>RXPK01000247.1:1006690-1465963 GCA_004143645.1 Protaetia brevitarsis | reverse complement strand
CTTGGAAACAAACATGCATTCGAACGCTCTATTCAAGTCACAAAAGACCGATGCTGGACACCCACCTGCGTTCATGCAGCTAAAAAATTGATTATAGAAGAGCAGCACTGAGGTGTTGAATTTGGTACTATTAAACCTATATTCTTTGTCGTTCAACATGTTATTTCTCGATATGAAAGTTATTAATCGATTTAAAAAAGCGTACTCAAAAATTATCTAAAAAGAATTTAGCATTGCTCTATAATTTCCTAGTCGTTGTCGGTTTCCCTTTTTATGAATTGGCGTGATTTTGTCAGTCTTTAGAACATCGGGAAAAGTCCCTCAAGTGAAAGAGATATTAACCAGATGGTCAAAATAAAGTTTGGTATTCTATCGGGACAAGCTGACTTTTTATTTTTCATTTTTTTAACTGAAAGATTATACAAGTCATTTTCCACAAACGGTGCCAGAAGCATTGATAGAATTACGGAATTTGAACCAGGTACACGCGGAATACTGCAATTAGGGTCTATGTTATTAACAATGTCAGCAGCGGAGGTAACAAAGTAGTTATTAAGAGCTGAGGCTACTTTTTGTAGGTTTTTTAATGTCTCCCCTTTCCTATGTATCTCAACATTCTGTGGTATTTTACTTTTATTTGTCAGTTCTGCAACTACGCCCCACAAGGCACGACTGTTGTTCTGGGAATTATTAATTGTTTTGGTAATGTTCTGTTTTAGTTTCCCTCACAAAAGTTACATGAACTTCTCTAGCTAGTTTGTAAAGTGCAGACACTGATGGATACGCGTTCTTTAATATAAATAAATCTTTTAACTTCTGACTGGAATTTGCAGTAGTTTGATCACTAACCCATTCCTTGTTTCCTTAATTCAGATAATACCATTTTCTTTCAGGAAAAGCTGAATTAAAGTGATAAATCAAACTGTATTTTAGTTCAGACCACATAACTAGTTTAAGATTTTCCTCAAATTAGTTTATATTCTATCCCTTAAATGAGTGTAAAGTACAAGGCCTACCTCGCCTCTCCGTTACCTCTCTTAAATTTAATTTCAGAAATAGTGTTCTGTGGTCAGAAATATTGTTATCTACTACACAGCGGATGTCATCACCATCAAGATCAGCAAAAATATTGTCAACCACTGTAGAGCTTTCATTTGTAACGTGAGTATATATGCCACCACATCCGAGGTTTACAATTATATTGCAACATGATATTACATAGATCTGCAAAGTATTGATTCCTATAAGCATCTATGTTAAAATCGCCACATACAACAAAACAAAATTAACCCAATGAATGCTCAATTTGTATAAAACATTTGGGATATAATTTAAAAACGTTTGTATATTATCCGATGAGGATCTATAGCAATTCAAAATAATGTGTCGACGTTTATTATTTAGTAATGAGACAGCACAGATTTCGAAATCTTCTCCCATCAAATTAACAGGTTTAGGTTTGGCCTGTATGGTATTCTTAACCAAGATGCCAAGCCTCCGCGACGTTTCTTAGGTCTACAGTGCACAGGATACAAGATTAAGATCTGAATGTACGTATTATTTAAGAAATTTTGTTTAATACCGATTTCAATAAGGTAAATAAAATCTAGGCTGTTATAGTTTATTAACTTCAAGAGAAATAAAATTAATTTTGTCGATATTTAGGGGTATTTACATTTAATACTAAATATTTGGATGAAAAATATTTACAGTTTCCGATGATCCACCCTCTCCCGCAGGTAGAAAACACAGCTTTTCGTTGCCCTGTGCGGCCAGATGCTGAATGATATAGCTTTTTTAAAATTCTCGTGATGAATACTCAGCTTAAATGACGAGTGTAGTTCCGGCTGTCTCGAATTTAATTTAACACATCCTATTTCTGGAAAATCTTCTTTCAATAGTTGTTCGACTGATTCTGTTGTGGTATTTGGATTCAATTTGCAGAGATGGAGGTCGATGAATCTGGGGACTCCCTTGATGTTTTCTGAAACCTGGCTGCCTACAACAATGGACCGCTCCTGTCTCTTATTTTTAACCATCATCCATTTCGATGCATCATTGTGCTTTTTTAAATTATTCCTAGATGAAATTACGTTCTTTTTTAAAGTTGACTCCTTTTCTTGTAGCTTTGTTTTTCTGATTTTTCGGGGTATAACTACTGCTGCTTCTGTTCATGTTTCGTATTGCTTTCCTAAAGAATGGTTTGTGCGCATCTTCATTCCTTTCGAACGTTTCCATTTCTTTTGCGTGTCTTGTTTTTACAACAATAGTATTGGCCGGTGTATCCATGATTCTATAATTTAATATAGCAACGTAATCATTAAGTAATTTTATTTTTTTGTACAACTCTTTCATTAAGATGTCTTTTTGTGTGATGATGTATTGAAAAACGGCTGTTAAGCTTACTTGTATTGATACATTCTTACTAAACTTACATCTTTTGGATAGAGAGCACTTAGCATGCGTGTACTCGCTGCCCGCCATACTTCTATGTCATTGTAACGTTGGGGGGTTGAGAGTACCTGCCAGGCGTGTCCCCGAGGTGGTGGATGGGGGAAAGACCATTTTGTCAAGATTCGCTCAAGACGAGATGGTTAGCGGACGAAGTTCGTCCTCTCTGCTTAAAACCGGAGCAGGGTGAATGAAGACCGTTGCCGTGAACCACTCCCCCCTCGCCCGAGCTGTCGTGTCCTGGCTAAGGGTCTTGCACAAGTTTCTACAACGATACCAGTTGTTGCCTTCGGCTACCGAAAGCCCAGCTGTTAAGCCAGGTCCCGAAAGGGATGGGTGGTCTTGGCTTAACTGCACGAACCGAGAGGAGACAACCTCAACAAAAACCTAACCCCTTGGTTGGATAGAAGACTAGTCTACTAGTACAACCTTGAGGCACCTAGCGCACCCCACTGTATTTAGTGTTACCTCTGCATGCGGGGCTCTGTGGAGGTGAACCTTTTCTTCCCTAGCTACTCGTGGGATTAACCATGGGGAAAGGAATTGGAGCAGGACCTCCATAAGAAGCCTTTCACTTCCAAAGTGAGAGTACCTCCCAAGGAAGGAACAAAGGGAGGAGATAAACGACTGTAGCAGATTGGGGAACAGGATGGCATCCATCCCCTCTCAAATTGCGTAGCGCTGTGCAACTTAAGGGCGTTGCACCTGGGAGCACGTGAAATCGAAGAGAGAGACTTACCTAACCTGGAGCCTACTCATATCCTACACTTTCTGAAAGGAATAGGATTGGAAGGCCAGCTGTAAAACAGCAAGAACAGGGGACACAATAGATCTTTTAGGTCGCAGTGTAATATCACCCTTGCAATTTAAACATACATACAACGTTGGCAGGTAATTCCGTGTTTACAGTTAACACGCTCAGAAAAAAAAACAAACTATTGTTGATACTGTTGCTGGGTTAGTCGAATGACTAATTGTATTACTGTTTAAATTTAAATTACTGAGAAGTGCAAAAATGGCATATATGTCTCAGGTGAATATTGACCTTCGATCTCTAGGATCATTCTGGCAATAAGCTTCGCCTGCGGTAAAACTGAGTATCCACATTTTAACAAATTTTAAAAATAAACTCAACCTGCCGCAGCACAAGTCCCGTATTGATATAAAAAATTGCGTCGTTAGCGCTAATATATTTTTTCATATTGCGAATTTGTTTAAAATAATTTCTAGTAAAAAAAAAATCGTTTGATTCTTCAGTCGTGCCGTCTATGTGGGAAGATTGTAAGCCTTCACAATCCAGGCTGATCCCAGCAACTCTCCTTTGGTTTTGGCTAATAGTCATTCACGCAAGACACAACACAGCCTTCCGTTTTCCTCATAATTAGAGACCGTTATTGTCCTTCGCGGTGATACGGCTCAGTTCTCGGCTTTGTATATTTTATAATCCAGCAACCTTCCTCGCGAATTATTGCTAATCACGGATGTTAAAATTCAAATGATGCGCCATGCGATCACTCAATAAACAAAAAAAGACAAGAATTATTAAGCAATTACCAGAAGCATAAGCATTCACGCAAATTAATCAAGAAAACACGTCTAGTGTGTTGAAAATTTGGTGGAGGAGCCAGTGAAATTTGTTTTACTCTTGGTAACCAATTATAATTATACTTTCTAGATGCAATATGACGTAAATTATGTAAATCACCGACGAAATAATAATCGTAATATACTTAAAGTTTACAATAGCTGACTTTAATCATAATAAATTCTTTGTTCTAAGTTTTGTATCTTCTTTTTTTGCATTGAAGTCACTTAATGAAAAGATTTCCACTCTTTTATTATTTTTATAGCACCTAACTTTATTAATCATTTTAAATAATAAAGCTATTGAAATCATAAATCGTAATTATTTCAACAAGCTTAGGTTTTACGACTACTCAAGTTATATTTACCAGTATGTTAATGTTCTGTCATTAACCATATTAACAAATTAACTTTTTCCAACAAAAACAAAAAATGTTATAGACCTGTGAGCATAAATTCAAAAGTTATTGAATTTCGACTAGCAAACACCGTTTCGTTCAATTGTGCGGCCTCATCAAAATGCAATATGTAGTATGATTGGGATCGATTGGGAAGCTGAAACCTTTGATTTTGTGCAATTTTCAATTACATATGCATATCTGGATGAATAACTAACTAGTCTCACGCGTACAAATATAGCAAGATCTGCATAATTGCCTTTTGGTACATGATTTGGGTATGCGGTATGTAGTTTGTGTATTAATCTGTGTCCGCATCCACGATATGTAACATGCGAATTGTTGTCGGTTTGAACGTGCCGGGTTTTTTACATGATAAAGTTCACATATTAAGTAACTTGTGTAACTTATATAAAGTGTGATAAGTGGAATATATATTGTGACGGCGCAGCTATAAGTTATATGTCTAGAAAGTTTACCGCTGGCTGCCAGGAAACAATTAAAATGTAGTTAATTTTTGAAGTTGGTATAGTGCCGTTGATATAGAGTTGTTGATAATTTTGTCAAAGAAAATAGTTGTCAATTTTACTTATTTTTATATTCGTTTTAAAATAAAAGGATAAACAGAGAATAAAGTGTGTACCATCCGTGACAATATTGTGAAAGCTTTATAATTTGTAAATATTTTTTGGTACATCAAATGCTCCGTAGGCTTGTAAGAAATTATAAAATATTCGTTGGTGGTACAGCCTGTATATAAATAGCTTATTATATTCCAAATATTTTTTGTTATGCAGGCATTTCCACAAGCAGCTATTATATATAAGAAAATTGATAATACTGTTCCCAGTATTATCAGTATCGGATTTATCTGACTTTTTTTCTAAACGGTATAAATTTGAGCGAGTTGTAACGGAACTGGTTTTCTTATCTGGAAACTTTGGGAGATGGTCAGCCCAAATTCGTTCAAGCAAAACCAAGCCTCGTTTACAGACAACCCCACCGGTTCTTTTGGCCGACGAGCCACTGCTGGAAAACAATCTTTTTGTTCAGTAGCGTTTGGTTTTAGAAGTTTTAGCCAAAGATGCTTTCCAACAGTGTTTTCCTCCATCAGTCGAAGCAAAGCCGTTAGTTAGCCTAAAGATTATCGATTTACCCACCTCGTCGGCTTCCTCTTACCGAAATAACTTCCTCTCCAAAACTTTACTATGGGCACAAATTGAACTTCTTTTTTAAATTAGGTATGGCGAAATAATAGAGTGACTTTTATTTTTACAATTATATATTGAATAATTTGAGACAATGAAAATAAACTAACAAGCTACACAATTTAATAAAAATAACAAGTGAACAAAAAAAAAAACAAAACACAATTATTTGGACGATTATTTTTAAAATTGAAAAGTTATTTAACATAAGCAGTAGTAATTTTTACTTACAAATTTATTTATTAAGGGAGAGAGACAGAGCGGGCGAGTTACGGTTTTTACGTATTTGCAATGGTTAGTTTTAAGCAGAAATTTTGAACATCTTACCAACCGATGTTGGCAATTAATTCTTCCCGTAATTCAAATTATAAGACACAAAAACTTTATACAACACTCACAAAAATTGTACAGAAAAGGGGGGTTTTCGAACGGTTTTAGCACAAAAACAAAACACCTCTCGAAGAAAGCTTTTGCTTCCTGCTCTCGAATTTTTAAGCTTATTTTTCATTGCAAAATTTAAGATGAGGAGTTTTAATTTTAAGATATGGAAACGCCCGGAACGAAAGAAAACGCGTGCTTTACTGTAGCTAAATCGAAGTCCACGAATTAATTGAATTAAAACAGCAATGTAAAGATTTTTTATAAACTTTGGTTGTGACGTCATTCCCTACCGATTACCATTTCCGCTTCTCCTTACAGGAGGGCACAAGAATGATCGAAAACGTTATTTTTCTGAACTTCAAGCGCCCTTCTAGAGAATAACGTGGGATTCTCTGCTCAGCATTTATAACATACAATAAACAAAGAAGCAGATAAAAATTAAAGTAATACCGTATTATCTCAACTGCGCGAGACTTTAAACAAAAATAGACCATTATTTTCTGTGAAGTAGACGCTGCTTCAGCAAATGCCACATTACTTATCATCAACGTATTAATAAAATGAATTTAAATACTTCGTATTATACAGGATTTCGAATTCTTACATCTTCTTAGCTTCTGTACTGTTGCAGTATAAACCTTCCTGCATATTTAAACCACATATTTGATTTTTATACTGGGTGATCGTAAACTGTGGTTGCACTAGGAGGAGTTTAATTGCTGAAAACTGGTTTAGAACACCTTGTATTTCTTTGTGGATTTTTACAGTGCTAAAGTAGCTTAAAAAAATTATTAAGCATATTTAGGAGATAATTATCGTTTCATAAAAAAATAAACAAAATTATTAAAATGTTTTTTTTTCTTTCTAATTACTACGACTAAGAATTCATAGTATCTGTAAAAAAAAAATGTTGAATAAATGGTACATTCTTGTAATAAATTATTCTTATAATTATTCGCTCTTTTTTGGAATTTCTTAGAAATTATTTGATTTTGGTACCTATATCTGACGCTCTGTTTAAGTTGTTGTGTTATTTATTTGTTGATTTATTATTTACTTATTTTTGAAAATGGATTTTTTGAGAGAAGAATTAATTGATATGGGATATATTTCTAAAGAAACTAGAAGAAAATTGCTTACAGGGCGACGTCAACTGGCAGAATAGTTTTTGAAAAAGGTACGAAACGGATTTGATATTGTCGGCAGTGCAGAATGCGCAAAAAAGCAGTGTGTCGCAGATAAAAAGCAATTGGAAATACTGCCTTACATATGAGGAAATCTGTATATTGGCAGTAGAGAATTGATTGTTATTACTGAAATATCTTAAGCAACTCTAACTGAAGTGACGAGAAACAATAAATATTAAGTGATGATGTTAAGTCCAATAATTTCCAATGCTAGTGTAGGTTATCTGTGGTCAGTTTGCAGAAATACATTTTTTCTAGTGCAACATGATTTATGATCACTAGAGTTGTCAGACGTGTCTGCTTATACGGGCCGCAGTTACTATGCAGAACATTTATTATTGGTAATAGTATATCTTAAATGTAGTAAAATCACTCCCTCCGATCCGTGTGTCTAGTATATAGTATCAGTGTTAGTCGAGTCTTGATGCGAGATAGTACAATTCTCCGTTAACATTTTACGCATTGTAAATGTAATACAATGTCGAGGGTAGAAAATCCCAGAAAACGATCATTGTTTCATAATGTAGAAAAGTATATCGGGGAATTCTAGATTTACATTATGGTGGTTGTCAAAAATAGTTTGTACGTATGCGATAAACAGTTACTGTGCGGCAGGAAAATCGGATTACACATTGCGTCACCCCGAATGTAGAGATTACGACACTCGCGCGCGATTTTAACTTCGAATGCTGTGGAGCTGACGCTTATTATGACAAATTCCATCTGGTTATTGTATGCATTTATAGATCTCCATTAAGTTGCTTGAGGACTTCTGCAGTGCCTTTTGAGATCTTACTCAACAAAATAACCGAAAGATCACACAACTTAATTTGCTGGCGATTTTAACGTAAATTTGCTACAGAAGGACTATAAAAGTGACCGGAATCAGCGAAATCTTAACATCATTTGGAGCCAACTCGGGTTTCAAACACTACACAATCCTGCTTGTCGACAAATATCTTTCTACTTAAGGAGGGCATTACCACAAACTTTGATGTAACTATACTGTGGTCAATTCGACTGGTTTTCAGATTATAAAAATCAAATAGTTTCGTTCTCTTTGAGGAATGTAAAAAAAATGCAACAATTTAAATTTTTACGTACATTTAGTGAAAATAATATAAATGAGTTCTTACGTAATATATCTGAAGAAGATTGGTCGGAAGTGTACAGGAACAATAGAGACACTAACGAAAAATTTAACATTTTTCTGACTGTGTTTCTAAGATATTTTAATGCTCATTTTCTAGTAAAGAAAATCCCATTCAAATCTGTTGACTGTTGGAGGCCGCCTAAGGATATTTTAGATCTTAGGAACACAGTCAGTTCGTTACAGTTAATAAGCGCTCGCAATTCAGATTGTAAAGATACTTACATATTTTATAAGACCATATATAGAAACGCAATTCGAAGCGAGATTGTCATGACCATCAGCTATTATCAGCAGCGAACCCAAGTAGGGACATTTGACGTGTTGTTCGTTCCTCACATTGGTGGGGCTACTGGTTATACTCACCCTACTTGTTTCAATCTTAAAAATCTTGCTAATCAGGTCAACCATACTTTTCTCACCACAGATAAAATTCACAGCTCAATACACAATTACTCTGATTCCAATTTAAATACAAGTAATAACCCTTATTCCTTTTATTTTCACCAACAGATGCAAATGAACTATCATAATATCAATCTTAAAGAACTGTAGATCGTCGGTATTGACAATATCCCCAGTAGTTTCTTAAAAAAAATTGCTATTCCAGTTTCGTAGAACCATTAGCACACATTATAAATGAGTCTTTTTCAACTGGAACTTTTCCGGATTCACTTAAACAAGCTGTGGGTTGTTCCAATTTTTAAATCCGGTGATGTAGACATTGAAAAACTACAGATCTATTAGTCTATTAACAAGTTTTCTTAAAATTATTTGAAAGAGTAGCATACAACCGATTGTTGAGGTTTATCAATAAGTTTAACATTATAAACAAATTCAGCATGGGTTCATTAAGGGTAAAGAATACGGAAAACTGCACTTATCGAACTAAACAACGGGAATTTTTAATGCCTTGTAGAATAAACAAAACTTTTGCTTACTTATTAGATCTTTCAAAAGCGTTTGATAGCATAGACATTCATACTTTACAGAAGCTTGAGCACTATGGAGTAAGAGGTAACGCTTTAGCTTGGTTTCATCCTACTTAAACGAGCGTCAACAAAAAGTGCATGTTAGGATAAAATATAGGCTGCTCTTTCAGATAACATGACCATTAACAAAAGTGTGCCACAAGGTAGCATTACTAGATCCTTTTACTATTTATCGTTTTACTTTAATGATATTTATAATCTCAAGCCCACCTCTGTTGTAATAACTTTTCAACTGTAATTATGCGGATGATACTACTTTTTAATAACTGGTAGTACACTAAATGAAGTTATCGATCTAGGTAGCACTTATCTAATACAATTGAGAATGGTTAACATCAACCAGCTTAAATTAACCACGATAAATCAAATTCATTTCTTCAATTGTACAATTTTCAAACTCTCCCAGAAGCTGTGAATTTAATAACTGGAATATCCCATCTGCACTTGTGTTAAACTGCTGGTTCTGCAGTCACAAAACTTTTAAATGGAAAGATCACGTCATGTACTTTGTAAAAAACCTATGTAGCTATTGCTTTGCAATTCGTCGACTTAGAGATATAGTAATTTGCATGTGCTTCGTTAATGTGTTATGGTTGCTGCTACTTCAAACACAAAATATGGATCGTTGTTTGGGTGGTGGTAGTGACTTAAACAGAGTTTTTTTTTTTTTACAGAAAAAGATTTTACGTGTTGATTAAATAAACTCGAGTACTCTCAGTCTTGCATATGAGGATTCTTCAAACAAACTAAACATTTTAACCAGTATATGGTATTTACATTTTTGAATTGCTAATCTTTTTTATTTAAAAACAAATACTTATTCAGGATAATGAATTACAACATGAGTATTCAACAAGGTTTTAAAACCGATTATCGCTACCCCAGCATCGACTGACACTAAGTGAGAACAAATTTTAGAATTAATTGCCTAGGTTTATAACAAATGCCATCACATATTAAAACTGCTAAAAAAATGTCACATTTAAAAATTATGTATACAAATTATTACTAGAAATAGAGTCATACAATATAGAGGAATTTCTAACCTCTAAATATCACATATAATATTTGCTCTTGACTGGACGTTTGCCATTGTTCCTTTTGTATGAAACATCTGCAATAATAAAAGCTTAATTTCTCTTTTCTTTCTTCTCTCCTAATTCTACTTAAATAAGGTAAGGGGCTTATATATAATGTTTATAGTTAAATAAATAGATAATTTTGCTCTTTCCCGACACTGTATTACATATACGCTTGTGTTAAACGTTAATGTCACATATATGAAACTTAGTACTGACCTGGGGTGCAGACGAAAGTTGACCACTCTAATGATCACTCAAATATGGTTTTAAGATGCAGAGAAACTTATGCTGTAGCAGTACAGAAGCTCATTCG
Source organism: Protaetia brevitarsis (assembly GCA_004143645.1). NCBI lineage: Eukaryota > Metazoa > Arthropoda > Insecta > Coleoptera > Scarabaeidae > Protaetia > Protaetia brevitarsis. Next base: position 1,455,217 of record RXPK01000247.1, on the reverse strand, counting down.
TGAAGCTTAGACCATTTGAACAGAAATTAGAATCAGAATCACCCGTTGATGTAATTCCACCATCCTTTAAAAAGAACTAACAATACTCGGAAAGCTAAGCAATCTGTGCGAACCCATGTACCGATCTACTCTTAATCTAATTACCACAGTAAACATCCCTGGAAAGTTCCTTATTATTTGACTATACATGTTTTATTCCTTCATTACTTGAATTTACATTTATGAGGGGAGAACATGTTTTCTCATTATAACTCGTTCTGTTCTCTATATACAAGGATCTAACTATTATACAAACAGAAATTACTACGCGTACAGTAATTATAACGATTACGATTTTCCGTAGCAAAATCCGAAATAATAAGACTTACATTACGACATCTATCCTTCCCTTATTTCAAATATAGCTCAAAATACGCACACAGTAGAAACATGCAGCGAAGCATATAATTCATTCGAATGGTTCTGGATTCGCTGGCAACGTTACAGCCATTTGCGTCGTCACAATTAAGTTATCATATTCCATAATTTGCCTGCGCTCGCAAAATTCTGTACCCGTAAACAACGGGTTGATACAACAATCTCGCAACAGTGTAAATATTTATACAGAGGAGACGTCGCCGGTGTGTCATAAACCAACTGTTTTATTTTCTCCATCGTTTCGCTTTTATTTCAACAACTTTCTACCAGATGCATACAAACTACTTAAAGCAGTAAATATGGTTTTTTTTTAATAAGAAGGAAGTGCTAATTACATAAATTGAAAATAATAGTGCTTTTGATTAATTAAGCTTTGATGTGAATTAATGCTTGTCAGCTTTTACTGCATAGTCATTAAAAAAAAAATTAATCCATTCATCAAAATATTAATATAGTTATTTAAAATCGATTCATTAATGCTGTTTCCTTTTCCAAAATCACAAATGGATCGGAATGTTTTAACCCTTTTTCCGTGGAATTAAAAAAAAAAACATTATCTCAATGAAGGTAAGTGCGAAAAACGGGTCTTTCTTTTATCAAAATCATTTTATCAAAGTGTAGTGTTTAAGGTGCTCGTTTTTACAAAAGGTAAGTAATGTCCATTTTATGTAAATCATCTTCCAAAAGGCTTCTACTTCGTGTCCCGTCCGACATGCAAAACTCAAAATCTTTAAAAATAAACAGTGATGTCCTTGAATCAGGTATTATTATTATTATTGTTATTTTCTACAGTAAGTAGACCTCCTCTCCATTTGATGATAATGGACGAAGCAATAATTGGGTATCTGCGACTGGAACTAATTGTAAGTGGCAGATATGCAGGAAAGGGACCCAATTATTTTGTTCATCATGTGAAAGGCAATCTTTTGGTAATGTGATCTGATCGAAATCACGCATCGGATGAGTCTGAATTAATCAAACTACAGAGACAGGTTTGGAGATTTGATCTGATTTACAGACGAATCAAAGACTGTAAACGGAACCTATAGCAATGTGAGATATACAATAGTCACCCTTCCACTAGGAAAATATGCTACGGTTTTTCAAGCAGAGGTATACGTAGCTGAAATCAATTAGAGGACTTAAGCGAATCTATGTTGGTACAGACAGCCAACCAGGCGGTACTGAGTACACCGGAGATTCAGCAATCGAAGGCAATAAAAAAGGTGATTAGTTAGCAAGAAAGGCTACATGCGCTTCAAATATAGGCCCAGAACTTGTTCTAGGAGTGTAGGAGGGCAGGTAAGAAGGTGGGTCAAAGAGAAATAAAAAGAACACTGGAATAATACAACCAGGCGAACCCATGGTAAAGCCTTCCTTAAGGGCCTATCAAAAAAGAAGACTGAAGAACTACTGCAACTCAGTAGGAATCACCTTCGCATCGAAACAGGTCCCCTAATAGGACACTGTAAACAGAAGAGACATCTACAAAAAATTGCAATCAACACTGTAGATACTAACTGTAGACTAAGTAATGAGAGGTCAGACAACGGGAAAGGGGAAAAAGGGAAGAAAATAGATAGTCTACAATGGCCATATATTTCAGTAAATGAAATTAATAATAATTGATGTTTCCTGTCTCGTCTGTCAAAATAAATAGTAAAATTAGTGGGGTATAAATTTCATTTAAAAATTGAAGAACGAGTGAATGAAGGCGCTATGTCGCATTTTAAAAATTGTCTTTTTTGCATGAATCAAGGTGTTTTGTAGCCATCTTTCACATAGCACCATCGAAAATTCCAGAAAATCAAGAACAATGGAGTCTTATGAATGTATGAAGGGGTTATGTTACACTACTTTTGAGAAAAATTACATAAAAAACTTAATTTCTGAAAAAGTTTGACTTTGTAACATAACACTTTCATCCAGTCGTGTCTTCAATTATTAGTTATGTCTTAACTATTTCTTAGCCTTTAGTAAATTTTATGATTTTTATATCAATTGAAACTATACTCCCATCTTAACTCAAGTTTTCTTTTATATAGACAAAGATGTATTCCGTGAAAAATGAAAAAAAAAATCAAAATAGGGAAGAATCGCGTCGATACGGAAATAAGATTAAATTAAATATTAGTCGAGAAGACTAGCTGCGGTATGATGCTGAAAGAAAGAGAGTGGAAAAAGCACGAGAAAGTGATTTATTGAAAAGTAACGCTGATTTATTGCAAAAAAAAGATTAGCTGCAAGGGAATGTAAAGCAGACACAGAGAAAAGCAGAAGACAGCAGGAGAGGAGAAGTTGAAAGTATTAACTTCTGAATTATGTGCTTCCAAATTTCTCAAACATTGGGCAAGTGGTTAAAAACGCTTTGGCGAAAAGTTCCATTTACAATACCAGCTGGGATAATGCTGTAATAATCTTCATTCAGGTTGATTTTATTGGGGATTATTCCATTCTAAATCAACACCAAATTCATGCCGCACATTGGTCGCAAAGTAAATAACAATATTTACTTGTGTGGTTCTGTTAGCAGAGGTAAGCATTTCATTTGCAATAATTAGTGATTAATTGGCATATGGCAAAAATGCAATTTGTATTTTTGTATGTAGGATTATTAAAGAAGTTCGAAATAAAAATCCCCAAATACACAGTACCATCATATTTTTTGACGGTCGTGCTGCAGCAATTTAAGAGCACATACACTTTGTAGAATCTGTGCTTCATAAAAGGTGATATTCAGTGACGATCTCTGAGTGGAACGTTTTTGCTACAGCTCATGGTAAGAGGGCGCAGGCGCCATTGCAGTACTACTTAAAAGCTCCAAATAGCATCATGCCTTAGGAGTGAATTGTTGTATTCACAAAAAATATTTTCTCCATAAGAGAGTATTAACACTTACATTACTACAAAATACATCATTGTTTATACATTGCAGAATACTGTAAAAGCCTGCAGCGTTATGTAGTTTTCTTTAACATGCGCTTTCTTTTTCTGTGAATGAAAAAAGACTTGTTCCAGTAATGTTCCACATAATTCCAAAAAAAAAAAAATTATACTTTCAATATAACACTAAGCTATCACAATTACTATTGGTCTCGTTACTTTCAACGTCATTTAAAAATACAGCATACATTAACATTATTGGCATATGGATGTGTGTTAATGTGAAACAGGTAGAAGTTGTTAGAGTTACTGATTGAAGATGTCATGCTACAAAAAAAAACCGTTTATGGAAATAATATAAGTTATTGCTAAGGTACAGCATGTAAGAGAGAAAAAAATGTTATATGTAGCTCTGAAAGCAACCCAGGCAACCAAATTTAAATTTCCCACAATTATTTTTAGTAACTTCAATGTTGAATCATGAAATTACTAACAATTTTGTATTGCATTAATAGTTATTTTAATACCATTATGTTGAAGTTACTAAAAATAATTGTGGGAAATTTAAATTTGATTGCCTGGGTACTGTCAAATAGTTCCATACCAGCTTTTCAAATTTTCAATCTGCTAATAACTATGGTACAGCCATATCTTGCTGTCCGCCTGGCACATTCCCTATTATTTACGAATTCTTGGTTAACATTTCTTGGAGCCATCGTAAAGTTATCGTTTAAATACATAGGGTTAGTGGAATATTGGCTAGATAATAAAGAAAACAGTTTTCTTAAATCTTGTAAAACGTTTCAATTAATAACCAAAGTAATATATCACAATCGATTAATTTCTCCTATATATAAAAAAGATTGTATCTTCTTACAATTATTCTTAGTATTTGAAAAAGGCTTATTAAAATAGTCGAAACGATTTATAAGATATAAGAAACTGTTTTATTATTATCCAGCCAACATTCCTATTTTTTTCTTTTTTACAGTCGAATACTACAACCATTAAAAATAAATAAAAATTGTTATATAAAACTTTTAATATAAAAATATTGTTATTCCGAAAAATGTGATGCTATCGTTCCAAATGTTAATCTTATTTGGTGTTAATACAAATTTCTTATAAAAAATGTATTAAAGCCTATTCATTTCAGTATACAGACGTTAAAACGTCACGCAGGTTTAGCACCTCTGTTGTGGTGTTAATATAAGACAAAAGGTAAAGGAATGTAGAAAATAGGTGCTCCAAACCACTTTAACACGACGCACAGTGGGATATAGGTGGAAAAAAGTCTATTTTTCGAATATGCGCTATAACTGTTATTTTAGGTTCATTCTGAAGCAGAAGGATTAGAAATGATTATTTAGTATGAATAGTTACATAAATTAAAAGTGCTGATGTTTAGTAGCACTTTGAAGTTGAATTATGGTATTTATCGAATGTTTACTTGAAATATTACTGAAGAGTAAGAATGCATATAGGCGAAACAAATTAAGTTTTGAAACAAATAGTACCAGAAATGTTAAGGTGGAGGTTTAGGCTTACTATACAGTAACAATCATTAAGATCCAATGATATTACATAGGGTTATTATTTAATTTACGAAAAGGTGCAATATAATTGACACGAAAATATTCGTCTAAACTTTTCAATGACGCCGCCAAGCTGATTCTTACTTCTACGTGTTCTCCATAGCCCAAGGAACAAGAGCGAACAAAATTTAGCTGCCACTTTTTGCCTCTAGCTGAAAAATAGCTGAAAATCTAGTGGCGCGCACAGTATATAATATTAGCACAGTACTAGGAAGGATTTTCAATTAGGTTACCCTTACACAGTTTTGTAATTTTGACAGGCACAATTTATTTAATTGCATAAATAATATTTTATCTATTATACTAAAGTATTATACGGGGTGATCCGCAACTGACGTGTCAGCGACTATTATTAAAAAAATTAAAAATATTAGTTTTACTCATGCATACTCTTTACTATTATTAATGTTAATTTACTAATGTGTAAGTAAGTGCAATATTTTAAGTTATAAATATACCTACCTAAATAAAATAATTGGAGAAAAAGTTTTAAATTTAATTTTTCCCAGAGCAGGTATCTATACTGGCAGTGAGGTGATATTTATAATATATAAACATTAATAAACACAATATATCAAATACGGGCTTTTCTTTGTCAAAAGGTAAATTAAAATTAAATTCGAAAATAACTTAAAATATATAAAATAATAATATATAAAACAGAACAAAAAAAACTACCGGTAAGTAAAACATAGAACTAAAAATATAAGAAAATAACTTTTTTTGCAATGTAAAAATTAAATAAACATAAATTGTGAACACAAATTTGTGTTTCATTATTATGATTGCTTCATATTTCATATAAAGGAAATTTTTAGACTACTCAACTATTTAATGTCGATGGTCGCGTTTGTTACATCTTTGACGATCTTATTCTCAAAATCGTAAACAAAATAGCACACTGTGATATTTTTTGCCGCTAGTTCGAAAAATATACCTAATTTTTTTTATTTCATTTATTCAATAGAGTCAGATATTTACAATATACCTATCCCGTAAAAATTATGTTCACGTCTTCTATTCTCTCTCTTAGTTAGGAGCACGGTTACTTTATTCTCTTGCTGAACTAAACATTGTTGATGTTCATATCGAGGGTAGTTCATATTGCATCAATCTTTGCCGGTATATCTTTCCAAGCTAATACTGGATACAATATCAATAAATTATGATGTATTGTGCAGTGAATTAATCAAGTGTAAATATCAAGTAAATGACTTAAAATGTTTTTTTTTTTGAGTGAAACGTATCCAGATATAGAAGAAAACAAAATCCAGCATACTTTAAATAAAATAAAAAAGAACTTTGTTTCCAAATTCAAAACAAACTGGAACAATAGCCATAGAACTAGAGAAAAAAAATTTAATGACTACAATGAGTGGCTACAAGGTGTTTTTATTGTAAAACTTGACACGGAAAAGGAAGATACTACGGATGAAGTGCCACCATCTCCGAAAAAAAGGTTTTTATCAACAGGCTCCCAACAAAGAAATTCAGTGAATGTTGTGATCGCACTAAACGGTATAAGGTTCAACAACTGCTTGAAACTTTTCCTGAGCAACAACATCAAGCTGCTGCTAATGGAATTCATACTCTAAAATTATGTAGAGCAAAATACATGGCGACAGAGAAAGCGTTAGCTCTTATGATAGATGCAGATTTATCCAAACATCAATATGAGGTAATAAGAAATGCACTCAAGAACAGTGGCCACGATGTTTTCCTCCTTATTACTTAATAAATGAAGAAAAGGAAAAAATGTTATCCTGCCAATATAACTATTAAAGAAAGTTGCGTAAAAATTTAGTTACAAAGTCTTCAATGACATGGTGAAATATTAGCCTATTTTAAATGTGGAAATTCCTTAAACTTTTAATTCCTCTATCGATAGTTACCCTCTAATATGCTAATTCAAGTATTATTTCTCATGTCATAAATAGTTAATTATATATATAATCACTGTACGAAATTTCACTCTGGAACGGAGTATGATTCAAAAGTTATTTAATTTTTTCCGCAAAACCATCTAAATTGACCACTGTGCGAAGTAGAGTTTCAGTGGATTATACACGGTTATCGAATATCAACTTTAAAACAACGTTGTTTAGACCAGACTCTGTTACTTGGAAGCGAAACGTAAAGATCATTTTTAAATTTCTAACAATAAGTTATTGTTACTCTTAGCGATATAGAAGCAGAATGTGTAGGGATTTTTTTCTTAATATTTCTCTTAATCAACAGCAATCTCGCTGCTCCGAGATTCAAACACTAGAAAACACAGAATTTACGTGCTGTTGTAATATTTCTTCTTACAACTCAAACGATTTTGACATTTTAATAAACATAATATTCTCTCTTTTTACTACACCCTACGGTAAATTCTCGCTAGTAGTCAAATGTATAAATGCTCTGTCGGTGCCGTCGGGACTCCATTTCGCTTTCATAAACCGTTCGATTCACCCGGCATTAATTATTCCGAAATTGATACTTGGAAGCGGCAGGCCAGAAGTGGAAAGTGGACGGGAGAGAAGGGAGATCCGGGCTTACCGTTCGAGAAAGCTTTGTTCGCTTTTAGGAGCGTTCAGATTCCTTCTAAACGAAACTAGGAGAGCGAGAATATTAATCAGGACGAAAATTTTTAAAAGACGTCAGTACTTTTTCACCGTGATATTTACTTATTTGAATAAATATAAAGACGTTTCGTCTCGCTGAATTTCGTGCCTCCTCGAAATATTAATGGAAGTCTGTTGTTTCAGGTAAGGATTTCGTAATTTCGCTGAAATTACAGGCGACAGGCCCCGTCCGATATGCGCTACTGTTTTTAGACCCTTGTGCGAGCGGTAAGTGTAATGTAGTCTCGGTATTAAATTATTCCTCAAGCATTTTATGATTATGTGTTATTTAGAGGTAACAACCTTTTCTCGACTCTAAACCGAGTTGGACTTGTTAAGGGTCCTCACCATAAATAGTTATTTTTGGTAACTTTGTGTTTATTTTGGTACAAAGGGATGGCATTTTTTGGGTACCAAAAATGAATTGTAAATAACTATTATAAGAATTAAATATATTTAAATAGTATCAACCATATCATTCATCACAAAGATATCATATTTTTGGTAACTTTGTGTTTATTTTAGTACAAAGGGATAGCATTTTTTGGGTACGAAAAATGAATTGTAAATAACTATTATAAGAATTAAATATATTTAAAATAGTATCAACCATATCATTCATCACAAAGATATCATATGCTAAGGTGGAATTTCCCTAAAATATAACGCCATAATTTAATCTGCTGTAAACAGCTTTAAACTACGAAATGAAAGCACAATGAATTGAGATTATTCTAGAGCTTTCCGCAGTGAATCTTCCAGTTCAGTAACTCGTCAAACCAAACTCCCAGTAATTTGCTGCTGTCAGATAAAGTTAATTCGTTATTATTTAATTTATTTATTGCTTTACAATGACAAAAAAAAAGAAGAAGCAAGTAAGGTAAATCTCAGGGCGAGACTCAGAGTTATCTGCTACTAGCCCTGCTAATATACAGGGTGTATCAGATATAGAGGTAAATATAATAATATGTAGCAGCTGTAATCACATACAATCAAAAAGTCTTAATGCACGGGGGGTCTATCTGTAAGCATTAACGAGAAATTTTTTTTTTATAAATGCCGTGGGTTAGAGCCGCACCTGTGCCCAACCTAAATGCTGTCCCGAGTATACTCCCACATACCACTATCATTCAGCCATTACCGTTGTTAGTTTTGTGTTGATCGACGCTTGGAGTGCAAGCCACTTCGAACATTTTATTTAAATTCATCCCGTCTCGAAAAAACGATATTTTTCAGGACCATCATGATTTCATATAAGAAAAATCGAAGCTTGATGCATCGGCAAAAGCGCGGGAATGTATAGATTCATTTTCGCGCGATATCATAGTAAAAAGGCGTGTTTGCAAATTTTCTGTATCTACATTTATTTCTGTGTAATTCGATTCAATTCATTTAGCGTTATATGATTAAGTAAATCCAAAAGAAATAATTGAGATTCATGTGGTGCCGTTTATTAACAACTAACTCTCGATTCGACAAAGCCAAAGAAAAATATTTACGTTTTTTGTAACTACTGAAGTCGCATATCCGGATCAGGATATTAAAAATAATACTTTGTAGACTTACATAGAATGCTCTTAACAAAAAAGGCATGTTTCTTTTATAAAAAGAAGAAATTTAAAATGCCTCAGTTTTGCTATTTTTCCAAGGGCTTTTATTTATTCAGAATGACGTTAAATGAACTTAGGGCATACCATTAAGAATAATACTAAATGAGTGCAATGTATTTATACATAATACCACGTTTAGCGGGTGCTTAACATGACGTTTCCTTGCATCAGGCCCGGACTAAAGAATTTTTGGCTCTAAATTTTACTTTTCTTTATTCTTTAATGATGAAATCTGGTTTCGATGGGTTCGGTGGGGTTTGTGCTTTATATGTCGTGTAGTTAACACCTAAGCAAAATTTACTTTTTTCTTTTCTTTCTTTTCTTTTCGTTTATTATCTCAAAAGACCTCTACAATAGGCATAAGACAAGTCAAGTATACTAACGAATAAACTTAAAACTAATATATTTAATGCAAGATCGCAAGCAATAAATGATATAAGAGAAGGGACAATGAGCAAACTATGCCGAAACCTACTCTTCTGTGGTGTAAAACACATTCTCCAATAAATAATTTTTTAGTGCAGATTTAAAAAGATTCATATTAGATATGCCTTTAATATGTTCAGGAGTGGCGTTGTATAACTTAATTCCCATGTAACGCGGTGATCTTTCGAAAACACAAAGACTATGAGACGGGATGGATAGAAGGTGTCCATGTCTTGTTGGACAATCATGATAAGAGCTATTTGTTTCAAACTTATCTTCATTGCGCTTAACATACATCAAAATTTCTAAACTATACATACTAGCCAGCGTAAGGATACGTAATTGTCTAAAGAATGGGCGGCAAGAGGTATTTTTTTGACGTTACAGATATTCGAAGAGCCATCTTCTGCTGGATAAAAACTGTATTAGCGTAAGGCGAAGCACCCCAGAAAATCAACCCGTACGAAATCCTGGATTGAAAACTTGCGTAGTAGTATGATAGTAGAGCTTCTTTTGTAATAAATTGGCGTAGTCTATATAAAGTGAAGCATACAGATGATAATTTGGCACACAGCCGTCTTGTGTGAGTTTCCCAATTTAAGCTGTTTTCTATGTAGGTACCCAGAAATTCGATGTATTTTCCATTAACTCGGATAAGATGGCTTTCGGATATCTTGTTAAGACCAGGCGTAAAGTATACAAATCACGTTTTTTCCAGATTCAGGTAGAGTTTATTGCTGTTAAACCAAAACAAGAACCTACCCAACAGCTCTCTGCATTGTACTACAAGGTCATTTACAGTATCACTTGCTGATAAAAAGCTGGTGTCATCAGCATAAAGAACGGTAGAATCTTCAACGTAGATGCTAGGAAGATCATTTACAAATGTTATGAACAAAAACGGGCCAATTACAGATCCTTGTGCAACTCCTCGCACCAGTTGTTGTGTCTCCGAGCTTGTACCAGCAATATCGACCAATTGTCTTCTATTTCTTATATAGGACTCAATCCAGGACAAAGCCGCACCACGTACTCCATACTTCTCAAACTTAGCCAATAATAAGGTGTGGTCCACCATGTCAAAAGCCTTACTGAGATCCATAAACACTCCAGCACATTTAAGACCGTCATTGATGTTTTCGTAGAGTTTCGTATATTATTTGATACACCCTGTATTCATAAGATATATTCATTAATGCCTAATACCTAATTAACAAAAGAAAAATCATATACAACAGATATGTTCGTACGCTTAGCGCATGTAAAAATACTTAACAATTATCAACACATTCATACAATCTTTGCCTAAACTAATTAAATGGGCACACCACACTGATCTTGAAACAGGGCCTTCCGCACACGAGATCTAAAGGCAGCGACATTTAATAGTTTAAGGTCATTAACAATAGAGTTGTATTTACTGTAAATATTGTAGGAGTAAGAACGCTTAAACAGGGATGTCCTAAAGGTAGGAGGGGATATCGAGCCCCTAAATCTCGTGGTAATACTGTGAATGTCGGTCCTAAATCTAATTTTTAAATACAAATATAGCGGCGACTTATACAACACAATTTTATGAAATAACATTAACATTTTGAGTTCGCGTCTATTTCTCATATTTAACCAGCCAATATCTTTCAACTTATGCGATATACGTTGAAACTTTCTAATACCATATATATAACGCAGACATGAATTTTGGATCCTCTGAATACGATTGCACGTAATACTGTCTATAGCTGTATGGTAAATAGTAGAGCAGTAAACTGTGACAGCACCAATGCTTCACATAGGTTGGACTTGACATTAATAGGTAAGGAGGATCTATGTGGATAAATTTTCCAATTCATACAGGCACGCTTAATGTATTTGGTTATTTGATCACTAAATCTAAGAGAGTTATCCATAGACAAACCCAAATTATTTGTATTTTGGACAATTGGCTGTAGGTCGCAAACAACCACATGGAAAACTTTCTTGAGTTCTTTACAAATTTTAGATTTTTCGAACAACAATACATTAGACTTCGAAGGATTTAAATGTAAGTCAAATTTCGCGGAAATCTCACTTAGGGATTCTAAATCAGCATTAATACTATGCAAAGCATTGCGCCAATTCGCTGGCTCAAAAGACAGATACAATTGCATGTCATCAGCATAAATATGGTTGCGACAAAAGTTCAGCTGGTTAGTAAAGGAAGATATATATATTGGAAAGAGAAGAGGTCCCAAAACAGAACCTTGCGGTACACCAGTAGAAATACATAGAGGTAGCGATACAGTACTATTGAAAACGACACTCTGCCGACGATCTGATAAATAACTTTTTATAAGCTGGACTGATGCGTCACTTAAACTTAAGCTATTTAAAAGAGAAGAAAGAGTTGCATGACAAACTGTGTCAAACGCCTTAGAATAATCTAGAAGTACCAAAGCTGTTACTAAACCTTTATCAGTTGATCCTATGATATCATCTGTCACACCAAGTAGTGCCGTTTCACAACTGTAACCCTTCTGAAACCACATTGGGTTTGTGGAAGTATATTATTTCTACTAACAAAATCATTCAATTGCATAAAAATAACTTTTTCAAAAATTTTAGAGCTCGTCGGCAAAATGCTAATGGGTCTCAAATCATTTAAATTACTAGGATTTTTTATTTTTGGTAAAGGTTTAACCAAGGCATGTTCCACAAAATGGGCACAGTTGATCTTTCTATACAACAATTAATAATGTGAGTTATGTAAGACATTATGTACGGACAACACAACTTAATCATTGATATATTGATTTGATCAACATCAGTAGCTGTTGAATCAATACCTTGAACAATACTAGCAATTAATACCAGATCAACGAAAGAAAACACAAACGGATTATTATTATTATACCAATTTTCATTTACAAGTAGTTTGTTTTTCTTCAGCCACGCGGTAACAGAGTCTAACATGGTGTTATACAGAGTGATTAAGGTAATATCATCAGCATATAAGGCAATCAATGTATTCCAAAAATGTTTGGGCAGGTCATTGATAAATAAAGACAACAGCACTGGACCTAAAATCGAACCTTTGGTACTCCAATATTAGATCTTAAGCAACAAGAATTATATCTTACTGTGTTCTCAGTCCTGAAATTGATGGTCACGTATTGCTTTCTATCTTGTAGAAAGGATTTAATCCATTCAAAGGCATTACCCTTAATTCCATAATTGAATATCTTATCTAATAGGATAGCATGGTCTACACAATCAAAGGTTTTACTTAGATCTAGGAACATGCCTACAGAATAAGACCCTGCTTCCAAAGATGTAACAACATAGTTACAAAAACACATAATAATAATAATAATAATAATAATAATAATATTTATTAACTACCCAACAGATTACAATCCAATAAGGGTAATAATTATAAGTACATGAACAGAAAAATAAATATAATGTTAAGGCAAATCCACATCCAGAAAGTTAAAGTTTCGCGCTGCATGCACCAGGGGTGCTTTCCACAGAACATTAGTTCCAGGCGTTGGTATGCAGAGAAATTCACTCGATCTGCTTGAAGACGGGCACGTGGAATTCCAATCTGGAGAGAAGGTCAGGCGAGTCGATTCTGTTCGTGAGGATGTCCAGTACAAGTGTCATGCTAATTTTTTGCCTTCTATCTCTAAGCGAGACAAAGTTGTGCTTTTCTAATAATTCAGTATAGTCTATTCCACGCGCGGGATAGTGACCTTCACTTTTATAAGAAAGGTACTTCAAAAATTTACGCTGTATTCGTTCTAGAAGATCGACTTGTACGCCATAGAGTGGATACCAAGCATTAACTGCATATTCAAGCTTGGAAACAACATGGGCAAAATAAAGAGCCTTAATTGCCTCGGTATTACGAAAATCCCTACATGTCCGGATAATGAAACCAAGAGACCTATAAGCCGCACTCGAAACATTTAAAATGTGATTGGAAAACTTAAGCTTTTGATCAAATGTTACGCCCAAATCTTTAATCGATGACTGTCGAGTAATGCCAATGTTATTGATTGTGTAATCTGATTCAACTTTAAAGACCTTTCTCGTAAATGACACAACAAAACACTTGTCTATATTTAAACGCAGATTATTGCGTAAACTCCATTGATAAATTTTGTTGAGGTTGTCCTGAAGTAATGCAGTATCAGATGCGGAGCGTATAGTACTATATATTTTAATATCATCCGCGTAGGCTAACACGGGACAGGAGATAGATTTAATAATAAATAAAGATATTAAATAATAGTGGACCTAAGTTCGATCCTTGGGGTACACCCGACGTAGAGAGAAAAGGATGAGACCTGTATCCATTAAAATAAACGTAGTTCACTCTGTTGAGTAAATACGATCTAAATAAACAAAGAAGTGACTTGCCAACACCGAAACTGCTTAGCTTCTCCAATAAAATGCGATGATCAATTAAATCAAACGCGCGAGAAAAGTCCGTGTAAATTATGTCCATTTGACCACCTTCATCAAGAGACTGTGATATATCTTGTGATATCATAGATAGGTTAGTTGTAGTAGACCTGCCGGGCATGAATCCATGTTGTAGAGTAGAGAGGAAAGGTTTGGCACCGTAGGAGATGCATTGATGGATTAACATTTCAAATACCTTAGCGAAAGTACATATAACTGCAACAGGTCTGTAATTGCAAATGTCGGAATTGTCACCTCTTTTAAAAATTGGTGAAATTCTGGCAATCTTCCAGATATCAGGGAAGGTGCACGTACGTAAAGCTAAATTGAAAATTTTACATAAAGGCTTTGCAAAAATGTAGGCGCAATCCTTAACTAAAAAGCAAGGAATATTATCTTCACCGGCCGTTCATTTGTTTTTTAATTTCTTAATAGCACGGATTACGTCGTCTTCCGAAACGGAGAGTAAGCATAATGGTGGCAAATTTGAAATAATATCGGGTAGTTCAGCGTTTAGTGATTCGGGAGAGAAGGTGCTACAAAATGCTGTAGCGAACGCGTTGACAATAGACTGTGGATCTTCATACTCATTCACTGAATCATGAACCCTACCAGGAATTCTAGTGACACCCTGCTTAGAGCGAGCAAACTGCCAGAAAGCACGGGGATTAGTAATTAGATTGGATTCAGTACTATGTATGTATGAATTATATGCATGATTAAGCTCAGTCTTTACATGACGGCGAAGTCTCTGAAACTCAAGCTTGAAAACACACATGAGGGCGATGGACGTTGAGTAACCTTTCCTGGAACCATGTTGACAGGTACACAGTACATTGTTTTTAATTAAGGACTTATCTAGTCTGTTAACGAACAATATTCAAATATTTTTGAAAAACATGATGTTAAGGAAATAAGTCGGTATTTTTTTGGACAAAACTTATCACTTTTTTATAAATCGGTATTAATTTAGTGTTTTTATTTTTAGTAAATGTATTTTAGTTTGCTAACAACCATATTTTAAAATGTTTGTGTCTGTTTGCTGTGTTTGTTGTAATAAGATTTTAAAAAAAAGTATACTTATAAATAATTAGAATGACGAAAATTAAACCGTTTGGTTAATTGACAAATATGTGGACTACTTAAGTTAAATATTAGAAAAAAGGTGAAGTAAAATGTTTTTGCATTGTAATATAGAAATTATAATTGATAAAAATTCTAGTTTCTAAACCTTTGAGAAAGACCAAAATTGGTCGAAACGTTAGGAAATGAAGAAAAAATTGAGAATGAGTAACTAAAATTAAAAATAAATTAGGGCCACTATCCCACGATTTTTATTTACTACTCCTGTATGCTTCTTGTTCATAAATAATAAACATAACATAGTTTTTTGGTTGTATCGGCAACAATGGTACATTTGCAATGCCCTATTAAACTTCTACTAGTGATAATTACTGTACTAGTGCTTGTTGTCTGCTTCAACCGTTCAATTACATTTTAAGAGAAAAAACTGGCTTAATACCTACATAATTTTCATTAGTTGCTGGCAAGGCAATTATTTTGGGTATTCAACTATAACGTTTACTACGGGTTTGAAATACTGGGCCTTAATTAATACTAAAATAAATAAAAAAAATACTAATAGTAAAATTTCAGCATATGTCACACGTCAAATTAATCGTTAAAACAAAATAATAAGTGGTATATTTGGTTGCCTACTTGTCAGTTACTAATGTAATAACAATTTGTTTTTTAACGTTACACATAGGGAAAATGTATATGTAATAGAAAAGAAGAACTCGGTATATAACTACTTACTCGTTGCTATAGTACATCTACATTTGTCAGATAGAAAAATATACAACCTTGGATGGCCTTTCAAAAGTTTGCGTTTTTTTCTTCTAAACGATTGAGTTATGGTTGTTGTCGATAGGTACTTAGATTTTGATAATAATAATTTGTAACATTATTTGTTATTTTTACTTTTTTTTCAACTAAACATTTAAAATCATTTGTTTTGTACCTAATCATGTGATTTATACTGCCTACTTAAAATATATTTAATTGTTGGGATAGTAATTTGTAGATCACTGCTGATTAGAAAAAATGAGGGTTACGTGCACTTTTTAGACAGTAAAATTATAAGAACAGAACATCACAGGTTATAAATAGCAAAACATAGAGTAAAATAAATGGGATAATTTAAAATATATCTAGAAAAGAAGTTTAATTTATGATATAAATCGAATCTAGTTTTTAATAGATTTTTCTACATCTACGATTTCTTGCAAATAAAAATTAGAAACAGGTATATAGATGCCATTTTGCCATAACTTTTTCTCTGTGTTGATTTAATACTTCTCTTCTATATGCTATATATTACTAAAAATAAATACAGTTAATTACTATTCTACATTTTGGGCAATCTTTCGAAAAAAATGTTAAATTAGAGCAAAATATTAAAACAACTAGTGATCGTTGATTAGGTTACATTATTATATACATTCATGTAAATCGGTAAAACCAACATCAAAGTGACCCAAATTATATTATTTTCATAATTAATGCCACTGAAAGTGTTTGTTCAGCGTTGATGATCATAGAACAATTAAAAATTGAAGCCTATATGCATATGAAATTCGGGTTTAATTAACAATTAATTATGCAATATTAATAATAACCAAAATAATTGTATTCGCCATAGATGCTTTTTGCAGGATAAAATATTTTAATGTAATAATAGCTTCAGTAAGGCTGTTGTATATCGTTTAATTGCTGGAACTTGCAATTTGAATAGTAAATACAAATGTACTTCTGAGAGTTACAGCTACGGCATTATAAAAGTTACCTACCTAAAGGGTGAGTTCGTCTAATGATTTAATTATGTATGGATACTAAGTACTAAATCGATTACACCTCAGAATATTAACTTAGTGCAAGAAATATAATTGCTACATGTTTATAAATAAATTAAGTGGTAGGGATAGTAGGATGGTTTTAAAAAAGGAAGAAACTTAAGAAAACGTTCACACCAACAAATTGTTTTAAGGAATATGGGGCAAATTAGAAATTTGAATTTAAGCATTTATGTTCGTGATGTCATGATGTCCTTCTATAATTAATTGTTGAAAGAATTTTTATAACAATTAGTAAAAAGGGAAAAGGGTTTCCAGTGGTGTAGTTATATATTTCTAGTCAGTTATGTAGACATCTGTACTATCGGCTGTACGTGTATATACTTTTATAATAATATGTTTCCGCACATCCCGTTGGATAAATAATTATATCGATGTCTATGTAAATATGGCAAATGTATTTATTGTTATGATTTTTATTGCATCTTTCGGGTTATAAATAATAACTTGCTAGCGTAAAAAGCAAATTTTAATGTTAACTCTACCAAGGAAATGCCTGAATTGTTGTTAAAACTTCAATCTTGTTGGTTTGAATACTGAAACTTCAGCAAAAAGCAAGTGCTTATTTTTACCAGGCGTGTTGCATTAATTACACACATTTAATGGTTATATAAATGCATAAACATAAAACATTTAAAAATATAAAATAAAAAAATAATATTTAAAATATTTAATTTATGTGGATAATTTCTTTTGAAGAGGGCACTTAAAGTCCAGGCACTTGAGCTAGGTGCTCATTGTATCGTCCCAATTAAATCTCTTACTTCCACTGGAGCAGCTTGGTGTTCTCTATAAAGCCCAGTATCTTGCCCAGTGGAAACTTGAGAACCCTCGGGGCTCCAATAGATCTTTCCTGAAATGTTTTTGCCTGAGTACCTTCAATTCCTCTCATGTGCAGATTACACGTAAAGTCGTTCCCTCCTGCAGTTCGCATCTTTTGCACCACGGTTCGCTTACTCGGCCTGTGTTCTATAGATGCTTTTTCAGGGGACAGTGTCCAGTTACCAGTCCAGTAATGGTTTTAGCTTCTTTCTTGCTGCGTCTGAGTAGGTCATCGGAAAATCTAGCATCCCCATCCCCTTAGCGCTTTAGTATAGAGTTGACCTTCAGTCGACCTTCATTTCCTTGTACCTTCTTCATCTAACCATATGTC
Source organism: Protaetia brevitarsis (assembly GCA_004143645.1). NCBI lineage: Eukaryota > Metazoa > Arthropoda > Insecta > Coleoptera > Scarabaeidae > Protaetia > Protaetia brevitarsis. Next base: position 1,437,163 of record RXPK01000247.1, on the reverse strand, counting down.
CCTTTTAGCAGAGTTCTTGGTGATCCCACATACGGGTTCTGGACCTATGAAGTGTCTTTGAGGGCCTCTCCTTGACTAGTTCGTCGGCTATTATATTGCCCTTTACATCCTCATGTCCTGGTATCCAAATCAGAGACACCGTGTAGGCTCGTGCCCGTGTATTGAGGGATTGTTTGCAGTTTTTAACTAGTTTTATTAATTACAAATTGTTGGTTTTTAGTCTAAGGATCGCATTCATAGGCTCCGCTTGCGCATAAAGCTCCGAGAAGGAGAGGGGAAAAGGGGTGAGAGGGGTGGGATGGGTAGGAGATGGGGAATGGGAGAGGGGGAGGGCTGGAGAGGCCCACGATGGTCTCCACAGAAGCGGTCCCTGTGCTGTTGATTGTACCAGTGATTCCGAGCAATGCCTGTCTCGGGACAGCAGTTAGCAGTTTCACTGCGGAGGACACTTCTGCCCTCCTCCACCAAACTAGTGCCCCGTATGTTACCGCTGGTCTTATAAAGCAGTTATATAGCCAATGGATCACTCTCGGCTTTCGTCTCCAAGTTTTACCAGCAACTGTTTTGCAGCGCCAGAATAGTTGCGTAGCCCTGGTCGTTGTTTTTACTGATATATGGACTTAATTTATACTTACTCAAAACATGATAGCCCGATAGTAACCGAGACATTATAATTATGTGTAATTCCTCGAACAGAAATTTCTGGAATTTCTTCAACTCTGAGTAAATATCAAGCAACGGATAATCTCGCAAAAAAGGGGCTAAAATACCTTTTGTAGGGTCTGAACCCTTTTGCAGCAGAGATAATCCAAATCCCATACTGGGAAAATCTCCAGGGAATGAGGCAAAGTAAAATTCTTCTGGGAGCTTATAACCAGAAGAGGTTTGCAGAATGTATCAAACTGAGTAAGAATAATGTTCGTATATTGACAGGAATACTTTCAGGCCATTGTAAACTGAAAGGATACCTGTGTAAGCTTGGATTCGAAAAGGAAGCTGAATGTAGATTTTGTGGGGAATAGGTTGAAACACCCATCCATCTCCTCTCAAATTGCGTAGCACTGTGCAACCTGTTGCACCTGGGAGCATGTGAAATAGAAGAGGGAGACTGACCTACACTGGGGCCCTCTGATATCCTACACTTTCTGAAAGGAATAGGATTGGAAGACCAGCTGTAAAACAGCAAGAATATGGGACACAATAGATCTTTTAGGTCGCAGTGCAACATCACCCTTCCATTTATACACAAATATCAAGCACAAGATCTTGATTTCGCACATTACGACTTTTTTTGATTAAAAAGAAGATCCTGTATGCCTCAAGTAACTTTCTAATTTACAAAAGTTTCGACGATTAGGCAGATCTCTAGGACACCTGTTATGAAATGATCTTTGTGCTTGACATTCTGCATTCAAAATAGATTTAGATCATATCTGTGAGTTCATAAAAATTATTCATCTGTTATGAATGTGGATGCACTAATCAAACTTAGTTAAGGAAAAACTAATCTTTAAAATCTATGTCAAGAGATTTGAAAATTTAACTCAGAATCTCTTAAAAATTTATGCGGATGAAAGCTACTGCTGTAGTAGACACACCGTTCTTCGCGAGTGTATTTTTAGTTGCATAGATTTTGTCTTGTTTACTCCGGTCAGCCATTTATCAATTTTCCGAGAGGGTTTTCTCAAATTTAGATTTATTTTATTTAATAGTTAAATTAATGATTTTATTGTTTGATTTATTTAAATAAGTGTTCAGTTTTTAAATTAATTCCATTCAATTATTTGTCTTTTGAATGTTGGCGTATTGGTTGTACGTCTGCATTGTTTTTGTACGAAAAACGACTGTAGAATTTTGTCAGGCAGTTCCTTGGTTGACTTTAATGTGAGTACTTGTATTTTTAAATCTTTGCTGCCATTTTGTAAATTCATTGATATAGAGATTTGTTTTCTGTGAATTTTTCGTCCATCAAGGAATTCGCTTTCTAATAATTGTTATTATATTGATGTGTGCACATTATAGATATAAGATCATTTATTATTTTTGTTCGGGAAGATATGTTTTAGTTGTAATTCTCTCATTATAGATTGAAGAATTAATTTTTGGTTTTCTATTTTGCTGATTCGTTTTTAATTATCAATCACCTCGGGTTGGGTGAATAGAAGCATTGTTCTTGCGTTTAGTTTTCATTTTTGTGTAATATCCTGTATTTGTCCACGAATTTATTTTATTTTGTTGAAACCACGTGGATTGTATAGGTAGAATTAGGATTATCTTCCTGAACAAACTAATGTTTTGCTTTGCATTGGAAATAGCATTGTCCTATTATAATTTAGAATCAAGTGCAGTTTTTAAATTTAGGCCAGAACCCTCAATTCACGGTTTTTTTTTGTATAATAAATTTTGATTGTTATTTATCTTCGTTGGGTTAAAAATTCTGTTCTTTTATTTTTTTAATTAAACCTTTTCAATTTTTGGGGTATTTAAGGGTCTGATTTCATTCACTCACAATTTACTTTTCGTGGTTAGATTCCAGTTTTAATTCGCGAGGGTAACTCTGAGGTTATTGTTCTTTTGCGCCTTTTTAAATTTTGTCCGTTGAGCTAGCTAATTTAATTTTTCATTAATTCAGTCAGTACACAGCACTACGTAGCATTATTTATCACACTACGTTTAAAATCACAGCTAGCGTAATTAAAAAGAAAACCGATGACTTCACCACAGCTACATAACATCATAAAACAAAAATTTGTTTAGAGCAAATTATAGTACAAGTATTCAATTCGTTGGTATATGTATATCCTATGCTGGACGCAAAATCGAGAGTTAAGCTACTACAGCAATGACCCTTTTTATCAAACAGTTTGTATATTTAGCAGGTCGTTTTCAAATTTTAGCTGACATTTTTCTGACGTTTTAAATATTAAATGGATCTTTTGCCGGAAAAGATAGGTCATCTCATGGAAGGATACGCGCCCGCGGGCTTTTTCCGATGTACGCGAAAGCGTTTTAGCTCGTTCAATTTTAACTGGAATTACTAGTCAACGCGGTAAACGTGCCGGAGGAAATTACTGCTTGGTCCAGGAAGCCGGAGTGCCATTGGTTGTTTTCGTTCAATTCTAGTGTTGTGAAGGACTTAAAATAGAAATAGTTGTATGCGTAATTCTGTGGTGCATCTGTTTTTAATAACAGTTAGTGCTATTGGTTATGTGGTAGGTGTTAAAATAAATAAATAGGAATTACTATTTATAATTATGAATTATTTATTATAGTCATTACCTTGCATCATGTATGACATTGTTTATGCAACTGTTAGGCTTCAGTAAGATATTTGATACCATTTCTGCCCACACATCCTGCTGTTCAAATTGAGATCACTTGATTTCATTACGTCGGCGTCAGCCACATTTTTTTTATTATCATCTTAATAATAGAATTCAACAAGCAAAAATTAAATTAAATATCGGAACTCCTGTTGAGACAAAGTTGTGTACCATAGGGCGCTGTATTGAGTCCCATTTTATTCAATTTATATACATCTGATCTACTTTCCGTTTTAAATTACTGTGACTATTACTTGTATGCTGATGACCTGCAATTAGGGTTCTTATTGTAGTCTATTGTTTCCTAGACTGTCTTATTTGTTATCAGAAGATAAGATTTTTTATTTGAAATATTCTCTTATTTACTTTCATCGGTTTTATATAATTATAAGAGATTTACACAGTTCAAGCACTTTCAAAACTGATATAAATTTCTAAGAGTGAAAATCAATTTTCAACGATTGCTTTATTTACTCCGATTATTGAGATACTACGCTGCAAAAATCGGGAGTATTACATCTAATAATGTGGTGAATTTACTACAATGAATTATGTAAATTTTGTTTTACCTGTTTTTTTTTTTTATAATATTTAACATGCAAATGGAGGTCTGGGTAAAATTTTTAGTTATTTCACACAGATTTCAAATGCACAGAAATTCCTATAATCTTGCTTTTACTGTTAAATTTACATAAGCGTGTAAATCTGTTACATTTTTTGGATATCTCTTGCACACTAAATGTAATTTAATCTGTAAAAGTACTTTAGCATTAATTTTCGAGTAAAACTATCTCCCAGAGCATGAAATTCATGCTACGCAGTGTGGTTGATGATTACGTTATTTGTCTCTGCGCACTTACAGAGAATTCCATTCGTTGAACTGATCATTAGTTCATATCACTAGGTGGGTATAACTGCGGTGAATTAAAACAATGGCAAGTTAGTAAGCTTGGTGTTTTGATTTTTGTTTGTCAAGGTTACCTGTTAGGTACTATGAAAGAATATAAGTAAGTTCGGTCACTCCGCGCTACATAATAAGAAAAACCTATTACCTAAACATGCACTGCTATTTCCCTCTAAAAAAAAGGTGTTTACAAATGCTTTTTTATGCCTACTTGACCCTTCGAAATCCCAAGAACTAGCGACGAATGTACAGCTTTTCTTTTCTACACTCATAAATACATCGAACTGGAGTGCTGAACGGGTGCCGCTTCTTTATTCAATAAGTTATTTGAACGTTTTTTTTTTCTTTATATATATGGTTTCGCATGCGTCTACCTCTTTCGATGATTGTATATTTTTTGTGGATTTTATGTCCATTACCGTTTATACGTTGTGCAAAGCTGGATGATTCAAGTCTACCATATCAATAACATGCTATATGCTCTTTGAATTTGGTTCCGATCGAACGCTTTGTTTGTATGATATAAATTTGATCACACCGGCTGCTACAACCGATTCTGTAATTGCTCGGTCTTTCGTTGGACTGAGGTTTATCTTTCGCGTTTCCTAAAAGATTTCTGATGTGTTCCGTGGGGACAGGTAAATGTTCAAATATTTATATTTGGACAAACAAAGTGTTCGATCGGAACCATATTCAAAGAGCATGTTATCAATATGGCAGACTTCATTCATCCAGCGTTGCGCAACATATAAACGATATCGGACATAAAATCAATATAGAAATCCTTGAATTAGTGAAAAATGTACAATCACCGAAAGAGTTAGACACATACGAAATCATATATATGAAAAAAAAAACATTCAAATAACTTATTGAATAGGGAAGCGCTACTCTGCTACACTCCAGTTTGTTATATTTATGAAGAAAAGATTCATATTTGTCACTAATTCATGGTATTTCGAAGGGTGAAGTAGGTGTAGAAAAAGCACTTCAAAATGTTCCTTTTTAGAGAGAGATAGCTGTACATGTTTGGGGAAGCCATGTGTACCCGAAACAATTGTTTCGAATTAATCAAATCTGATGTAATGCGCTACAGTCTTTGTGATATCTTTTAATAAGTAAGTTACTCTTATAAATACACATTGCAATCTCTTTTTATATTTGGAGGCAGAACCTGAGAAAAGTTACAGGTCTGTTACTGATAGCCAGCAAACGTATTATGCACGGTTAAATCCAAATTGAGTTCGTGAAGGATAATGAAAGTCTGGTGTGTTACCCAATCAAATGTAATAAAAAGTATCGGCTTATTAGTTTAGAAGGTAATTTTTGTTGTTTTTGCCTTCCGAATTTAATATGGCTCTGAAGATGGCTGTTCAGCCGAAACTAGTAACCCGATACCTTTTATTACATTTAATTGAGTAACACACTAGACTTTCATTATCCTTCACAGCTCGTATTATCTTTTTAGGTTTCAAAGAGACAGCCTTCAGGTCCTTTCAGTTTTGATAATTGTGTAGTCTCCAGGTAGCTCCTCGATTCTTTGTCAGATCAGGAAGCAAATAAAACAACAGCAGTATTTATTCTAATATTTAACGATAACTTAATCCTATTGCTCCATCCAATAGTAATTAAATTAGAGATTTACATTTTAAATATTTATTTTGTCCGCCCGTGCGATATTATTACCTAATGACCATAATTTGACACCAAAGGGTACGAAATATCTGTTTATAAACACGTCTACTAACTATCTAAGTATCATGTCCTAACCTAATTTGTTACCAGAAATGATAATGTGCGTGTTTAGGGCGGTTTAATGTTTGTTCTATGGATTACTTACGTGTTTCCGCAGCTGCAACCAATGTATTAGTTAAGGTGGTGGTGTTTCATATGGTGAAAAAAAAATAGCAGATTGTTTTGCAGAATTTACTCTATATACGATTTATTTCTTTGTAGTGATTATAAATTATATTAAATTTATATAAATATATTAAATTAAATATCCTTTTGGGAACAATACATTACTATATAATAGTCTTATATTACAAATTTGTATTTTAATTTGAATAAATAACGGTAGCGTACTTGGTGTGTGACTATTTTTCTGTCAATACGATTATGTTTTCTAATAATTCTGTTTTCTCAGTTACGGATGTCCTACTTGCTGTTAATTAGTACCGCATTGGTAATCTGATTAGACAATTGTTTATTAGTCCGTCCCAAACATGTAGCTCCAAATCGATATTCCATGTTATGCCAAGGGATTTGATTTAGTGAGAATAATTGCGTCTGTCCAAATATGCGCTTCGCAAAAATCCGTGTCCATATTTCATACACACGCTCATCTCCCACAAATAAATTTTGAATGTAGCTTATAATTAATAAAACAACTGTGCTTTCAAAATTCTTTTCATAAAAAAATATTTTTTCGTTCAGGTTGATTTGAAAAGAATCTTAGTTGTTACTGTAACATGATTGAAACATTTTTTTGCTTCTGCTCCATACTTTTATAAAAAAAACAATCAAACCAAATATATGAGGTTGATCTGAAGTGAAAAAACAAACATTTTTTTTCACTTCAGATCAACCCCATATATTTTGTTTGATTGATTAATTGTTATTGTAACAATATGATAGAAACAATGTCTTGTTTCTGTTGTAAATGCTATATGTATTTGTACGTTAAAAAATAATATTTTGATTTTAATTAAATGTGTGCGGACAGGACTTATTAAGTATTCCCTATTATGTATACAATGGTCACTGTAGATTTATAAAGCACTTACACAGAATTGGACTCTCCAGCGAGACTGAATGTCCACTGTGTTTAGAAGACAAGGTGGCAGTTGCTTCTGCCCTGCTCCTACGAGAATCAGGTATGTAATCTTTGGGAAGATTAATCTTTCCCTAGAACTTAAAAACTTAAAAACGTTCTCATTCAATAAGATACCGAACTACCTTAAGGGCCTGAATTGAACTTTAAGACGACATCCGCTCTACAATAGGTCCTAGTAGCGCAGTGGATGGGATAATTAATTGAACCATGCGGATGTTATCTATCAGTAATACTAATATACAGTACGTACGACTGTCATAGGGTCAGTCGATGATATTCGGACGCGTATGCAATACACCACAGACGCCCATAGTTCTGGGGCAAACGGCACTCGTAATGACATGATGCAATGCTATTAAATGCAAATAAGAGTATGTAAGTAACAAACTACTACTGTAGTAATGCAATGTATAATTGCTATTTTTATGGAAATAATAATTCTAAAAATAATTAAATATTTTCATATGCATAAGGGAAATAAAACTAAATATATTCCTCTCAACAATAGAAACACTTCCAATATAAGGTAAACTGAATTTCAACGGACATTGGACAATGCTTCGGCGGATATGTTTTGTATGCAATTTATAATCTTTTAAGCTCTTTCATTTTCAAAGCCATAAATTGGGCACTTAACATAACCCTATAGGAAAAGAATCATTTGGGGGCAGATTGGGTGACCTAGCTAGCTAGCGAATCGCACTCTACCCGTAGATTTTCTGTAGGTACCTTCGTACAGCAAGAGGAAAAAATTTCCGCCTAAAATAAATGAAAAGAATTTAGATATTTCCTTTCAGCTGTCGGCAATGGAATGTAAAGATACCTCGACCAAGTTGCGGTAAATAGATACATTTTAATGTTTCCGATAGTCGGGTGTTTATATCTCTTTACGATCTTACCTTAAAACCGCAAACAAATATAACAGCTGGTGGTGTCTATTGCCGGCAGCCGAAAAGAAATATCTAAATACTTTTTATTTATTTTATTGAGTAGAGCCGGATTGTTACAATATATACCGTAAAAATTGTTTTCACGGCATATTTTTCTTTAATACTAAGCTACGCGGAAACTTTTTTCTCTTGCTGTACGATAACTGCATTATGAGCCGGACAGCTGTCTTGCTGAAACCAAAAATCGTGCATTACGACGTTGTGAAGGTTTTTGTAAAAGGTGTAAATATCGTTCTGCATTAAAATTTCCTTCAATAAAAAAGGAGCCACTTGTATGGTCTCCTAATATACCTGCTCTTTTTAACATATTGAGTGCGAGCATTGTATGTTATGCTTTGATTTTCTTTAGATCAATAGCGTGTAACAGAAGGGTTGTGACGTCCATGCAATACGAAAGAGGATTTGTCAGTCAATAAAACGTTTTTTTACAAGGTTCTTGCCATTGATGCAACGTTCGGTAACTGCTTCACAAAAGGCGAATTTGTCATATTTATCGTTAGGAAATATTTCATTTGCATTTCAATTTATAGGATCGATATTTGTTTCTCTTCAAAACACTGTTGACCGTATTGTGTAAAACATTCAGCTGCTCTTCAATTTTTCTGCTGGTTGTACGGAAAGTTTCTTCTACTGCAGTATTTGGGTCCTTTTATGACGATGTGGGTATAAACTATAATATTTAAAAAAAAATTAATTATGCAGTGCACAATATCATAACCAGTAGTTTTTTTTTTCACAATTTACTTGGGAAAAACTAATAATTTCCCTGACACAGTGATGACGATGATAATCCTTTACTACGAATTTCTTTTCTTTAAGGGAGAACATATCCACTATTACAAAAATAATAATAGGAGGACAACGACAAACAGCAAGGCAACTAAAAATAGTCGAAATATTTATTTATTTTAAATAGAAGCCAATAAATAGCGAAGGAAAACAAGGAATAATAAATATAAAAAAAACATTGACTACACTCTTATGCGGCTTTTATACAACTGACGAAGTGATGATCTGAAAAGTGGCTGGAATACCTTTTCTAGGGCCTGAACCGTTTTGCGGGATAAGTAGCACTACAATACTGAAGAAACTGGAAAGAAAAATGGGGCAGGGAAAATCTAATTATTGGTAGAATCTCTAGGGAATGAGGCAAAGTAAAATTCTTCTGGGAGCCTATAACCAGAAGAGATTTACATAATGCATCAACCAGGAATACTTTCAGGCCATTGTAAACTGAAAGGACACCTAAGTAAGCTTAGATTCGCAAAGGAATCTGATTGCAGATTTTATGGGGAACAGGATGAAACACCCATCCAAATCCTCTCAAATTGCGTAGCACTGTGCAACTCAAGGTTGTTGCACCTGGGAGCATGTGAAATCGAAGAGGGAGGCTTACCTAACCTGGGGCCTTCTGATATCCTACACTTTCTGAAAGGAATAGGATTGGAAGGCCAGCTGTATAACAGCATGAATAGCGGACACAATAGATCTCTTAGGTTGCAGTGTAACATCCTCCTCCTCACGTACATACATACAACATTGACCCTGCAACGAGCAATCTGTATGCAAAGTCATGTGTAATATTTTATGCAACAGAATCTAATGCTCACGACAAACTGCAAAATAAAACGATTGGAATTAAATTTGTTTTTACTTTACAAGCAGGTAGCAAACGTTTTGTAAATCCTGGTTACGTATTACTTGCTTTATAGTTTGAGAAAGACCTAATAGGCGTGTGTCTATAGTTTTGATTTCAAAGATGTAACTAAAATTAAGGAAAGATGAAACAATTGAATAAGCAATTAAGGATAATTTATAGTCAGCATTGCTCCTCCAGATTCTTTCGTACTTCCCAGTAATTCCAGCAATAATTTTTCATTCCAATATTGGTTTTCGGTCTTCGCCTTCTAATACTGGAAATCACTGTAATCGTAAAAGCTATTTAGGAAACGTGACCGGGTTACATTAGGATTTAAGGAAAGCTTAATTAAATATAGGGAGTTCGATTTCCAGTTAGTTACAGTTAGTAACATCGGAGGCACCGTTCAATACGAAAGTCGATGACTTGGGAAAAATCTAACAGAAAAGCGGTTTTAAACGAACACTGGATTTGCACCTCCCACGGTGCCACGCTTTAAGGCAACCACAATTGTTGATCGTTGTGTACGTTGTCCCCAGTTAGCTAAAATTTAAAGAGTCCTATGTACGTGTTTGCCTCCTTTCAACAAATACTCCGCGCACGTATTAACTATCGCCCCATTGTAAAACTTGTTTAATTTACGGAACAGAAAGGTACAAACGAACCCGACGCTCGCCTCGCGAAAGCTTCGCACAGGTTGGATAATGAATGTTCCAGAAATGTGTAAATTAATTACGTTGCAGGAACAGGTAGGTGCACATGTTCTTATTTACTACAGTACATAGGTGTTTTGTTGTTTAAATGAGGTTTGCTAATTTACCCTGAAGTAGTTTCGGATTGAATGTGGACGAAATTAGAAAACAAGAATTCAAAATTGAAAAGTTTATATTGTAAATTATTCTCTATAACATAAATAATTAATTTAAAATTTTAAATTGAAAAACATGACCGAATATAAGGATAGAGTAAATACTTAGAATTTGAAAAGAACGTGTAGCGGGAATTCTGGTTAGCAAGTGTTAACATTTTACTTACATTGTTACATACATCGTTGAGTTTTCTTCTACGTACTTGTTACTTTGATATAACAAAAAAAAAAGGATATAGAATGTAGCAGTAGATAGCCAAACGATATGCAGGTGATATAGGAAACCTCTTCATTTGGCAAGTCCCTACAATGCATTTTCCTTCAGAAAGTAAAGATGATCAGTGTGAGATACCCACACATCGATATCAAATATTAGAATTTGAATAGTATATTTTTATAGCAGATATTGACAGATCAAAGTTGGATCAAGTTTCAGTTTGAATGAACGTTTTTATTTTTTTTTACAGTGTACTATTGACTTAAATTTAGTCTAAAATGCAAGAGCTTGCAAGCTTTTTGCAAATTAATGTATTTCTGCTAAATAACTGTAATGATTAAGAAGAATTTTTCCCAAGACAAAATTTCTCCTCATGCAGGATTCGAACCTACACTCTCTCGTTTACCGGACAACTGATCTACCAATTAGGTTAGAGAGGAGCTTGTAGATTCGAGCGATAATTCGACCTATGTCGACATAATATCTTGAAAGGCCAGCAGGCCTCTTAATCATTACAGTTATTAGCAGAAATATATTAATTTGTTTGTCTAATAATGTTTGTATATGTATTTGTGCATTGATATGTCAACAAAAAGATAGGGAAAACTGCTGGAATTCGGTTTCGTCAAAAATTGACGTGTATGCAAGGTTGCATACTTTTTGTACAGTGATTAATTTTAAGATTATTAAAGTATTGAAAATTTTTAAATGTATTTTTCCCATGATTATTTTATAATGAATGTAACGTGTGTCTAGAATTTTGTGTATAATTATTTATTTTAATTTAACATTCCATAGGTTTAATTAAGATCACATGGGCATTCCACATGTATTAAACTTAGTCTTACATTCCCCTCACTCCGGTGAAAATAACGGATTTTTCAAAGGCAGTTTCCCACCTGGCTTAAGGCAATCGCTATCGAAGTCTGTTAGAGAATTCCAATTCAAAAGGATTCACTAACCACCCTTTGTGAGAGATGGACGTCTCTCGATTAATTTTGTAAATTTAAACGGCTACTTTAATAAATCCTTTATTCCATTTCCAATCTAAAAATGATGTTTAAATTGTTAATAAGTTTTATGCAACATTAATTTTATCAAAATTTACCTATAACCATTGGGTAGTGTTCCCTAACGACGATTTTCCCAGGTTATGTTTCTGTCCTGAGCCATTCTCCGCGATTGAAAAGTACGAGAGCCCCATTCGGTGCCTGAACCTGACTTGCCCGCCCTGGATGCCTGCGCGACTTGGTCCACCAAAGGTATTCCTCATCCATATCAACCTGAAAATAAACGTATTATTTTAATCCTACATCTAAATTTGAATATACTTTTAAGGAATTTCATTTTAAATATGTTCGTCAAATTTTGTTTGTTAGAAATTTTGTATAACCGCGGAACAGTTTTGCGACCACTGTTGGAAAAACTTTCATAACGTACTACTAATGTTACTAGTCAATATATATTCACGGCACGAATCGAATATCCAGTAATTCTACCTTCAAATGTTGGGCATTCTGTTTTACCCGTGTTTTAAGCATAGAATTACTCAATTTTGAAAGTTAATTTTAACCGTATTTATTTTCTATGATGAATTTATATTGCCAAAAGTGGAATTACTAATTTAAAACGCAATCGTTATACAATAACCGAACTCATTTAACTTACCTGAAATATTTATATCCTTATTTATGTTGTTTTGACACGGTTTCACATTTTGAACTTTTTTATTAAATAAAACCACATTTGTTTGCACTTAAATGCTTTCTTTATCGTACAAAATTGATCATAATTAAGGTACCAAAGTCTCATAGTCTCATAAAGTCGCACTATATCACCTAAACCAGGCAATGTAAATACCAATCTAAGAGTAAAGGATACATAAACAACATCTGGGATCTTACTGAAGAGTTATAAAGGGGTTATCTAGCCATTCGTAATTTTTTTAATATCTATATACCATTGCAATCGGAAATTCTCATCCGGCATGCCATCTGGCATTTGGAGAGCATACTTATGATTAAAAAGCAGTGAATATAGATGACACTAGGATGTTTAAAAGTTTATATCAAATAATTTAATTAATTAATAAGTATTATACTTAAAATTTATTTTTCTTTATACCGGGCTTGTACATGCTACCCTATTCATTAGCACATAAAGAGTACAGAAACGATTACTAAAATACTCGTAAACAAGAAAACGCCGTCGGTGTTACCCCTTGGGAACAGAATACAAAGTAGTTACTTTGATCCCCTTCGGGTCATTAAAAAGTAGGAACAATAAAGCAACTACGGCCAGGAATTGAAGATACTTATAATAATCATTTCTGTTTTCAAAACAGCTATAAAGTAGCATTATTTAACATAACAGCTATCTCTGGTCTCTGGCTCCCTGTTTAGTTGGTCTTATGTCGGCCGTTTTATTGCAATGCAGGCTTCTTCGTTTTTCCACCAGCAGTCGTATTGAGGGAATATCAGCTATGACTTGCAACGCATAGGATGATGAGATCCGGTACGCGCTAGTGGCTCCAACGAGAAACTTTCTTTGCGATTTTTGTTAACCTGCGTTCGTAGGTGGTCTTCTGTGCCCACTTGCATTATATCGGCGCCCCATGTAAGAGGATCGACTGTGCCACATGGCACTACACTAATTTTTTTTTCCTGTGACTAGGCTCCCTGGTGTTTCCTACCACCCGCATTAACTGTACCTCCCTTTCTGGTCCTACAACAACCTTCTTTGGACAAATTTCCGTTTTCTCGCATACTAGTTGTACCTGTTCCGCTCCTCTCCTTCCTCTGAGGATAATACACTCTGTTTTTTTGTTGGGCCAGTTCTGCTTTGTGGCGTCCCATCCACTCCACTACCAGTTCTACCGCTTCGTTTGCTTTTCACTGGAGTTTAGTCGTGTCATAGCGGCACTAATAACACCAGGGGTGGTAAGCTATGTGCACACTCTCAGCAGAACTATGTGCAGCACCCTGTCGTTAAGAAAGTTCCATAGTATAGGTTCCAAGATAAACCCTTGCGGACAGCCGCGTAAATCGTCATTTTTGTTGCTCCGAAACTCCCTTCCTGCGCAGCGCCGCCAGTTTCAAATCCTACGCTGCGGTATTGAACAACGTCCTCAACAACACGTAATCAAGCCATTTGTCTGTCGGTCTATCGTATAGGAAATTACCACCTTCTCCACGACCACGGATTTGCCATTCCGAAAGCCAAAGTGTCTCTCAGAGAAGCCTCCCAGTGTTTCCTTTTGCAGTGTGTTCTTTAGTGGACTTTCATTTGTCTTTTGAAGTTAGGGTGGGCACCTATAGTCCAGAAACTTAGGCTAGGTGCTCAATGTAGCGCCCCTATTAAATATCTTACTTCCACTGGAGCAGCTTGGTGTTATCTATAAAGCCCAGTATCTTGCCCAGTGGAAACTTGAGAATCCTCGAGGGCTTCAATAGATCTTTCCCGAAATGTTTCTGCCTGAGTACTTTCAATTCCTCACATGTGCAAATTACAAGTAAACTCGTCTCCTCCTGTAGTTCCCATCTACTGCACCACAGTTCGCTTACTTGTCCTGTGTTGTATAGATGCTTTTTCAGGGGACAGTGTTCAGTTACCAACTCAGTAATGGTTTTAACTTCTTTCTTTCTGCGTCTGACTAGATTATCAGGGAAATTAGCATCCTCATCCCCTGTCAGCGCTTTAGTATGGAGTTGACCTTCGGTCGATCTCCATTTCTTCGTACTTTCTTTATCTAACCAGGTCCAAATCTCCCTTTCAGCAGAGCCCTTGGTAATTCCACATACGGGTTCTGGTCCTATGCAGTGTCTTTTAAAGCCCTCCTTGGGTAGTTCGTCAGCTATTATATTGCTCTTTATATCCTAATGTCTTCGCACCCAAATTAGAGACATCGTGTAGTCTCGTGCCAGTGTATTGGTGGATTGTTTGCAGCCTTGATAGCAGCCTGGCTGTCAGTAATTATGCTTATGATATAATATATAATACACTTTCATATAACTTACTGAAGGAATTCAATAAGCAGGTAGGCCTAAAATTCCGTTCTTCTGGGTTTCCTTTTGAGATCAAAACAAGCCTTGCGGTTTTCCATGATATTAGAAAGCTCTGTCGTAACAGATCTTGATTCGTTACGTGTAGAAGAGCGCAAGTTTTAAGTTCCTCTGCTTTCTTTATGGCTTCAACAGGCACTCTGTCGATCTGGCACTGGTATAGAGGCAGGTATCCAGTTAAGTTCGTTTTTGTTCTAAATCTATAAGCCCTTCCCTATATGTCGTTTTTTAGGTCATTGCACAAATCTTTCCACTTCTCGTTTTTGGATTTGTTAATCAGTGCATTCAATTCTTTCCTTTTTGTCCTGTAAAGCATTTCGTATTACCCTCTTGGGTTGTATCTTTAGCGAGACTTGTGACTCCTCTTCTTAATCTCAAGCATTCTTTTCTTTTAATGTTGATGTCTTCATTCCACCAGAAGGAAGTTCGTGTCACCGCAGTCTTAGTATGCTGGTCTTATAGGCTTCCTCTATGATTGATTTAATATCCCTGGTGCCGTTTGAGCCTTCCAGCTTCCAGGCCACTATTTTTCGTATTCATCTATTATTTCTAATTGATACTTTTTTTTTTTACTGAAGACATCATATGGGTGCTATGCGTATCAACCATATTGACTGGCTGTGCATGCGTAAATATATACTGATTTGTTTCCCAAGAGCGTTTTTGTGGGGAATAGGATGAAACACCCATCCACCTTCTCTCAAACTGCGTAGCACTGTGCAACTCGAGGGCGTTGCACCTAGGAGCATGTGAAATCGAAGAGGGAGACGTACCTAGACATCCTACACTTTCTGAAAGGAATAGGATTGGGAGGCCAGCTGTAAAGCAGCAAGACTAGGGGACACAACAGATCTTTTAGGTCGCAGTGTAACATCACCCTTCTATTTACATACATTCCCAAGAGCGTTATACAATTGACATAGTGAGGGTGGTCTGATAGTAGTTTCATGGACGGATAAATACTGCAGCAATATTGGTTAACGTAACATGTGCCCGCTAAACAACAGACGGTAGAAATTCGCTGGGATACATCCGTTGGAGCAGATTCTCAATACACGGCGACGCGGAAATGACACATCACACGAGATGTTAATTTACACGCAATTGAGGACGTCACCGAAGCGAAAGCGTCTACCTCGTCGTAATCACCATCCTACGACGTTATTGCCGACATGACTAGAGGGGACTGGAAATAAACGAAGAATCTCCATTTCTGGCGACGTAATGATTAATTTAGCGGAATGTGTTTCGCTTCGTCAAGATGTCGGTTACGATTGCCGAGTTGAAATTGCCTTATTCAATATTTCATAATCTAATTCTCGTCAGCGAACCGCTCGGCGTCAGTTTATAACGCGATTGTCTGGCTCGGCGAAACTTTGTTTTCTTGCAGCCGAGTTTGGAGTTTCGGATTTTTAACTAAGTTGCATAAAGTATACACACTGGCGAGTAATTCGGTTTTAGTGAAGTTTACCTCCAGCCATCGCCATTTTTGTTTTGTCGGAAAAGTTGCATAATATCTTTCAGATACTATGTAAACTCGGTTGTATAATGTTAAACAGTTCTTAGACTAATGTTATTAGCGTTGACGTGTGAGGTAGCTGGCGTAATATAATTTCATATAAAATAACTAGTTCTTCCAATGGAGATTGTTTGGCCAAAAGTTAATATTTTTAATTTCTTATTATTTGGAATATGGCTGGATAATATAACAAACAGTTTGTTATATCTTTTTCAAATCATTAAACATCTGAAAACAATTATTTTTGGATATATTAACAATTAATTAAGATATTTTATTTTTCTTTTTTCATTTAATTTTATATATTCCTATGGATGCTATATCAATTGTTAATTATACTTTCGTCAGAAGGGTTGGGGGGACTAGAGGTGGTGGTGTTGGTATGTATTTAAAGAAATAAGTAGAGTTTGATGTCATTCCCACTAGTCGCTCAATTGCACAGTTAAGGTTAAAAATTAACTTAAAAAAATTAAATTTGTGTTATGCGTTGTTTATCGACCGCCTCATCAAGACTATAAAACATTCTCTAATGAATTAGAGGATTCTTTTACTATTTGTTTGTCTATAACCGACACGATTTATCTTGTTGGTAACTTTAATATTGATTTACTTAAAACCGATTCCTCTTCAAATTCCTTCCTTTTTTCCGACTTTACTGAATCGCTGAATCCAACAATTTACCAACCAACTAGATTAGTTAATAATCACAGTTCGCTAATAGATCATATACAGGGTGTATCGGACATAGAGGTAAATATAATAATATGTAGCAGCTGTAATCATATACAATCAAAAAGTCTTAATGCGCAGGGGTCTATCTGTAAGCATTAACGAGAAAAGAGCCGCACCTGTGCACAACCTAAATGCTGTCCCGAGTATACCCCCACATACCACTATCATTCAGCCATTACCGCTGTTAGTTTTGTGTGGATCGCCGCTTGGAGTGCAAGCCACTTCGAACATTTTATCATACATCATGATTTCATATAAAGAAAATCGAAGCTTGATGCATCGGCAAAAGCGCGGGAATGTATAGATTCATTTTCGCGCGACATCATAGTAAAAAGGTGTGTTCGCAAATTTTCTGTATCTACATTTCTATGTAATTCGATTCAATTCATTTTGCGTTATTTGATTAAATAAATCCAAAAGAAATAACTCAGATTCATGTGGTACCGTTTATTAACAACTAACTCTCTATTCGGCAAAGCAAAAGAAAAATATTTACGTTTTTTGTAACTAGTGAAGTCGCATATCGGTGAAACTCGACCGTCTTATCAGGATATTAAAAATAATACTTTGTAGACTTACGTAGAATGCTCTTAACAAATAAGGAATGTTTATTTACCGGTGTGAAGTTAGCAATAGATTTTAGCAATAAATTTTTTTTCCGTTGAAATTACTTCCAAATGTAATACAATAGCGTTCTATGAATACTTCACCCAGTATTGCAAAGAGTGGAACACACAATATTTTTGTAAAATAACGATGTTTCTAAGATTAGGAATTATCCCAACTAAATGCACGCGCTACCGTACACTTTATTTATTTTGACATCGTTGGTCAATTTTAATTTCAAATTTTATCTGCCAGACGTGTTAAGGGGTATCCAAACATCATTTTAAAAAAATATAAAAATGACAATATTTTTCTAACAAATTTTATAAACAATTAAAGTTGGTCGACTCGTCCAAATGCACGCGTTCCCCTACACTTTATTTATTTTGACATCGTTGGTCAACTTTAATTTCAAATTTTATCTGCCAGACGTGTTAAGGGGTATCCAAACATCATTTTTAAAAAAAAAATATAAAAATGACAATATTTTTCTAACAAATTTGATAAACAATTAAAGTTGGTCGACTCGTCCAAATGCACGCGTTCCCCTACACTTTGTTTATTTTGACATCGTTGGTCAGAAAAAGTTTTGCAGATTTAACTTTAATAAATTATGGGTTAATCAGATATTAAACTTGTGTAAAAAATACAATCTTAGTCCGGTTTTTCAAAATTCTAATACTTTAAGAAATAAATTAAAATTTAATATTGAAATTTTGATTTTAAAAAATGTTCTGGATTTATAAGATCAAATGCGGGGTTTGTAATAAAGTATATATAGGTCAACAAGAGGAATGTGGGGATTAGATTTAAAGAGCATTTATATCATATTAAGAATCACAATGCCGATAAATCCGCTTGGCGTATCATTTTGTTAATACAGGACATACTTTTTCAATTGATGATTTAGAGTTAATTAAGGTCTTCAAATTATAAGAATCTTAATATGTGGGAAGCTATTTATATGAAAAAAACATATTAATAGCTTGCTCAATACTGATTTAACACCCCTTAATTACAAATTTAGAATTTATTGAATGATAAATTTTTGTAGCCTAGGATATACTTACTATATTACGCATTTAGTATTTACAATACACTTGTATGTACACCTGAAGATGTTAGCTTAGCTAACGAAATGTACATTGTGTTTTGAAGATTGAAGAATTTGTGAGACTGAAGTTTATTGGTATTTCCTGTTAGTTATCTGTATATCTCACAGTGCTCGATTTACCTTCTATTTAATTGATACCTAGATATGTTACATTAGCTGCAAATCCAAGCTTTACACCTTGAATAGTGGTTGGTGCTAAATGTTCCACTCTCTTCTTTCTGGTGAACAGTACTACCGTAGTTTTGTTTAGATTAATGTTTAGGCTTTTCCTACTGTAGCAATTACAAGCGGCGTTAATCACCGTTGTGCAATGCACCTCGACTCCAAGCTTACAATGATAGCCAGCAGGCTTGTCCCCAGTATGACCAAGCAGTGGAACGAATATACCCCTCCCTACCACTCCTCTCCTCACCTTCTTGTGGGCGCCCTGTTCGTGGCCTAATATTGTTATTATTACTATAGCAATCTTTTTTACGTCAATGTTCTTCCACTTCAGCTTGTGTTGATTTCTGACAAGAGAAGAAGCTGCCGATGATTACCACGAAAATACACTTTCTTTAACAAACACATCGTTGAAGCATATTCGAACTCGATCCTATCACCTTGTGACTATATCCCCGTTCACGTAAATGATATCTATGTCCCAGCGCTATGCGAAAATGGAGAACGATCGATTTCCTTCATTTGCTCTCGCGCAGATTCGCGCAGAAGCCTTTTCCAATCCCACATAATTGATATCAATACATAACGCTCTTCCCCATACAGATTTTTTTTTATGGAACGCCATCTCTCACTGTACACAAACATAATTGCGGATAAATTCGAATTTGATTGTGTTCGCGTGCGAACGGAACGTCGAGAGCCTAAGGCAGCACGTTCGCAGGAAATTGGGATGTTGTTTAATGAATGCAGTACCACGCGCGACCGCCTCTGATAAACTAAATGGACACGAGAGACCGAAAATTCATAATTTCTCGAATAAATACGTGCTAAACCGTTGCAGTGTGTCCGGGAATTTTGAAACGCGTGGATTGATTTGTTTTCACTCGCTTCCAATAACAGCTGGCCTAATAAAAACAGCTTGTCATGAGTGCTGTATTGAATTGTTATATTTTCAATGATCAAGAACAGATTTATGTTTCAAAATATGGTACTTGGTATAGGCAAAATTGATTAATATATTAACTTCAAATATGCCTTTTTCTGATATAATCATTGATTTATAGACGATATCTGAAGCTATTGTCTAATATCAAACCATGTTTTTATTTTTATTTTGCAGAAATCATTAAAGAGCGTAAACGTTTGGTTACGACGAATGTTCATTGCTTGCAGAATTTTATCACAAACAATGAAGTTACCAAAGGTTAGGACTTTAGATTTAGCAGGATTAACCATAAACCGTCTTTCTACTGAAAAATTGATAAAGATTTCAAATCGTCTTTAAGTTTATATTCAGCCAACTCCAGGCAGCAGATGCAAAATTAAGGAGAGTTGAGTATGAATACATTGAGACGAATTTTATCTTAATCTTTTTGACTAAAGAACTTATCTGCAACCTCTTCTACCATGGGTGTAGAGGTAATAATTTTTCCCCATTTCTTGCTGTTCTTAGCTTTAGTATTTCTGCCACTTCGTCATTCAATCTTTTTCCTGATCTTGCTTTTCTTTTCTTTCTTCCAATCTCTATTTCCCATACTACTTTCACTGTTCTGTTTTCATCCATTCGAACAACGTGTCCCAACCACCTCTGTTGTTCAATTTTTTCTGTTACACTCATCACTTTTATTTGATTTCTTATTATTTCACTTTTAATTTTATCTACTTTAGCCACTCCTGCAATTTTCCGGAAAATTTTCATTTCAGAAGCTGTTATTTTTTGTTTTTACCTTTCAGAGCCCTCCTTGGCTAGTTCGTCGGCTATTACATTGCCCTTTATATCCTCATGTCCCGGCACCCAAATTAGAGACACCGTGTAGTCTCGTGCCAGTGTATTGAGGGATTGTTTGCAGTCTCTAACTAGTTTTGACCTAGTTATGGAGTTCGAGACTGCCTTGATGACAGCTTGGCTGCCAGTCATTATATTAATTTTTCTCCTCATGTAGCCTTCTTTTGCAATCATTTCTGCACAGGTTGCAAGGGCGAATACCTCTGCCAGGAAAACCGTTGTATGCTTCCCCAGGTTTAGGGATATCCTTTGGTTAGAGCTGGGCCCACAAATACCGGCTCCTGTGCCTTGACTGGATTTGGATCCGACCGTGAACGAGTTATCAATAGCAGTAATCTCACTACGCGTCTGGTCTTTGTTCGGTATGGAGATTTCCACCTTTTCAGTGAAGATAATTTCGGTTGCTATGCTGTCCATTGGCATTTGCAGCAATGGCCCGTCCAGCATTGTACCCATAGTATAAGTGTGTCCATCCGTGTACCAGTTTTCGTTAGCAGTGATTTCACTACGTGCCTGGTCTCTGTTCGGTATGAAGATTTTCACCTTTTCAGTGAAGATAATTTCGGGTACCATGCTGTCCGTGGCATTTGCTGCAATTGACCCGTCCAGCAACGTGCCCGTAGTATAAGTGTAGTCCTCCCACCCTAAAGTTTGGGATGCCAACAGGTTGTTGGGCTTCAGAACTAGGATCGCATTTATTGCCTCCGCTCTCACATAAAGCTCCAGTGGGGAGAGGCCCACAATGGTCTCCAAAGAAGCGGTTCTTGTGCTGTTAATTGCACCAGTGATTCCCAGCAATGCCTGTCTCTGGGACAGCGGTTAGCAGCTTCACTGCGAAGGACATTTCTGTCCTCCTCCACCAGACTATTGCCCCGTATGTTATAGCTGGTCTTATCACCGCAGTATATAGCTAATGGGTCACCCTCGACTTTAGTCCCCAGGTTTTACCAGCAACTCTCCTGCATCGCCAAAGTAGTTGCGTAGCCCTGGTCGTTGTTTTACCTAAGTGATTTTTCCAACTGGGTTTCACATAGAGAGTAACACCCAGGTACTTTACTTCCTTGGTTAATTGTAACTCCTGCCCAAATAGTCTAACGCAGCCTAAGTCATTCAGTTTCCTCATGTTGGTGAAGGCAACCAATTTTTTTTTTTTTTGTGGATTAACTGAGAGTCCTTGTGAAAGGTACCATTCCTCCACTAATCGCAGTGCATTGCGCATGATGCTTGCCACCACCCCCGGGAACTTCCCTTTAGTTACAATGACAATATCATCAGCGTATCCCTGCGTCCCATATTCCTTTGTCAGTTTAATGACTGATGAAGATTCCACGACCAAACTCCACAGCATTGTGACGTACCTATAATATATATACGATATAGATGCATATATCATATATTGCATTATATCTACGAAAAATTACAATTTTCAACTACAGGCATTGTGTTGTGAAAACAGACCGATATGTTATGTATATTGACAATGCCCAGGCCATAAGAGGAACACTATAAACGCTATACTATTATGACCACTACTATTACGAAAGTCCTACTTCAAAAATATTGATATACGCAGCTCTTCGGCTATTTTATACACATCCCCCAGAACGTTCGGCTGTGATTGTAATAAGGTATTGCAAATTGTAAATAAAGTTCGTTTAGTAACGACTAATGGTAACATTCAAATTTGGGATTTAACAAAAATAATAATGACCGTCGTGATATATAAGTATCCACATACAATACAATGTTCCTCTTCCTGAAATAAAATGATAATTATAGCGTGTTCTCGCATTCATCACACAGAATAAGACCAAGTCAAAGAGTCGAGTATCCACAGAGTGGAGCATTCAGACGCGCTAATGTCAGTTCGCCTTCGCTCACATCGTCCTGAATAAATTACAAAAATGTCCGGAACTACCGCACTGCGAAGATAATGGACGGGAAACGCGGAGCTTGCCGACTTTTCCCTCCGCTAAAAATTCGTGAGTGGCAGTTATGGCAGACGAGACGGACGGGTCGAATTGGAACTCTAAGCTTGGTTGGTCAGGCGCGCAACGAGAGAAGTTTGGAACTACAGCAGTGAACGTGAATGATATGTTGTTAAATAAAAATTATTGCTTGGTTATGTATGTATCTGAGTTATGACAAATTCTTAAAGTTTGCAATGGTTAATTAAATATCTCGATTAGTAATTCAATTTAAGCATAATACAAGAAAGCAGTTATAGGATTCACTTTATCATAGACACATGAATATCCACATGGGCTCCCATTATCAACCGAAGACTGAATGAATTAAGTAAAAATAAGAAAAGTTCTATTATTTAAACATCTCCCCCTAAAAAGGAAACAAATGCTTTTTTCAAGTCTACTTGACTCTTAGAAATACCCAGCAATTAGCGACGAATGTGAATTAACTTACTAAATCCATCAAAACTGAGTGGTGGACGGGTGCAAGTTCCCGATTCAATAAGTTATTTGAATGTTTTTTTCATCTCCATAGTTTCGTAGGTATCTAACCTTTAGGTGATTGTACACTCTTCACTAAATCAAGGTTTTCTATATCAACGTCCGGTATGCTTATATGTTGCGCAACCTGATGATTCAATTCTACTAAATTGATAATATGCAATGTGTTCTTTGAACCTGGTTGCGATCGCACGCCTTGTTTGTTTAATGTAAACCTTTTTATTTCCACTACAACCGGCTTTGTAAATATCAGATCTTTCATTGAGATGAGGTTTATTTTTCGCGTTGCCTAAAAGGTGTGTTTCGCGATGAGAAGCAAATGTGCAAATTTTGCCTTTAAAAATGTCGCCTAAACCTTTTTAAATATGTACAATGGAAAAGTAATTTGACAATCTTTTTGTCGCAATTTTCTCCTAAAGTTATAAGTGGTTATACTGCATTTTCTTTATACTTCGGGCTACATCTATAAAAGAGTAATCATTATAGACCGCTGCCTTCTTAATGAATTACTTTTTTGTTTGTTAAATCTCGCCTAGTTAAGTGGAAATTTTATTAGTCTATTGATTATGACATTAATGCCGGCCATTTCATGTTGTTAAATCGGCTATAATAAATCTATTTGTATTGGTTTCTTTTTTGTAGAGCCTGAATCCCTTTTGCGGAATAAGTAGCAGTACAATACTGAAGATACCTGAAAGAGAAAATGGAGCCGAGGAAATCTAATTATTGGGCGAATCTCCAGAGATCAGGCAAGTAAAATTCTTCTGGGAACCTCTAACCAGAAGAGATTTACAGAATGCATCAACCTGAGTAAGAACAATGTTCGCATATTAACAGGAATACTTTCAGGCCATTGTAAACTGAAAGGACACCTGAGCCACACCTTACCACAAACAGCACTAAACTGGACGTACGTTTCAATAGCAAAGCTATCATCATCAGCAGAAACACTAAACTGAATAATTACACTAAAACTACCCTAATTTGCTAATTCAATTGCGATTGAAACGTACGTCCAGTTTAGTGTAGTTTGTGGTGAGGGGTCTAGGAGAAGTTTGCGAACGATATTTTAATCTATCACCAATTACCGAAGGTAGATTGAGAAGAATGGATTCATCTGGTTGTCCGCTGTCCGTGTACTATCCGAGCTAGTTCAATGACTGCATTACCAGCTTTATGCTACAGTCGCTTTTTTCACTAGTAGGTAATTGTAGGTAACGGTTGAGATGTGATTAGCGATGAAAGTTGGTTTATACTACTCGAAGAGCATTGTAGATAGACGAGAAGCTCGCGTCCGTTTCCTAGTATTATTCCCGTTTCATTGCTTCCGGTTAGTATAGCGATTCCTACAACAGAGCATGAGCCCCGTCTGGTTTATAGCTTTATTGTATTTAGGCATTTTCTTCTTTCTTTGATGTGGACTCATCTTTTCTAAATACAGGAAGTGTTTAAAGTAAAAACAGCAACACGAAATCTATCATTGAAGCAGAAGAAGATCAAGTGAACATGCTGGCTTATTTCCACGTTGCAATGTATTCTATGATCTTTAAATGATCTCAGCCACTATATTCAAAAAGCATTTTTTAATAATAACTCAAAAACAGTTGAAGATAGGTATATATAACCTAATAGAGTGCATTGTGGAATCGATGGTAGAATCCAAAAGTGCAATTGTATACAGAGTGTTTCATTTAGATTAAGAAAGTTGATGGAAATTTTCAGTTCTTCCGAAAATTGTCCAACATCTGAAATATAAATATA
Organism: Protaetia brevitarsis; assembly: GCA_004143645.1. Classification (NCBI taxonomy): domain Eukaryota; kingdom Metazoa; phylum Arthropoda; class Insecta; order Coleoptera; family Scarabaeidae; genus Protaetia; species Protaetia brevitarsis. The sequence goes on along the minus strand of RXPK01000247.1, from coordinate 1,412,217 downwards.
AAAGCATCTGTAGAGGATTTATACTAAAATATTTTCAAATTTGAACATGTTTCAATAAAATGATTTTCTTTTTATTTCAGCTTTATTGTTAATTTGCTTGAGGTAAAATCTTTGATATTGATTTTATGTACGTGAAGAGGTTTTATGTAAGTGATGTAAAACTGTTTAAGTAGTAAAAACTACCAAGAATTGTAAGAACGCCGTTGTAATGGTTTTTATTCAAAAAAATTTATGGTGCTGGTTATAGCGCTTGTTAGGCTCCTATTTTTACTTTGCTACTCATATATATTACGTTATGTCATATACTAGTATTTGCACAAAATTTTGCGTTGGCTCTTTTAAAAACTTCGTATTGGAAAAGTTCCTTTCATTTTCTAATTGACTGTGAATTGCACATTGCATTTTTAAATTTATCGTATCCACAGCGACCAGCGAATGAACGTACTAAAGCTTGATAGCGCTAAAAAAAAAAAAAAAACAGAACAGAAAAAACAAATCTACAGCTACTGCATGTATGGTTGTTCTAACTGAGCGATTTTAAATAACACGCCGAGTGCAAATGTAGAGAAATTTATTGGCTCTCGATATGATATAGTATGGTCGGCCGGTCTGTGTAAAATATACGATCGCACATTCGGAAGATAAATATACCAAACAAGATCGGAAAACCGTCCAATTTAAAAGCACAACATTAACTTTTAAATCCGATTTCCGGTACCGGATACGCGTTGGATTCCCGATCGTCAGACAAATCGATAACTTGAGTGCAGCAGTGAACGGCACGCGCCTTACGTGTGTTTCATTCCTCTCTCTCTCATGTGACCACCACCATGTCCATGCTAGAGTGCCAACCAGCTGTAGAAAATCAGATACAATCTATTTTAGAAACTCATTGCGCTAGAGACACATTGCCACTTCGTATGTTCTTGAGATCGCAATTGGAATAAAGCTCTCCTGGGAGGTAGCAGCTGTACTTACTTTTATAAGTCACCAGAGCGGAATGGATCAAAATAAATGTTGCAATATAATCTCAGTGTTTCATCGTAAATAACTTTCGACGAAATGGGTCCCAGTGTATAATTGAATGCCGTCTGTCTAATTCATTTATTTAGCTTTTATTCTTGCAAAGAATGCTAAAATGGTGTATTCGATTAAATTTAACAAATTGTAACCTTTGTTTGCTGTTAAGCTTTAATGGGGCAAAAAAGAGAGATAACTATTCCGGTGTATTTTTTTTTTCAAGAAGAACCACAGGCGGAGAATTGATCTATATAGTCTTTTATCTTAAGACAACGGAATATCTCTAAAACACTGCATCAAATCAAAAAAAGATCTTAATAAGATGGTGCCAAACTCGATCCCCCACCTCACCCTTCTAGAGTGGGAGAGGGAACAACTTTGAAATCTTAAATGGGAACCCCCATTTTGTATTGCAGATTCGGATTCTACGCCATCAAGTATGTAGTTTTTGTTTGAAACTTTTTTTTCGATTTGTAACAGATTGCGTTGTAATCGCAAAAAACATGATTGTGAACGTCTAGAAAAAATACACAAAAAAGAGAAGCAAGCAAACATTTTGTATTTTTTTTTTATTTTAACATAAACTAGCATTTCAAAAAGCCATGTGTTCGAAAGTGTGCCCCTTCACTTCGATGCATTTATTTATTCGCAATTGGAATGCTATTCAACGATACAAAACCGTACTTTATTCAGTACTTGACAAGCTGTGAATACTTACACATTGTCCGATCCCCATTTAGATTATTAATTATTAATCCAATACAAATTAGTTAGTGTTGAGTATTTGAACAGTAATGGAGGCTATAACATTACAAGAGAGAATTGAAATGTTTACATCTATGGAGAAAGTGGTAGGAATATCGATGATGCTGTTAATCTTTATTCACAACGTTTTCCCGACAAGGTGCGATCGCGCGCTTCTTTTTACCGAGTCGTTCAACAGTTCTCTAGCGAAGAAACTGTACAGTCAAGAAAACTTAATCGCCGAAAAACAATTGTTGGAGAAAATAATGAAATCGCGGTATTAGCCGCAGTAGCTAATAATCCGCACATTAGTACTCGAGAAATAGCTCGCGTATCAGGAATTCCTCAGTCTACTATCCGCCAAATATTGAAGCGTAGGAAATATCATACATTTAGAGTTTCCATGCATCAAGAACTTCATGGCGATGATTTTCAAAATCGAGTGCGATTTTGTCAATGGGCGCTTCAACGGATACAAGGTAATCCCAATTTTTTGCTCGAGTATTATTTTTTGACGAGACGACATTCACAAATCACGGTACGGTAATTCCGCATTACTGAAGTATCGAAAATCCCCATTGGTTGCGCCAAGTTGAACATCAATATCCTTGAAACGTACATGTTTGGTGTGGAATAATTGGCAATAAGCTTATTGATCCATATTTCATCGATGGAAACTTAAATGGTGAAAAATATCGAAATATCTTGCAGAACGAACTTCCAGTGTTACTTGAAGACCTTCCCTTGGACGTACGACAAACAATGTGGTTCCAACATGACGGTTGTCCAGCACATTCTTCAAGAATAGCACGAGAAGTATTAGATCGAGCCTACAATCGTCGATGGATCGGTGGAACTGATCCAGTGTCTTGGCCTGCAAGATAGCCAGATCTTACGTCCACTGACATCTTTTTGTGGGACTTCAGGCTTTAAGTCTGAAGTTTATACAGAAGTGCCAACCACGAGGGAAAACATGATTGAGCGAATCACCAACGCTTGTTCAAGGATTACGCCTGAAACACTTCTCAATTGTGTGCAATCATTCAATTGCGAATAAATAAATGTATCGAAGTGGAAGGGCACATTTTCGAACACATTTTCTGAAACGGGTATGATAAAGTAAAGTTCTTTGTTGTTGAATGGCTTTTTGAAATATTATTTAAAGTTAAAATAAAAAAAAAACACGAAATCATGTTTTTTTTCTTGCGATTACAGCACAATCTGTTACGAATTGGAAAAAGAGTTTCAAACAAAAACTATATATTTGATGGCGTAGAATCCGAATCTGCAATACAAAATGGGGGTTCCCATTTAAGATTTCCAAGTTGTGAGGGGGTGAGGTGGGGGATCGAGTTCGGCACCATTCAGTGAGGCCTCTACATTATAACAAATCTTTTTTTGTTTTGATGCAGTGTTTTACAGATATTCCGTTGTCTATATATATAAAAAACTCACCCTGTATAAGCACATGTAAGATTCTGGCATCAAGGTTGTAATATCAAAAGTAATAAGATAAAGGTTATTTATTTAGTCAAAAATTTAAAAGATAATTTATTTAATTAGAATCTCGGAATTTGATTAAGAATTTTTTTACGATTTAAGTTAATGTATCCATATTTGATTAGAACGACATCTAGTGTAAGAGCATCAAACTTTATAGTTAGTCATTGGTTTCAGACGTACCTTAATTAATCAGCTACCCTAATTTAATTAGTAGTTTATTAACCAGTAATATTGATATATATATAGCAATAATAAAAAAAAATGTGTAACTATGAATAAAATATGGCCACTAACTCAGGTGTTTAATTCAATTTCATGTAATATTTTGACGAATGGTGAGGTTCTTTCGTTGTCCTCTTGATATACTTAAATCAAAACCAAACAAGGGCATAAACCAGCAGACCAGCAGGGCACGGCTTACGGTGATAACCTTACGTCAACACTAAAACGCTTCCCCCCAAGTCCCTCACTATCGCGTACTCTCCGCCCAAGTAATCAAATCAGTACTCCAATTCCCTAGTGAAACTGTTACTTTACGTAAAACAGGTGATTGGTTAACGCAATCCATCCCCGCCGAAACGGACGTTTACAAGTGCCCCATCTGGCGTGTTGATATAGAGCACTAAATCTCCCTCCTTGTATCTGATTTATCGATGTTTGCATGTGCGCTTGGCGATCGTATTAATAAAGTGGCTGGCGTGCTGGCGATCTAGAGCTTCCCTATAGAAGCTGTAAGTACTACGTGTGGGTGTGTCTTTCGGTAGCGGTCGTAGGACGGACCTTAGTTGAACGCATGGGCTTGTCACGAGCTAGACAATGCATATAAATTCAATTTAATCACGTCAGAAGTGTTCTGAAAGGAGGAATAATATTAGAAGCAGAGTAGTAGTCATGGTGGCGTTGGGATATTTGGCATTGTCTGACTTGTACAATAGATGATATGTGTATTTCTCCATCTCTGTTTCTTTCTTTAATAGAACAAGATGGGAAGGAAGTTGCTCAAGAAGAATTTGTGCAATTTATAGTTCAAATTAAATTCCTATTGAATGTTAATGTAAGTACATGCATTACCGGTAATGAAGTAAAGCAATACGTAAGATACACGGTACCATTTGTTATTCAAGAATTGAAGCAGCGGTAATAATTCATCATCTGTATTGTGTTAATCGGAGAACCGTCTGATCTGGAAACTTTTCTTCTTTAAAAGGAAATATTAGCTTTTGTGTCAAACTGGGAGAGTGAGGAACTTTTCTCGAACCATCGACAGAATATGAATACACTGAACCAAAAATGAGTCTTGAAACAATGAAAGAAATCATTCTTCACATGAAATAATGCATTAATTGATCTAAAGAACGAGTTCATTAAATCAAAGAAAAAGATTTTATTAAATTACATCGGAATTAATTGGGTAATAAATCATTCATTGTATTAATGAAACCAAAATCATTGAAAATGAAATGGTAGCTTGATTAGTTGAATAAAATATGTTATTGTTGTAACGAACACCAGTTTTATTTTAACAAGTTTAATCATCTAAACTGAATGATCGCGAGTTATGAATTTTATGTATCATCTCCAGTAGAAGAATGAAGAAAGGTATCAATACAATGAATATACTAGTTTGATTGACTTAATGTTATGTTATTCATAATTATTTATATTAATTATATTCTATTATTATAATATTATTTAATTATTGTCATAGAGTAATAATAATAATAATGACTCCAACGGCAAAACCTTTTACAGGACAAACTAAAGTACATACATACATAAAAGTATAAAATAAAGATAATACATTAAAGATAAGAAAAAGAAAAAGAACTAAATTTATTTATCTATAGAATCAAAAAATATGTCATCAAATAAAAAATCAGCGTGGCCGCACATAGTAACTAAAGTGGTTCTGTAATAAGTTGGTTCGAGTGAAAAGTAATGAAAAGGTATATGAGGAGCGAGAGGATAAACGAGGTACTAGAAAATCAATAGAGGAAATCAATCGGGGGAGTCAATACAACCACGAACAATATTCCAGACGAATCTTGCCCCAGCAACATCCCGACGGTGTTCCAACGATCGCACACCATGCCTCTCCAACAGGGATTCGTAGTCAATACCTCTAGCAGGATACTGGTTATCCATTTTAAAGGACTGTAAATGACCAACAGTGGAATAAAGTAGTGAAATAGTTAGTTATAGCAGAATTAGTAAAATATTCAGTATTATCGTATACAAAAGCTTTAACGGAATTAAGACTTAATATGCCTTATAATACCTTATTAATTTGCATTTTAATTTTAATTTTTCTAAAAAAACATGAAATAGTGTTACTCTATACATTCAAGTTCATATGACAGACTAACTAATATTTTGAAAAGGTCTGATTACTCGAACCGGTATCATTTCTGTATCGCACTGAATTCGACGCTTGTGCTACCGTCCTAGTTATGGTTGTCTCAACGGACGAGATCAAAGAGAAAACGCATGTCCGTCCTTCGGACGTTATATGCTATCAGAAAGAAATGAAAAAAAAATGGTTTAATATTAGTAAGTACCGCTAAACCGTCGCCCTTGACTACTTTTTTCTTTTTTCTTTTTGGAAGCCAAATAGAACCAAACAAAAAATCTAAAAAAAGAAAATTTAAAAAATAAAACGTTGGCGCAAAAATACTGTCTTCAAAACAATCTCCTTATCAAATTTATAATATTTTGTTTGGCCTGTCAAGAAACATCGGAAAAAATCCGCGCCATCTACTAGCAGAAAATGTCATTAAAAGACCGTCCAGTTTCGCCTTAATACTCGTAGGCGGACGCGGAATAACTAAACATTTCTGTGTTAGTCAGCTCTCATAACCAGGTTTCTTTACAAAAAAAAAACTAAGAGATGCTTGATATTTTTTTTCGCAAGAAATTATCAAAGATAAAAATTCACATTCTTCCCATAGATTGCTTTAAATATAGTCATTTTAATGCCAAAAAATCAAGCTGAACAAAATATTCCTTTTGGGTGTAAAACTTCTAATGTCACTGTGTGAATATAATGAATAGATCTATTAGCCTTTTGATACTTAAATATCTTCCCAATAAATATTTGATAGAAGCCAATTGTTAATTATGTATTATAACGAAAATTATGTTTTTGTTTTTTTGGTTTAGCGTACTGTTGTCTACTGAAGGTACCAAAGAAAATGCAAAATGAAAATTCAATTAACTAGCTCAGCGGATAAAAATTTAAAAGGGCGCAAAAGAACAATTAACTCAGGGTAAAAACTTGAATTTAATCATGAAAAGTAAATTGTGTGTGTGAAAGAAATCTGACTTTCTTTAAAATCCCCATAAATTGAAAAGGTTTAAATCAAAAATAAAAGAACAGAATATAGAATAACGTTGATTACAATCAGAAATTTTATTATTAAAAAAAAACATTTAATTACAATTATGCAGAAAACAAAACCGTGGACTTAAGGTCCTGGCCGAAATCAAAAACTGCAATAGGCTCTACAATTACAAAAGGACAATGCTAAATCCTTAAACAAACAAAAGACAAATTTGTTCAATGAAGATAATCCTTTTTTTTCATAAAAATCCACGTGGTCTCAAAATTTAAAATAAACTAAATTAAATTTACACGTGGACAAAACAAGTAAATTTACAAAATTGAAATTTAATTACAAGCACAATGCTTCTAATCACCCAAACCGTGGTGATTAATTATAAATGACAAATCAGTAAACTAGAAAACGGAAAAATTAAACTCTTTAAACTTAAAATACCTTCCAGAACAAATATAATAACTGATCTTATATCTAAATTGTGTTCACAACAATATACTTTCAATTATTATATAGCGAGTTCTTTGATGGATGATATAATTAAAAATTAACACAACAAAACTTAAACTCAAAATGAAATACCAAAATGGCAGCTAACAATATAATTTTACATGTACTTACTCGGGCATCTCGTCAAGAACTGGCACCTGAGGGTAAAACAGTCGCATACATATAAAATTCTACCGCTGCGTGCAACGCAATGCGCAAAACGCAAAGAAAAAACTTCTAGAATATACATTGAACAACATAAACAATACTGGTGAACGCAATATGTACAACTGAATGAAATTAATTTAAACAATTGAACAATTAAAAGAATAAATAAAATCAATTCAATTAACAAAATCTTATGTAAAAATAAAACATTTGAGAAAATTCTCCCGAAACATTGACAAAGATTAATTGGAATGAACAAGAAAAAGAAACTGAATTTACGAAAACCGGGGTGCCAGACCACAGCACACCTAGAGTAAAATGAATTATTTCCACTGTGTGCATTGATAGTTTCTAATATACTACACATTGCGAAACTGACCTCATTAATATTTTGTTTCCTAAAGTGATTTGTGAAAATCCACAACAAATTTTGTTATCGTTAATGTTTTATTTTTATGTATAATTGTAAGTAATTGTCATTTAAATGTATTATCCGACTTTTGACTCCACTCCATTTATTTATTGTTCTGTAAATTGCCAAAATGCTGTTAAATGAGATAAGTAACTAGTAATTTATTTAATAATTTGAACATTATTCCAAAACTATTAGTTGGCAGATTCATGGGAGCTTAGCTGTATGATTTTGCATGAGCTAACTGGACGATTTAAGGGTAATATCTTCATAGAGCGGAAAAGCGAAGAAGGATCGACCAGGGGTTCTGGGCGGCAGCCCGTTAATCTGACCTGATTCCCGGCGATGGCCGATAGATTTATGGAGCTCTTAATCAAGAACTACCTTTTCGGTAGAGTCCCTGCTGGCCGCCATTCGCATCCATTCCGAATTTATACCCGGGTTTCTATATGCGAGAGCCGATCCGCGTAATTTTGATTTAATGAAAGGCGAAACTTCCTCAAAAACCCCGCTTCCGATCGGGTACAGCACGCACTTCTCTAAAAGTAAATTATTGATGACAGCAGACCAGGCGAGAGAGAATCTTTAAAAAATGATTGGGTTCTGTAACTGAGTAACGTTGCCCGGGTGTCAAGATTGATCAAATCTTTTTGAAATTTCATTATTTCCAAATAATGCTTAAGGAAAAGTAGAATAGAATTTATATACTGAATATTTGGCACGTATAGAAAGCAACTTGCAATTCAAGGAGACGCGAATAGTTCCATTTTAATTCTGATATTTCAACGAGGATCAATGTTAGAAATGAAGCCAAATTTTGGATTATAGTACAATATTCAGCTATGCCCAATATCAATCATTTAAGGTTCACCTAGTTCATTAAGGTTCTGTTTTACCAAGGATATGTCATGCAATAATATCTCCTTAACAATATTTGTTTATTCTTTTTGTAAATGTACGTGTTGTTATGTGCTCTCCAAATATCCAAGAAATTTCGTTCTGACAAAGCAATGACACACCTTTAAAAAAGGTGGACTTCTACGGAATATGAGGTAAATCTACTCATAGGGAAAAAGAAATCAAACAAGGTTTAGATCCTCACAAAATTCTTTAATATCACACGACCGGTTTCGCTCTATCCGAGCATCCTCAGGCCAGCTAAGGAAGTATCATACAATAAGAGTGTGCAACGATTACTAACAAAATAGTATTGTATAAAATCGATTTTTTTTATAAATGAAGGAGTATAGTGAAGTGGAAAAAAAATATTTAAAAGATACGGCTTAAAATCAGTTAAGAATGGTCAAAATTTAAAAGTAAAATAAAATTAGAAAGTGCAAAGTAGATAGTCGAACTTATGTAAAACTGGTAAAGAATAAAGAATAAAAAACATAAGTTTAAACAAATAATACCTCAAAATTATTTAAAATAACTGTAGCAATGTACCGGTTCTAAAGCGGATTATGGGAAACGAGTAGGAATACATATATGCAAAGAAGCCTAAAAAGGCTTTTTCGGGAAGCCTCAGCAAGAACACAACGGTCTTCCAGGCTGGGGTTGTTGCAATTGTTCATGGTGTCAGAGAAATAGAAAGATGGTGTCAGAGAAATAGAAGGGATACCAAGTTAGGTAAAAGCGTCGCTATCTTCTCTGACAACCAGTTCACATCTAAATTGATTAATTCCGTAAGACTCTAAGCTGATTTGAGACTGCATATGCATTTCTAATGGAATGAGGGGGGCAATGAAAGAAAATTAACATTAGCCTGAGTTTATAGCTACTTGGATGTGAGGGGAAATGAGGCAGAGGTCGATCTGGCCAGACGAGGTTCGTCAAGGTCATTCGTTGGAACTGGTCCTTCCTTTGGCGCTACCAATTGAAGATACGAGTGGATGAAGGTGTTATGTTACAAAATCAAACTTTTTCAGAAATTAAGTTTTTTTATGTAATTTTTCTCAAAAGTAGTGTAACATAACCCCTTCATACATCTACAAGACTCGAGTGTCGAATTTCTGGAATTTTCGATGGTGCTATGTGAAAGATGGGTACAAAACACCTTGATTCATGCAAAAGAGACAGTTTTTAAAATGCGACATAGCACCTTCATCCACTCGTATCTTCAATTATCAAATTAAAAAATCCGTCAATGAATGGATATATAACGGGTCCAGAGGGTGGTGGCAAAAATTACTGGGACAGAGACAGGCAAAAGAGTGTCTAAAAGAACAGAGGGCTGAATTTATTAAAGATCTACTGAATAAGGACAGGAAAGCTGCCAAAATGTTGAAGTAGGCCCTGCTGACTGGTCACTGTAGACTAAATAGGCATATATACAACATGTCCTGGTAGATGATGCTACTTACAAAGTCTGCCAAGAGGAGGAAGAAACACCAGTTAATGTGCTGTGTCAATGTGATGGTCTGGCGAGGACAAGCATTTTAGCAGTGGCAACTCTACAGCTAGAAGCTGCACAAAAAAGCCGCTCTCAATGTCATTCGTTGGAGCTGGCCCGTCTTTTGGCATTACCAATTCTCAAATTAAAAAATCCATCAATGAATGGATACATAATGAGTCCAGAAGGTGGTTGCAAAAGCCACCGAAGCAGAGACGGGCAAAAGAGTTTCTAAAAGAACTGAGACCTGAACTTGAGTATAGACATAGAGACCGTCAAAATTATAGTAAGCCTGCTGACTGGTCACTATAGAATAAATAGGCATATATTTAGCTATTTGTGGATTCTGCCAAAAGGAGGAAGAAACACCAATTCACGTGCTGCGCTAATGAAACAAAGACTAGTAGTTTTAGTATTAGGCGTGGAAAACCTCACTGCTAGCAGCTACATAAAGGAGCCGCTCTGTACATGTTTTTACATTACAATATCTTCAACATATTTATAGATTATAATATTTATGTTCTCCTGGTTTCGGGGGCAAAAACATAGTTTTCTTTATAGAAACTTTAAATTATATCCATTACACATGAATCAGACAATTAGTTTTAAATGAAAATTCACTTTGTTTTATTTGCATTTAGTTAACTATATCATGCTAATTAATTCAAACGTTTGCGATTTAAAAACTTTTTTAAACATTTTTCTTTAAATTTACGATGATAGGTATAATTTGAAATTGCAATGAAGAAAAATCTGTTTTTAAACTAATTGTGATGAAAAAACCTTGTATACAACGACAAAATGTTAAATATGTATGTATGTAGAAAAGGTGAAGTTACCCTGCGACCTAAAAGATCAATTGTATCCCCTATTCATGCTGTTTTACAGCTTGCTTTCCAGTCCTATTCCTTTCAGGAAGTGTAGGATATCAGAAGGCTCCAGGTTAGGTAAGTCACCCTCTTCGATTCCACATGCTCCCAGGTGCAACAGCCATGAGTTGCAGAGTGCCCCGCAATTTGAAAAGAGATGGATGGGTGCTTCATCCTGTTCTTGACAAAATCTACATTTAGGTTCCTTTGCGAATCCAAGTTTACTCAAATGTCCTTTCAGTTTACAATAGCCTGAAAGTATTCCTGTTAATATGCGAACATTGTTCTTACTCAGGTTGATGCATTTTGTAAACCTCTTCCAGTAGTTATAGGTTCCCGGAAAAAATTTACTTTGCCTCATTCCCTGGAGATTCTACCAATAATTAGATTTTCTCTGCTCCATTTCTCTTTTCAGTTTCTTTAGTTTTATACTGCTACTGAAACCATTTGTTATCTTGTTTCCTTCGAGACTTGTGTGACCCGGAACCCACAGGAGGGTTACTTTATTCCTTTTGCCCAGCTAAATATTTAATTGCATTCAGATTGTCTTGGAACTATCTTGTGACCGCTGATGGTGCTTGACTATCAGACATGATGATAATCTCCTGCTTTCGATAATTTCTATGAATATTGAACTGGACCCATCTTTCATTAGCCTCTATTTCCGCCTGGAAGATATTTGGGTACTTTCCCAAGCTTTCTAAGTACTTGATTCTAGGTGCATTCCTATTCGAGTTCCTTTGCCGTTTTGGAGCCATCGCTGGTGTTATGATCCCACTCGTTCTTGTTACCAAGCTTTGTGGCGAATTCCTTCACAAAGCTGAAATTTTTGACATGTCATTCGGGGTTTGTCCCAGGTTTGATCGCCGTCAAAAGATTGGGGCCTATGCTTAATCGTTTCTTCCTTGACCATTCTGAGTACCTATGGTTCTTTTTGCCACGCTCTCTACCGCAATATGGAGAGGAGATCCAATACTACGTCGATAGCTGCTGTTGGGCAAGTTCTTATAGCCCCAGTTATGCATACGCATGCTGGTCCTTGCACTTTCGAGAGCTTAATTCTTACGGTGGCCAGATTAGTTCTTTGTCCATGTACTTGATGCATAAAGTGATATCGTCTCTCACTATCGCTGTATACATCCAAAGCAGTATTTTTGGGTTGCATCCCAAATTCTTCCCTACAAAGTGTCTGCACACCATCAGAGCTTTTTTGGCAAAACTTAAATATAATATTACTAAGGGATTCATGTTTATTTAATATTCAATAAAAAAAAAATCCTGCAAAGCCAGGAGAACATAAATATAATAAAGAAGTAACCGAAAGGAAAATAAATCGGTTTTATAATTCTCTTGTCTTTCAATACTTAGCAATATCGTAGGTGTTTTTAAGCAATAATAGCGCTGCTTTTAATTTTTCGCTTCACTCTGTCTTCACTGCAGCTACCACGGCCACAATAAACGTGGTCTACAATCATGTTAAAATGTGGAAAAAGAGATTCAGGATTTTGCGTTTTTTTTTTTTGTCCGATTGCGAATAAAATGTTAGGCGGATATTACGCTATAAGAGAGAGTTCTTAGAATCTTTATATCTTTCACAAAGAATTATTGTGTTGTAATATCTGTCTTACTATAAAAAAATGTAGGTAGGGCACTGGTATTTACACTAGATTTATTGGTTTCAAGAAATTTGAAATCACAGGTATGCAATTCCACAGTCGGTGCACGAGTACTACTGAATTAATGACGTTTCGTGCAAGAACCACTAATAAATATTTGATATTAGTGGCATAAAAATAAATTTGGAACTCCTTATACTTACACAGTGGTTCCTAAAAGCTCCTTAAGGGATATCTCTAAATAGGAGGATACTAATTAATTTTCCACGGGTGTCCGTCAAATAAAAGCTACACTGAAATAATTATACATTTCCTTTTAGGATAGATAACTCTCATTGGACCAGACCAATTGGTAAAAGTTATTACCTATTCAAGCATTGCTCAATTAAAAGGACATATGTCAACTAATCCCAGGGATAACTCTAAAGAAGGATAGCCGTTCCTATAACCCGCAACAGCGGTCGGGATTTGCCCGGGCGTTAAGGGGCGACAAATGGGCAAATGGTTCACCTGCGATTGCTGTGCAATCGTGGAGAATGTCCGACAGCGCCCCCAGTTCAGTACCTGCGGTTACCGCTGATGTCATTGTCAACACGGAACGTGTCACAAGTGTGATGTTGTCCTAATTATCTTCACAGCGGTTGCGGAAACACGAATCTGGCGAAAGTCCGGCGGAATACGTCTCAGTCGATCCGGGACGGTCCAGCCGACCGAATTACAAACAAGAATCTGCTCGCCGGATTCAACCATCAATTTAATGATTCTTTTATGGAATTGTTCGCTCTGCTCGGGCGCTGTGTTATTGGGTGTTTTAGGAGCCTAGGGAGCTTAGTGTGTCCTTAATCAAATTAGTCGCTAATTGAATTTAATTAAAAGTTAGGAAGTGTCTGTTTGGTATTTTATGGACGGAAGATTGAAATCGCAAAAACCGATCGACTTGAAAGTATTCTAGAGTCTGTAAATTGCAGAATGTTGCTAGGAGTGCCTTTTTCCCCTAAAAACAATAAATATGTAGATATAGCTACCAAATCATCTTACTTAACCAACAAGGGATTGGTTACGAAAACAAGAAGAGAAATAAATCAGAAATAATGCAGCTAGTTAAACATAGAGGCGCCTACAGTACAGCTCAGTGATACAGAGAACTTACACTTATGTGCGTCAAACACCAATATGCATAACAAGTTGTTAGAAGGGTGAGTGTTCCATTAAACTTCTGTCTCAGCGGCTTGATGTCACCGGCAGTCTGCCACTGACATCTATCGGTAAACCTTGGTGAATGCTGGTAAATAACTAAATTCACACCATGGGCGTAAATATTCTAACAACTGATAGCTAACCGATTTACAGTAGACTCGCGATTATGTAAACTAATCACATTTCACATATTGCAGTGTATTCACATTATTGCAAGTCTACTGTATTATATTTTTGTTATTAACAATCATTGTTAGCAATTTAAGATGGCTAAATGGCAACAAGAGAAATGGGTTTTCACTAGTTGCGTTGGTCGCTATAACTTAAAAGGAGCCATTCTTTTAAAGAAAAATATGCTTGTTTAAGATCACCAGAAACTCCCCTATACAAAATTTTAAACCAACACTTTGCAGGGTATTCTCACAATAAAATAACAAATTCTAACACATAAAGCTATTTAAAGACTCTGCTCCGATAAGCCATTGAAAAGTGCCCCTAAAGCTATCGGGCTGAAATATAGGCAAATGAGTGATACTGTCACACATACTGTAAATACCAAAAATTAGCTTAATTGATGCCACCCCATTCGAGACATTAGCATAAGTGTGGAAAAATTGAATATTTTTTTCTTAGGAATTACTTACTTAGCTATCCCGTTAAAAAAAATTGTGCAAGTAAACACTGATTATGAACATTCTATAAAAAAATCAAGAACTAATTCCATTCACTCAGTTCAAAGATATCATTATTTTCCTTTTTTCAGGAGTGGTTTTTTGAGTTTGCTTCAAGGCGCCAACTTGCCAACAATTTGTTTTTGGTTATTTTGGGGTTAATATAATTATTCATTGATTTATTCTTCAGGATTCTTTGTATACATAAATGTTTCAGCCTTAGAAGTTATAAAAGCACCGAAATATACAAAAGCATATTGTAACAATAAAATAATATTTAATTCCGTACACGCAGTTCTAAGTTATGATTTTTCCTTTTGAGGGGTGATTTTTTTGAGTTGGTTTTAAGTTTTTCAAATGGTATTAATCCATCATGGGAAAGATATTTCCTCATTTGTAATTGCTCTTTGGCAGATATTTCCATTTCAAGCAGTGACGTTTCTTGTGCTAATAGCCAAATGCCAGTATGATGAAATATCAAAAGTGGACAGTGGCATTTTCATAAATAAGAAAACTTTCATATTTGTTCGAGTTTATTCTTTCATTTAGTTCAAGGGCCGTAGGTTAATAACGGGGAAGAAGACATTGCTCCTGTGATTGTTACATTGCGATCCTTTGCATGGATATAAGTTTTACTGTAGCTCTAGCTTGGTGTTCCTTTTGCCACCAAGCTATTGTTCCATAGGTTATGGTTGGATATATTACCACCACCTAGAGCCAATGGACAAGCTTTGGAGATAGCCGCCAACATTCCTCACGTATTCTTCGGCATGTCCACAAGGATAATTTCGCTTTTTGTGTGTTACGGTTATAAAGCTGTGGTAATCTGTATAGCCATGTGTTTAGATAGTTTTATTTGCTTACGCAATTCTCATTTTCTTTATTTTGTTTATATTTAGTTAATTTTAATTTTTAAAGTAATTTTTTTGTAGTTTTTTTTTAATTGTGTTCATTCTTATTTTTACTTAATATGTACTTGGGTCCATCAGCTGTTGAAAAATGAAATACTATTACTATAATACGTACAAGTTGAGTACTTTTATCCGATAAGGTACAATCACAATTAGAAATACACTAATTGTAGTATTTAAGTTAAGATTAATGTAAATCATGTATTTACCTTTAAAATGGGAGTACATTTGTATGCATTCCAATATATTTTAAAATCGAACATAAATATTTTTATAATACTTATACGTTTAGTATGATAATTTTTGTGAACTACGCGTGCTCTCGAGATAGAGATTGGATGAAATGTTTATCCACGTTATTCCATGTTGTACTAGTGAGTACAACTTCAGTTTGAGTACTAGTGAATAAGTCAAATCGTTATGTCTTGGGACAGAATGACAGAATATATAGGATGCCCCTGCTATCTAGATACTTTGCCTACTTCTATGAAATATCTATTACGGCGATGCAATATGTGAGTCATACTTACCTAAAGGTTACACGTCCTTAATCATTACATCAATGAAGGTATTCTTTCCTCGCACATATAAGGGTTATACAACAGTTTCTCTACAGTGTAAACATATTAGAATTAATGCCATTACTTTCACTTTATAGGTTGTTTGTCTCTGAGGAAGTAACATAATAAAACTACGAAAGCTTACACTCGCTATAAATAAACTTTTGTTCCAAGCGATTCATTCTTTGGACTGATTTGTTTTTCCAACGTAGTTCCAACTATTTATAACTTAATTTGTATAGATTCTTTGACCCTATTATAATACCTTTAATTTAAACGACTGCTTAAGTCGTTCCAAAGACATTCTCATAGTTATCGTATTATTTCTCAATAAATGGTTTAGAGAAACACACATCATCAATAGATTTTATGTTATTGAAAGGTAATAAGTAGAGCAAACTAAACGATGTAGTAATTGGTATAATCTTTTCGTTTCCGACTTATATTATAATAGAAAATCTGGAACATCTGCTTTGAACCAATGGTAAATAATTTATACGGGTGAATCGTACGAAAGAAGGTTTATACATTAAGTTTGGAAATTATTTTTAAGTGTAGACGTAAGAAATTTCGGATTCAGGGCACGTTATCGTATTTAGAGGAACTCAGGGCGGAACACAAGTAATAGAAATGCAAGGGCATAAGCTACCTACATTTATTTTTTTACTTAGAATATTTGATATATAAACTTGCTTAAAATTACACTTTTGTACTTTATTTATTTAAGAAACGTAATGGTTAATTTTATCAATGAAAGTAATTACAAAAAAGATCAATAGAAATTATTTAAAAAAATAGATATAATACCTATAAAGATTAATTTTAGTGAAACTTATGAAGAGATTTAGAAAATTATTAGAAAAGCACGTTTCACAAAGAAGTACTCTTGTCAATTTTTATAATTGAAATTGCTGTGTGTTCTTCACTATTCCAGCGCATTAGTTGTTCATCTACTTGACGCACATCTGGCAAGCGACCTAAAATTCATTGGAAGCGGAATAAAAATCACTATATCACACTCAGCATCTCACACTCATCTGCTTTACCTTTCTTGATCATTCCTTTTTTTGTTATCTTTTTCGGGTTTTTTTTCTGTTTTCTCTTAAAGGTATTTTTGGAGTACTGCAATCTTCTAGACCCCTCACCACAAACTGCACTAAGCTGGACGTACTACTGTGTACTGAATGAATTAAAGAAATTAACAAGGAGAAGAAAATTAAATAAGCTAGCTTAACGGATAAAATTTTAAAAGGCGCAAAAGAACAATTAATCTCAGAGTTACCCTCGCAAATTAAAACTTGAATCTAACCTCGACAAGTAAAATGTGAATGAAAGAAATCCGACTTTCTTAATTACCCCAAAAATTGAAAAGGTTTAATTTCAAATAAAAGAACAGAATTTTCAACCTAAAGATGCTAATAAACAATCAAAATTTTATTATTTAAACAAAAAAGAAAAAAAAATTAATTACAATTTGTAGAATAAAAAAACCGTGAACTGAGGGTTCTGGCTTAAATTTAAAAAAACTGCACGTGATTCCAAATTACAATAGGACAATGCTATTTCTTATATCAAAGCAAAAAAAAATAGTTTGTTCAGGAAGATAATCGTAATTATACCAAAATCTTTCAAATCAATCCACGTGGTTTCAAATTAAAATAAAATAAATTCGTGGAACACTAGAAATTATACAAAAATGAAAACTAAAAGCAAGAACAATGCTTCTATTCACCCAACCCGAGGTGACTTAAAAATTTAAAACAACACAGCAAAATGGAAAAAAAAAGGAAAAATCAAACTCTTTAAAATAATGAGAGAAATAAAACTAAAATCTATCTTCCTGCACGAAAATAATAAAAGATCTATAATGTGTACACATCAATATAATAACAATTATTATAAAGCGAATTCCTTGTTGGACAGAATAAAAGACAATTAATCAAATCTCTAAATCAAATGAATTAACAAAATGGCAGCAAAGATTTAAAAATACATGTACTCACGCTAACGTCTACCAAGGAACTGCTTGATAAAATCTCTGCCGCTGCGTACAACGCAACCGCACAAATCACCGAGAAAATCTACTAGAATAAACATTAACTATACATGACAAACAATAGACATCTTAAAGAGTGAAATTAATTTAAAAAACTTAACACTAAATTAAATAAATTATACAATTAACTCATTAACTAAAATTATACAAAAAAAAACATTATTATGAAAATTGCTCGATACAATGATTCAGCAGTTTTAAGCAAATGAAATATGCAACACAAAATACACTCGCGGTAAATGGGTTACCACAGCAGTACGTTTCAATAGCAATGCTATCATCATGTTTGGTATTTGACTTGTTTCTCGGTAGCACTGCTGCTGCTTTTCCTTTTCGCACTCTTCTTTTTTGGCGATAGCATATTGTAACTTAGTCTTATACGGAGAATCGGTTAAACCGACAATTTCCTTCTTTTTTATAGTATTTTTCTTGACGTTTTGCTTGATGCAAAGCCTCAAGGGAAGCACTTTGAAAGGCTGAAATCTGCATCTGGTATCCAAGAATGTCTAGGTCGGGGCTCTGTATTCATTTTGAATAGACGTAGCTTTCTTAACGATTGATCCAATAGATGCTAGGGTCAGATGTCGTGTTCTCACCATGGCCATCCGTAGATGATTTAGAACAGAATTGCCTGTTGACCAATCGTACTACTAATAGTAACTACAGGTAAGTAGTGTGCATCGGAGAAAACTTTACTACTGGAGGCGCAAATTCGTTCGCCATTGTCTGAAAGCCGTTGATGGCAGTTATCATAGTAGCTGGATATAAAACCGCTATCCACAAAGGTCGAAGATATTTGGAAACGAGTAACATTTCTCCCTGGATGGCCCTGAGCCATTCTGGTTTCACCGCAGTAGAGGCCTAAAAGTGTGGAAGATGTGATACCCAGAGTTTGAAGCTTGATACTTCAACTAGCAGATGTGAGGAGGTAAACATAAAATGATTACATCGTTTTTTCTAGCTATGTATCAACGTTGTGTGTATCTCCTCACCTGCAAGCTTGTGTGTATCAATGACTTCGACAAGAAGATTAAAAAAAAATACGAGGTTGCAGTTTTATGGCCTATTGCTCTTACACCTGATGTGCTTTCTGGAGTTAGAATGTGGAATGGGTAGAATGTCCAAAAAGAATTGTTTTCTCCTAATCTTGCCCTGATGAGTTAATTTTTTTGTTAAATCTATAGGCTAGGCTATTTGGTTCGGCAAATTTATAAGCTAAAGACTTCTCTCTAATCTTTCATAGTAAGACCAAAAGGTCTACTTTCCATAGATTTGAGGTATGTTATCATTTCGGACTCTTATCCAGCAACACAAACATTTTTAAACTTCCCATCCGATTTGTGAACCTTGTGAACCATTCCCAAATAATGCCTAAATTTTAAATCCTTACCAGTAGAATCTGTACTTCTACCTAAACTCACATTATGTGCTCGGAATTAAGAAAAAACCGTAGGGCATATGGAAGTCTGATTTTTATATACCACCGTTATTATTCATCAACGAATCTTCGAGGATAACATGGAAAATTCCGCATCCTTCCGAAAACCTAATCAATCACAGTTGTTGGCCCGGATACCGCCGCGATATATATTTCGAAGTGCCCTCTGTTTTCTCAAAACTATTTTACATTAGCTCCGGGATCCTAATGGAATCGTAAGCCCCTTCCGCGCTCGTACAGCCAGCGCAGCGCCGCCCAGCTAGTAATCGCTCCGCTCGCGTCACGCGAATATTAAATATTCATGGTCCTTCATGGGGGAGAGGATGATCGACGCTTCCTGAAATACGGGAATTTCGTATTCCGGCCGCTCTAGGCTGCTCGCTGCCGCCGTCGCCGCCGCGGCCGCCGTTATGAACTTTAGGATTTGCGTAATTGTTTTGCGGTGTGGGAGAATTGATGATTCACTTTCTAATTTGCACTCCTCTGTGAGTAATAACCGCGGCGGGCGAACTTTGTTCCGGCGTATAACCGTCTGTTCGTCCGAAACTAGTCCAATATATCCTAGAATTCTTTGTGTAACTGTGGATTTTCCATATTTGCATATCGTGAAAATTGGAGTTCTGGTATTGTTTCCTTTGCAAATACGATGAATGAAATGCCAATGAACGCGGGATATTCCAAGTAAACTTATATGCCTCCTAATACGTGAAAATCCCACCCACCTTTTGGATAGGTTGTCTGTTCACAAAACAAGTTTAACAATATTTTATTAATCCACATGTATACATATATATCTATTGTCATACATTCCTTGAGGAATAGCGACCACCTCAGTGATGAGGTTTTTTAAAAATCCATTTTACAGGCGAATAAATCCTGTTTGGTCTTGTTCCTTTACTGTAGTTTGCTGTGTGTCTTCGTCTCCTCTACTATTCTCCTCCATTGTTCTCGGTCTTGTAATGTTTGTTGTATTCCTTTTATTCCCATGATTCTTAAATCGTTAACGACCTGGTCCCCTCATCTCAACTTCGGTCTGCCTCCACTTCTCTCCTCTATCGGTCTCCAATCGGTTATTTTCTTCACTATATCATCTTTTTCTTTCCTGTATATGTGTCCGTACCACCCTATCCCTTGCGCTTTCACCACTTTAACTATATTTTCTCCTCTCATTCTGTTTGTTATTTCATAGATCATTAATCTTCTCTTTTCACCTCCATTTGTTTTCACTGGTCCGTATATCCTCCTCATTATGTTTCTCTCAAAAGTTTTTAATTTTTCCTGGTTCTTGTTTGTTAAGGTCATCGTTTCTGCTCCATATATTCTACCGTCTTATTGCTGCTTTGTATTATCTTAATCTTGTTTTAACGCTTAATTTTTTACTTTGCATGTGCTCTCTATATCTGTAATAAGCTCTATACCCTGCCTGTATTCTTTGCGATATCTCCATAGAATTGTCACTATCTCTCTTTATAATCACCCCCAGGTATCTAAAATTATCCACAACTTCATATTCGTGCATTCCTAGTTTTAATTTTCTCTGTTCCACTCTTTTCTGTCTCGTACATATCAACTTTGTTTTGTCTTGATTGATTTTTTGTCCTCTTACTCTGCTTCTTTTATAATGTCATAAGGAATGCTGGAGCTCATTCTTACTGCGCGCTATTACTGCTACGTCGTCAGCATAGGCCAATACTTGCACTAGTTTCTGTCATATGGTGCCTTTTATTTCCATCTTTCTCATAATTGCCTCCAACGTAATGTTAAACAATGTTGATGACAGTGTGTCGCCCTGTCTGACCCCTTTGTCAATCTCAAATTCACCTGTATGCCCCTCTTCAGTCATCACCATGGCTTTGGATCCATCCATCATAATTTATTAACTTGATTATCTTCTTTGGTACTCCCATACTTTCCACATCCTGTCTCAGTTTCTCTCTATCAACACTATCAAATGCCCGTTGGAAGTCCACGAACAGTATCATCAGTTCTGTGTTATGCTCACGACACTTTTCCATTATCCGCGTTATGATATGTATTGCGTCTATAGTTGACCTTCCCTCTTAAAGCCAAACTGATATTCACCTATTACTCATTCTCGTTCTGTGTATCTCCTCAGTCTGTTGTTAATTATTGTAGTCAAAATCTTATATGTGATATTTAGCAATGTAATACCTCGGTAGTTGGAACATACACGGGGATCTCCTTTCTTAAAGATTGGTACTATTATACCTTTTATCCATTCTTCTGGCATTTTTTCTTCTATCCATATTCTTCTTACTAATTCAAATATTGTTTCCCTAAGGTGCGTCCCGCCTTCTTTTACCTTTCGCCGTTTATCTCATCTAATCCTGCAGCTTTGTTATCTCTCAAGTTTGATATTGCATCCCTAACTTCTTGTAAAGTTGGTTCTTGTTCCAGCTCGTCGCTGTTCTCTACCTTGTCTTCACTTTGTTTGTTAACTTCTTCAATTCGTTTTTCTTGTAGTATTTCCTTAAAGTAGTTCATCCATTCTTCTTTGTTTATCTTAGCCGTTGTTTTTTTTTGCAGCTTTATTCTTGATACTTCTGAATAACTTTGCGTTATCTTTGTTGTTATATTCAATATTTTGCATTTTTTCTTCTATCCACCTTGTTTTCTTCTGTTTCATTACTTTTACTCCTTCTTTTCTAATTTCCCTGTATATCTCTTGATCCTGTTCTTCTTCTGTTCTAAGCCATTTTAGCCGCGCGTCTCTTTTCTTTTTTATTATATTTTCACACTCTCGGTCAAACCAGTCATTTTTTTTCTTTTTGCTCTTCATCTGGCCTATGACTTTCTCCGATGTTCTTATGATACTATCCTTTACATTCTTCCACTCAGATTCTATGCACCCTTTTTCTTCTTTTACCTTTGTGGATAGGTCATTCTCCAGTTCTTTTTAATATTCTCTCTTTTTCTCTTCATCTTTCACATGTATACATACTTACAATATAAACTTAACAATACGTACATGTTGGGACAAATATAAACTAAAATATAGTGCAGATAATAATACAATCAATCTGCTGTATATATAACAATATTTACCAAAATTCAGTACGATAATTCAAAAGAGCACAAAAGTTGAACATGAAAATTACAATTACGTGAAAATATTAAATAAATGTCTAAGTATTTTAAAGAAATGTATCCAAATTAAGATAAAGCTCAATATTTTCAACAATATAAATTGGCCAATCTCTAATAAGAAGAAAATAAATTGAATTGGCTCAGCTCTAGTAATTAAAATGTAAATAGGCTGGTGACTAAATTGAATTTTCACTGAAATAACATAAAATATCGCAGCAGTACGTTCAGAAAAACAAATGTATTAGTGGGTAAAGTTGTTGATTATTATCTACTGTTTAAACTAAAATATACAGAAAAGCGTAAGATATCTGGCTCCCAAATACTTGCACAAATGATCGCAACAATCTTATAGTATAGTTATATATTATAAAATTGTTATTTAGTTATTATTATATTATTCACTCTTTATATTGTTACTAAAAGAACGAAAAAAGAGTTTATAAACTAACTTGTGACACTTGTGAGAGCACATACGTAGGCAGAACTCGTGATTTTGACACACGCATCAAAGAACAGCTGCGATGCTTTACAACTTAACACTACTGGCTTCGCGCATTTTGCCAATCGTTTAAAAGAAAACAAGTATGGTTTTGATATCAATAAAAAATTTAATATCTTACATACTGCCAATAAAGGTGATTTACTTAACAATCTTGAATCTTTAGAAATTTTGCGAGAACAAACGTTTAATCAAAAACTATCTCTTACTGTCTAATTAAATTTTGAAACTACTTTTACTTTTAATATTTTATTTCAATAACGTTCTATCATATGCAGTCATTTGTAGTTCAATTTGTAAATCATTAATGTAGTACTATATATAAATATAGTGATCTTATCTCTTGGAGATCACAGTTTTAAACATTGCTTATTAGTTCTACCCAACAGATGTCTCTTCTAGTTTCTTAGTTTTAAATTAAAAAAAAAAAAGAAAAACATTCTTCATTTACTTCAGTTTGTTATAATTTAGTACATTGCTCTTCCAGATAATTTTAATATGTTAGTGTTTTCGTACCGTTCACAATTTTATCATATCTTTACAATTTTAACAATTTAACTTTGTATATTTGAAATTCCGTGATAGAAAATGTACTTAAGTACAAATTTAAAATTATCAATATTTTCTTCAGCATTGATTTTTATTTGCAGTACTTTAATTTTATAGGTAGATAGTTGTGCAAAACGGGAATTAACATCTTAAGGGTTTTACTTCCGTATTTATTAATGCAAGAAAAGCTGTAGGGTTCCAGCATTCATCGATTTAGTTATCACATCATACTTAACTTTTGAAAATTCTTCTAATTTTAAGTAGTTTTAAAATTATGAGTCGAAATATACATATTTTTTTAAATAAGAGATGTTTTTTTCTTTAAACTAACCATGTCAGGTTGTTCAATAGTTGATATATTTTTTAAAATCAATCTTTGGGTAGAAATAATTTTATTTATTAAATATTTCAAAGCATTACACTAAATAGTAATACCATAATTTATAATCGATAGTTTGTGGACGCCTTGCAGTGCTGTATTCAAGGACACTCTCTGTTTCTAACTTTATCCAAAATAACTTTTAAACGGTAAGCGATAGTAAACAACTTCAGATGGCGGACATACACCGTTTATGCAGATTTTTCAACTGGTAGAGCCATTTATATAGATAATGTAACGATAAGTACAGAGCGACGAAAAGATGTGCCTATTTTATCGAATTTTATAATCATGAGAAATTGCCTATAGTTACTCTATTTTTTCTTGTCTATAGTCTCTCTATTTTTTTTTAATACATTTGTAGCATGGTATGGGTGTAGTTACTGTAGCCTCCATATTTAGATTGCAAATTCTACACCCTAAAAAAAAATGTGATAAAATTGCCCCAAAAATAGGAGGTAGCCCAGTTGCCTCCTATTTTTGGGGCAATTTTATCAAATTTTTTTTAATGTATAAATGTGTAAATTTACAACTATAGGGAACTTTTCACATACTTGTGGAATATTCCTTGAAAGTGTGGTAATTTTCCCTTGTAAATTTACACCTCTAAAGTAATATTCCGGAATGGAATAATTTCAGGTACTGATGCATACTGTGTGCAATACATGATGCTCAAACGTACTATATAATCTCGTAATACTTATAATGTTATCTTGCATTGGAATAATCTGGTTTCTTAGTATTTAAAATAGTAGATAATAAGTAACAATATAGTGATAATAAGTAATGATATGTTATGTATCGATATTTGCCTGTAATAACACTGCTTAGGCTTTCATGGCCGATATAACTATTACTAAAAACTTCTTCCGGGTTTCTCAAGGAGTGAAAGCTTTGACCCACGATGAAACCCGGAAGAAGTTTTAGTAATTTGCCTATAATGTAAAGTATGAAAACTAAACGTAAGGTTTAGAAGAGATACACTATGTAATTTATAATAGCCGTTTTCGTAAACTTCTAATCAGTCGGATCGTGGTCCTTCAGATTACTCTATAGCTGACGTGGATTCACTGAATCGAATACAGATACTTTTGATCTAGCACCGTTTCCGAAAGTTAAGATTGATTTGTAAAATATATAATATATATTTGTAATAAGTACACAAATGTTTGGTTAATTTTCCATAACATATGCATCCACTAGGAAGTATATTACATTATCTATTAGATACTTACCAAATATGTTTACTAATTGCGGCAAACTCCAATTGATTAAAATTTGCTCCACTTTTGCATCTATTATTTTTATAATTGAAATCACACAAGATACACAATAATCAGACACAAACAGGAATCGGCAAGAACGTACCAATAAATATGTGCAGGTAGTTTTAGACGGCAAAACAATATCTATCTATTGGTCAGTTTTATCGGTAAAGTTCGACGATGAATAAAGCAAGGGATGGGAAACACATTATAAAAATTTATTGTAGAAAATGGATATGCGTCGAATACCAGATAATATTGTAGTCAATTACGCTGCTATCTATGTAATCCACACCATTATCCAGGGTTTCAGCAATAGGGTATATTAATATTTATTTCCATTGAATGTGGATGGTAAAATCCAGATTGTATCTCCTATTATAGATATTTTAAATCTGATTATTTTGCTATTAATAAACAACATATTATCCTTTTGACAATAATTATTTTAGTAATGAATATAAAGGTATTTATAAATTAATTCCTGCAATCCATTGTTCTCAGTGAAGGTATCATATTCCAGATGATCCTTATTCCGCCGTTATAAATATATCTCACCCCTAAAATCACATCGAAATCGGCTACACAGGAGGAAAAATAGCGCGCAGCCCAGGGGGACATTTAATAAAATCCGAAATGCACTATTTTCCTCATATCGGCACCGGGAAACGTTCGAGAAATTTGATTTAGCCGTTCGACGGTGGCGTACGACACGGCACACGTAGAGACGTCACTCTCGCACCGCCGGAGTTGACGCTAGTGGCGTATTGAATATGTTTTCCCGCCCGTACGGAGCTACGTACACAAACGCACACAGGAAATTACCGTCCGATAAAAAGAGCAAGTAACCGATCGGCGGGTACGCGAAACTCGGGATCCCTATTTCACTGAAATGGCGGATATGAAACACGGGCGCAGGCGGATGAAAATGGAAGCATCAGCGACAGCAGGGCAAGGATATGGAGAAGGCCGTTGCGAGGGGCGCACAAGGGCGTGCAGGTTCTCTCGGTACTCGCGAGATCGGTTCTAAATCAGGCCCTGTCGTTGCCAGTAGATTGATTCTCAACTTCCCAACATCCGGGCACGTCTGCGAGTTCTTGACAAATGTTCACCTAACTCATTTCTAATATACCTACCTACCAACACTGCTGTCGTGCAGCTAAGCCTCTTATCAATTTTTCTCCAATGAAAGTTTTTAGTATCATGACCAGCGAAAGCAGAAGCCCATCATTATTGGATAGCCATTTTCTAAGCGCAACGTTTCGTATACGCTTCACCACTATAGTTTTCTTTCCAGCGACATTCAATAAGCTTTTAAGAGCATTTCAGCCGCGTAATATTGGGGAAAAGGGACGTTTAGAAGTTTATATAGAAAATAAAACTTTAAATACCGGACCTTGAAAGGCGCTCTAAGTAACGTTGATATTAAACAATAAAGTTTACTTATCTACTTTATAGAAATTGTATTAACTTTCACATAGAACATTCCCTTCAGCTAAAGTTAGTAATGTTCTTTTGATTGAGTGCTTAAGTTTTGATGTACAGACTGTCCTGCTAACAAGAAGTCGGAAAGAATTGCAAAGCGTAAAATTAAATGAACCATTGTGAAGGGATATCCAGATAGCAAAATAAGAATATTCTTAAAAGTTATTGGATTTTTTCTAGATAGATCTTACAATACATATCCCTCAAGAGAATATCCTTAGATGAATCAAAAAAAAAATATTCATAGAATGCATTTAGAACATCATTGCAATATTGATTCATAACAATATTGCAATCACTACGAATTAGGTATTGTTAATTTTTTTTATAGTTGCTTCTTATACAACAACGTTTCGCTTTATTTTAATACTTTTTTCAAATTATAAGGTATAAATAAAAATATAAATTGTAAAAAGTAAGATTAAAATTATTTATATAAACTTTTTTTCGTTTGATAGATGACAAAATCAGTATTGTTTTGTTTTAATATAAACTTTTAGTATATCTTTTTGTTTTATATGAAGATTGTGTTTAATTTAATATGTTCATTCGATTATTTAGTTAGACATGAAAAAAAAAAATTATTAAATTTTGTAATTAAACAGATTTTGCAAAAATATTGCTGTATTTAGCAAAAAAAAATATTTTTCTTATTATCTTTTTTCTAAAATAGTTTTTATTTTCATTTGGTAGTTCAGAAATTGAGGATTGTATATTTGCTATTGTGCTATTAATAGGAATTTTCGTTTGTGTTTTAGCATAAAGCAATTTTTTTTATTAATCGCATTAT
Organism: Protaetia brevitarsis; assembly: GCA_004143645.1. Taxonomy (NCBI): domain Eukaryota; kingdom Metazoa; phylum Arthropoda; class Insecta; order Coleoptera; family Scarabaeidae; genus Protaetia; species Protaetia brevitarsis. Next base: position 1,384,761 of record RXPK01000247.1, on the reverse strand, counting down.
TAGCTATTATTGTATCTGAAATATTGGTTACCTAATTATTGTTTTGTATAGTTTCGGAGTTTTGATTTGTTTGCTTGTATTTCATTGTTTTATTTTCTTTTGAAGTTTTATAGTTGTAGGGCGTTTTGCATATAAAAAAAATTAAGAAATTTTCATCCACTACAATTTCAAAATTATCAGTAATAATAGTAAACCGCAAAACTAAATATATCAAAATTAAAATAAAAAATTGAGAAAAATGGAACATCACATATAATGTATAAAATAAACTGTTAAAATGATAATGGTGTATATTTTGGTGAAACCATGCAATATTTAGAAAACAGAATAAAAGGACATAAATATTATAAAAATCTGACAGCCTAAAAAAGACAAAAAAAAACATGAAATCGTAGCCTTGATTTTAACAATATAACAATTTTAAATAAAGAACGACATTTCAAAATGTTTGAAATAATTCAAATTTATATATATATATAAAAACACACTTAATTATAAAACAGGCATACAATATTTTACAAAACTATATAGAAAATTTGTACTAAATAAAACATTTTTTCGAAATCTGTTTAATTACGTATAATATATAAATTTATACTAAAACAAGACAATACCGATTTTGTCATTTATCAAACAAAAAAAAAATTTATAAATAATTTTAGTCACTTTTTACAATTTATGTTCTTATTTATACTGGAATATACCCTAAAAAAGCTTTAAAGTAAGGCGAAACGTTATTATATACTTTTATTTTATTATAAATACATAAAATCCAAGAAGTAAAAATATATATGCTGGTCAAGAAAAGAAGATTTTTTTTAAAGTAATAATTTATTATTCTTTAGTCATTACTTAAAAATGATAAACATATCGTATAATCAAATACCACGATACAAAATGAAAGACACAACTCGACAACGAAAAAGTTGATAAAACTTCATATCTTCTTATTTTTATGTCTTTTTAGCTAGTGATCATTTAGATTTGCACAAACCAGTGGCGGCTTGTGTATAACTCATTGAGGGAGCTACGACGTAATCAAGTTTGTCGTTTAATATCGTGTGGAAGATACTATGTTACGAAGGTAGTTACGAAGTTATACGAAGAAATGCGATCTACAGAATAGCCTCCTCGATGACGCATGTACCAGCCGCGCCTGAAACTAATTGTTAATTCTATCAATCAGGCAATTTGATAGTTTTGAAGCTAATTCGCAGTTATCACTATGATATGCACACATATAAAAGTTGTAAAGCAAGGATGATTCAATAGAGTGACAATATAAATCTAGAACGCGATATTACAAAAGAGGATTTTGTTTTAAGGGAATTAGAATTGTGTAGTGTACAAATTTAACTGTTCTTTTTATCTAATTTTTCAAAATTTCATACTGTGATTTACAATGTGACAGAACCTCTTTAGCCAAGATGTGTGAATAACTAAAGTGTTTAATGAGTCGATTAAAGTTATAACAGATCCTGGAAATTCTGTCATCAAATTTAAAATTTACCCTAGTCGCCCCTTGACCCTAGTGACCACCCTCCTAAACGGTTATATCTTTAATCTAGAAATATTTTCATTAGATCCCTCTATGCCATTTCCAACAAGTCACCAAAAGAAAATTCCTTCCCAAATTGATTGAACGCGAATTGAAAGTGAACTACTAGTTAATAAGGGTTTTGCTACAATAGCTTGGATTTAATTTAATGAAACTCTGAAACGAGTATGTTTGTAAATCAATTTTTCAACGATTTTGTTAATATTTAGAAAGAAATCGATCTAAAATAAAATTTGTCTGAATACTTTATTGCACTAACAAATTTATTGCGAAGTAAAAAATATTCCTAAAAGTAGTTTTAAATATTTCAACTTTTTGTTCATTTAAAAATACATAAATAAGCAAAAATATTAAAACCACACAATAAAAAAAAAAACAAAATCCATCACCTTAATAATGGTTCATATTCCAAGACAATTTTCCCTTATTAAGCTCTTCTTTTCGATTGTAGGGGTATCTTAAAAGGCTTTCACTTTAATTTTGAAAAACTCTTTTCCACTGTTGGTGCCCTGATAGAAATTGTCAAGTACAACATTCAAACAGTTATTTTTTAAGAAGATTTGATCCCGCACGCATCAACAAACATAGTGATGAGCAAAACGTAAGTGCTAACGTTTAAGTATTTTTATTATATTTTGACAACTGTCTACTTGAGAGCTTCGTTCATAGAAATTAAAGTTTGTTTAAAGCTATCTATACTATTTTACAGTATGTTTTAATCGAATATTATATCATTTTGATTGCATTTACTTCTTTTAATATTTTCATATTGTTTATTGATCTTTTGAAAACTTCTTCATGTTAAGCTTCGATTTAATTTTTTGTTGTGATTGTTATGGTTTGCTGATTTCTGGCTTCCCTGCAGTTGGCCACAGTAGAAATATAGAACTCACACTTATACCCACGATTTATGAACAGCAGGACTAACTACGGATTTTTACTTTATTATCTGGCTAGTTTTATGATTACGCGTGAACAAAACATTGTTTCTGGTGGACCATCTACAAGGACAAAATTTTCTGTAGGTGAAACATCGACAAGCACAGCTTAAAGCTTACTACTGTTGTTAAATATTCTCAATTTTTTTTTTAGAATAGATTGGAGAACGAAAGTGGAATATCTAGGTCTTACCCTAGACAATAAACTTCTCTGGAATAAACATGGACTTGAAGTAACTAACAAGGCCGAAGAAGCTCTGGTGACGTGTAGAAACTTCGCCGGAAAAAAAACTGAAAATGCTACCCAAAAATATTGCATTGGATGTATTCAACGATAGCGAATCCAATCATCACTTATTGGGCAGTAGCTTGGAGTAACATTATTAATCTGGCCACTGCTAGAATTAACCTCTCTAAAGTGCAAAGGTTAACATGGATATGTATAACTGAGGCTAGGAGAATCTGCTCAACAACAGCCATCGAGATAGTACTGGATGTACTCCCTCCACATTATAGTGGAGGGCATGATAAAAAGCACCACATTCAGACTGATCAAGGAAGTAACGATTAGGTATAGGTCTCAATCTCCTGACGGTGATTATGCCGCATACCAATATTAATAGAAATTACCCAAAAGCAGATTATCAGTACATTTGATAGTTAAGCAACGATCGATGTGCTGAACTCATACATATGTAATCAGCTCCAATATGGTCTGGGAGTGCCGAGCTAGACAAAAGCAACAAAGTAACCCTTTTGTGGGTTCCGAGACACATATGAGTGTAAGGAAACGAAATAAGCGATAATCTTGCAAAAAAAAGTGGTTGGAACAGCGTTCTTGGGATTTCAGACCCTATGAAGACTGCCTGAACCCCTTTGCGGGGTATGTAACAGTAGAACATTGAAGAAACTAAAAAGTAGAACAGACCAGAGGAAATCTCACAATTTGGAGAATTTCCATGGAATGTCGAAAGTTAGAATGCCTACCTATAACCAGAAGCGGTTTACACAATGCATCAGCCTGAGTAAGAACGATGTTCGTATGGGCTTTCAGGGCATTAAAAACTGAAAGTACGTCTGAGCTAGTTTGAATTAGCAAGAGAATTTGAATGTAGACTTTGAGGGGAAGAAGATGAAACACCCATCTATTTCATCTCAAATTATGCAGGACTGTGCAATTCAGGGATATTGCCTCTGGGAGCATTTGAAATCAAAGAGGGAGATCTACCTGACCTGGGACCGTCTCACATCCTGCATTTTTTAAAAGGAAGAGGGTTGAATAGCCAGCTGCAGAACAGCAGGGTTAGGGGACATAATAGATATTTTAGGTCGCAGTGCACTACCACTCTTCCTTCTACATACTGCTGTGGTCTGGCACCCCGGTTTTCGTAAATTCAGTTTTTTTTTCTGGTTCATTCCAATTAGTCTTTATCAATGTTTCGGGCAAATTTTCTCAGAAATTAATGTTTTATTTTTAAATAAGATTTTGTTAATTGAATTGATTTGTTTAATTTATATTAATTTCATTCAGTTGTACATATTGCGTTCACTTGTATTGTATATGTTTTGCGATTTCGTCCGTTGGCGGACAGATTTTTGTGCGTTGCAGCGCACGCAGCTGTAAGAATTTTATATGTATGCGATTGTTTTACCCTGTGGGGCCAGTTCTTTGGCAAGATGCCGGTGTAAGTAGATGTAAATTTATTTTGTTTGCTGCCATTTTGGTATTTCATTTTTACTTAAAGATTTGTTTCGGTTATTTTTGAAATTTCTTAATTCATCAAGGAACTCATAATAATTCTCTCTCTAATAATTGGCATTATATTATTGTGTGCACAATTTAGGTATAAGATCTTTTATTATTTCGTGCAGGAAGATATTTTTAGTTTAAAGAGTTAATTTTTTGTTTTTTTTTTTAATTTTGCTGATTTGTAATTATTGATTAATCACCTCGGGTTGGGTGAATAGAAGCATTGTGCTTGTATTTAAAATTTTCTAGTGTTAATTTACTTGAAATGTCCACGTTCAATTTAGTTTGTTTAATTTTGAAACCGCGTGGATTGATTTGTTATAAAAAGGATTATCCTCCTGAACTGTTTTGTCTTTTGTTTGTTAAAGGATTTGCATTGTCCTTTTGTAAATTAGAGTCTAATGCAGTTTTTGATTTCGGCCAGAGCCCTAAGCTCAAGGGTTTTTTTTTTCTGCAATTTGTAACTAAATGTTTTTTGTTTTTTTTTTTAATATAATAAAATTTCTGATTGTTAACGTCATTCAAAATTTCTGTTCTTTTATTTTTGTTTAAACCTTTTCAATTTTTGGAGTCATTAAAGAAAGTCAGTTTTCTTTCACCCACAGTTTACTTTTCATGATTAAATTCAAGTTTTAATTGCGAGGGTAACCCTGAGTTTAATTGTTCTTTTGCGCCCTTTAAGAATTTTATCCGCTGAGCTAGTTAATTTTTTACTTTTCATTTTGCATTTTCTTTGGTACCTTCAGTACACAGCAATACATACACACATTTTTTTAGAACTTTACTACAACTGTTAGACTTCTCGATTCATAGGGCTGTGTGTTGGTAGGGCAGATACAGCTTTAGGGCTTAGGCTCGTGTTTATAGCATCTTTAATTTCGACGCAAAGATGAATGAATTATGTGGTTAAAATATTGATTTGTATTGTGTAGCTGACCAAATGAAGTTCTTGTGAGCAACACCAATAAATCTGCTAGGTGAAAGGCCAAGGAGTAAATTGTTCTTGAAAAGGAACACATTTTCAGGAACAAATTACCCACGTAAAACTACAAACCGCCGTAAATCGTGAATATTAAAAACCTTTCCCTAATCCTGAACCTGTATCGTTCCGTTCCGCGCTTTTTCTACCTACTGAATAAGTAAATTTAATTCCTCTCCGTGCGGCGTCTTTCTTTGTATCTTTAAACACCTGTCCTTCCCTTTTCTCGTCGTCATCGTTGCTGCAGCGCCCCCCCTGACCGCATCCGAGACGTCGGATCGTTTATCACGAACCTCTACAGTGAGTGCACGAGTCGGAGATCGGTACCTTCATCGCTCGGGATTTCTCCGGGTCTCGCCGCGCCGGCCCGAATAACAATACAGACCACTTAGGGACGTCACTTGAGGCGTCCCACTTTTCCGACCTCGTAGTTTTAATTTGGGTTATCGGGCGACTTGTTCTGTCACTATGGAGGCAAAGCTTTCGTTCTCTTCCGAGTTTCCGTAGGCGTTGGCGCTGTTCATTCCTACGCTTCGACGCGTCCTAGAGATTTGACGCATTAGTTGTGAGGACGTCGATAAAATTTGCATGGGTAATCCAGTAATAACGAAGGGGTGATTGTAGAAGTTTTAGATAAGAATTTGAAAGATGGTACCGTAGAAAATTGCGCTGAGAAATGAATCCACACTTTTTGCCTTTGACTCATCAAGAGATAAAATTTTCAATATTCTCGTCGAAAAATAGAACATCAAATGAATTTGTTTCTACACCCCTGCTTATGAGCTAGTTTTGTGGTCTAATATCCGTACAATTTACTAGACCCGACTCCTGATAATAATATAGCATCGAGAAAGATAGGCTAATACTTTGAATGTTTTGGCTAATACCAAAGATAAAATTACACCAAAAGATTACACCTGTTTGCGCATACGAAATTTATCCTGGATAACTAGAAGTCGGGCATTCTCCTAGAATGTGAAGAGTATTGTTTTTTTAAGTCGGTCCATTCACTCGATAATATTCCACTTTTAAAATGTGCAATACGTTTTACAGGACAGATCATGAATGTTTGCAGTTACGTCATATTTGCTTATGACGTATGCAGCGTCTGAAACAAATTCAGGCACACCAACATTGTTTACAATGAACTGTACGAAATGACAATTGTCAAATTTAATGAGGTTATACGCAGTTTTAATAGATTTTCCTTTATAACTGAAAGAATTGGTTCAGTTTTTAGTCAACGTTGCGTTTTAACAACAATCATGAGTAATGCAACTAATAGGATTCTAAATAGTGAACTTTTCTATTAACAATGCTTTCGTGATCTGTTAATGACGTAACTACAAACATTCAAGACTTCCTCTGTAGGTGATTTTCTTTTGCTCAAAAACGACACAGGGTAATGTCGTTTCAACATTTGTTTTAAGTTCTTTATTAGTGTTTTTTTAAATTTTCAAACTCTTTTTTATATTTGTTTATTTTTCAGTTTTTCTTTGTTGTCTTTTTCCCTATTCCTTATTCCTTTTCCCTATTTTTCCCCGTTCTCTTTTACCTGTTCCCTATTTCCTTTTCCCTATCCACTTTCCCTATTTCCTTTTTCCTATTCCCTTTTCCCTGTTTCCCATTCCTTTTTCCCTATTCCTTTTTCTCTATTCTCTTTTCCCTATTTCCTATTCCCTTTTCTCTATTGCCTTTTTCCTTATTCCCTTTCCGCTATTCCCTTTTCCCTATTAACTATCCGCTATTCTCTTTTTCCTATTTTCTTTTCCCTGATCCATCTTCCATACTCCCTTTCTATGTTTTTGTTTCTTGTTGTTTATTTTTTTTAACATGTTTTCACGTCGCTGTTGTTGAAGTACATATTTTTTCATTTAATTTTTTAACAGTTTTAAAAAAAAAATCGATGATAATTAATTTGACATTAATCTTATTCAGAGCCAGCTAAAACATTTGAAGATATGTATAGGGAATGCTGATACAGAATGATTAAAATACAGGCTGTTCTATTAAAAAAATATATTAGTTTTCTGCATTTTACGACATACGTCTCTTTGTTTGAACACCCTGTATATTAGAATGTGAAATGTGGGTACCGTTTCTTAGAGTTATTATTATTATTAACATTCATAATAGAGCAAATCTGGGGTCTCTACTTGCAGTATTAACTGAGATATTAATTTCCAACGGCCGTTTGCACCGTTCGTGATTAAGTTGTAATAATTAAATCCTTAATTCGTGATTATCTTTAATCAGTACCCAAGGTAGGAATTAACTCATAATTAAACTTGGCGCAAGCGTAGTTTCTTTGTTTACAATAGTGTTTATAGGCGATTATAGGTTATGTTATGCGGTTTGGTTATAATACAAATATCTGTGACTGTAAATTGAAATAGCTGGCTAATTAAAGTGTTCACTTTGAAGATTAGGATAAGGAATAGCGGCGTGCAAGAAGTGTATATTTGGCAGGGTTACAGAAAGTCCATGGTAAATCAAAAATTAATTTCCGAAATAAAAAACTAACAATAAATGTATTTAAGGATTACTCGTGGTTTCAGGTGGGAATGACCCGGAGGTATTTCGTAATAGGAAAGGATATCTTTTTATAAATTCACAATTTTTATGTGATGCTAATTTAAAAATAATGGATATCGTAGTGCGATGGCCAGGGAATACACACTTTAATGATCCATTCTTTTCCATAAGCGACAGTGGATATGCCTCAAAAGCATATTTATTGACCCTACTGTTAAATTCTGAAACAGTTGTGAAAAATTGTTATAATGAAAGCCACATTACAACACGGAATGTCATTGAAAGCATGTTTCTAAGAAGAACGTTTTCCATTACTGGCATATGTTTGTCGGTTAAAGCTGGATACCTTTATGGCAGTAGTAGTTGGTACCTCAGTATTGCACAATATAGCCATAAATGTGGGTGAAGACGAAATCAATGAAGACAAATTAAATCAAGAAATTTTAAATGGACAACTTCATGAGATTAATTATGACGCTGTTGATGATGTACCTGCTGCAACACAGACATTACTAATTAATGATTATTTCAACAATTTGTAATTCATTGCTAGAAATTAACTTTTGAACATTTTTTTTTTGTATTTGTTTTCGTTGGCTTTTGTATAAACGAAATATATTTTATTTATCTAAATGCATTATCACTTTGATTTTTTTAAAAGAAATATTGTGTATGTAATTAACCATTTATTCGTTAAAAAAGGAACAAAATCTATAAGAAAATGATGGCAATAATTGAAATAACTTAAAAGCGGCAACGTGTAACTATAGGAATAGCTAATGAAGACTGTATTTATGGTCATAGAATCCAAAAGTGAATAAAAAATTATATCATTTTATTTAAAATAACAAAGTTGACTTCCATCTCCGGTCAACCGGAAGTGATAGTTTGCTTAAAGTATTTCACATTTACAGTTCCAATCGAACAGATAATGGTGACAAATTCTCAAATATAAGTAAATAATGAAAAATAATAAACTTTTAGTAAACCACCTACGTGGAATACTTTGTATTCTTAACGAGAATGGGGTATATTTGAGTTAAAACAAAGATATCCTGCATAGAGCAGTTTTTACAAAATTACTAGTTACTAAAGTACAGATTCTTACCTATTTGGTATCAATACGAAATGTGAATGTTTTCACATCTATAATCATATGAGATCTGGTCGTAATGTTATTAAGAAGCTTTGACATTCAACAGCTTCTAATTTGTAGCAAAAACTTGCAGTTTTTGAAATGTGACGTTTGGCATTTCAAAATATTTTTACACTTAACACCGGTTAACTGCAAGTCGTAGTGAACTTATTAAACAGAACACTCTGAATTTATTACATTTTTGAATTCAGCATAACATTTTATGATGATTACAACAAAGACTTTCTATACCTGTCTTCAATTGTTTCTAAGATATTAGAAGTTTCCCATTTTAAAACTGCCAAGTACTAAGATAGGCTCACAAAAATGTAGTAAAAAGTTCTAGTCCTATTATATAGGGTGTTCAGAAATTAGTGACAGATTAAAGAATTTTGAGTTGCAGAACATTTTTTTTTCAAATAAAACAGACTGTATATCTTTATACTGCAGAACTGTTCTGCACCGATTTGCTGTAACATTCCTTAGGTCCACCTTCGATAGTTTTCTTTTAAACTACTCATTTTCTTTATTAACGTTTTAGTTCCAAACATTAATTTCTTAGCCCTTTGGATTTTCTTTAAAATATGCTCAAATTAAATTCTTCTGGTATTGCCTTTGGCGTCGAAATGGTCAGCGACGGAACATCTTTGTGTCGACAAGGCCGTGTCCAGACGGTCGCGTCAAACGTTCCATTCTATGCTGAAGCTATTGAAAGCTTTCGCTCTGACGATTATCAAGTCGTATTTTCTCGTTCAATTGGAATGGATTAAGATAAAGATGTTCCAAACCGAATGATTTGGATCACTTAGCTGAAAGGGTTTTCTCACTTCTAATGGGAACTGAAAAAATGGGGCGCTAGTTGCTCGTTGCTGACTTGATCAAATTAAATATTGTTGGATAAATATTATCTTAAATAGTACCCTTATTAGTAAACAGAACAAGTTCTTGGGTACGTAGGTGTTTGCGTTTCATGCTATTAGTGCATAAAGTAGCTTTATATGGCATGGAAAATATGGTGCATATGGGTAACTAACTGCATCCATCAAAAGAAGACGTGCGGCCGTACACAGATCTATATCTGTGTACGCCTGTAGTTCACCACAAATAGCTTGTCCGATGAACTTCATATACGAACGTTACTTTCAACATGCAAGCTATTTGCGACTAAACATAGATGGTGCATATAAATATCTAAATTGCATGTCGAACGGCATATGAAGTAAAACGTACGTAGAAGCCATTAGCCCTCCATTACTTATTTTATCGGCTGCTATCGCGAGCAGCTCCATTAAGTTAAAATCTTTCTAGAGAAGATACACCGGCTATAACATTAGTAATGTATTCAGTTTATAGTTTAAAAATGATGTGCGGGAAAAGGTAATCTTTTATCTTTACGTCATGGCTTTCTTTACTCCTTTTATACAATCTTCGAAGGGTATAACAGTAATAAAACTTAATCAAACAATAACTTCATGAATGCATTTCCATTTTGCTTTTATTATAATATCGGAAATGAGTATAAGACAATTTGCTGTGTTATAAAAGACAAAAGCTTATTTCTTCAAATATTCAAGCAAGTAGAACGTGTTCGGCTGCTTGGTAACTAAAATGATTAGTTATTTGCTGACAGTAACTTCATTTAATACATGGAATAATATTTTTTTCCCAGCAGGGAGGTAAAGTACAACTTTCATGATAAAATACATGTACATCTTATAATATGTAACATTATTGATAGATGACATTAGTACATTCGGGCCAGTCTGAGCCCATTTATCAGATAATTACCAAATTATTAGGTATTAAATTGCAATTGAACTATTACTAAACACTTTTAAAACGACGCTAACTTGACAGTCCTCAAAAAATATTTGACAGATTAAGCCTACTATCTGTCATGTCACTCACAGGTATGTCTTTATTATTTTTCGAAATTTAGTTAAAATTGGACTGGCTGGGAAAAAAATAGTATTCAAACCACGTGAGGAAAGTGCTATTGTAGGCTTTGGGCAATTACAAACTTCGCCTGCGGCCCGGTTTGTAATATTTGCCCGCAGCCTGCAATAGAGCACTTTCCTTCCTTGGTTTGAAATATACTATTATCCAATCTCTTAGAATATTTTCCCAACATGTTTCACTCATAACAGCTTGATCAGGTAAAAAGAAAAGGACAACAAATGTAAAATTGTTAAACACGATTCGATTTGACGTTCCTTTTTTTGACTGATGATGCTCCTATGAACGAAACATGTGAAAAATATTCTAATTAAGAGATTGGATAGAACTCGAGTTTTACATTACTATTTTATTCATTATTATAACCAATCATGGGACAATAGATATCTATTATTACTGTATCTAATTGTTGGAGTCCTTTATTTAGCCAAAGGGTCTAGCCGGTTAAGCATATGAAAACTGCACTCGCATCTGATGAAGGGTTATTATCTTGTTTTTATTGTTCTTCATCTAAAACAGTCATACAATTAATCTCACATCTCTAACTCCTATTGTAAGGGAAAAGTGGGGGTGACAATCTTTAACGTAATTTTTTTTTGTCAGTACCTATTGAAGATATCTTTATGATATTTAAACTGTACTTTACTTCATTATAATATATTTTTTTCAGAATTTTTGTGACACTAGAAACTGTAAAAAACGTAAAAGTATACTTTTGGGAGTGATTTTTTATGCTAACCCCCAAAGTGACACCTACCAAAAAATATATATCTTATTTGTTCATTGGTTAGCTATTACATGTTAAAGTTACAAAGGGTCGAATTGGTGGAACATAGTTAGAAAAAATAAAAACCAATTATGAATATGTGCATATTTATAAATAATTTACCACGAACTATATTAAAACTTGTGAACTATCTCTATACCTATCGTCATGAATATGTTCTTATAACAAAATATACACCTACAAATAAACTATAAACAATCAATATTTCGTAACTCATTGGATACGATGACGACTACTCAGTACTATACTCGATGAAATATTGAAATTGGACCCATCGAATACTCAATTTTACAGCATTCGACCGCACGAATTTCAAACTTGTGATGTGTTATGTAGACTCGGTACAATGTTATCATATAATGCGCTATAATGAGTATGTAGTGACCTATTCCTGGGACGATTCGATTTTCATACCAGTTTTTGTCAAGTTAACTAGCGAGTCAAAACATAGTTGGCAGGTCACTAAATTGAGGTAAAAGAAAATTGTGTTAATGAAAGTTAAATTGTTTTATTGAGTATTTTGCGGGAGTTTCGAATATATTAAGTGTAATCCTGTTTTTAATTGCAAAATTTGCGGTAAGAAATAATGGACAAACAATTGAACAATTGAACGTCATAAAGATAATAAATGTGTTAATTGTAAAATAAATGTTAGAAAAACCAGTGGAAAACTAAAGCATATCATTATAAATGAAGTTTTAAGTAGATGTCAACCTTATTGTAGGAATACTGTACACATCGGTCTGTTTTTTTATCATAAATGTAAGCTGATAATATATAGAGATGACCGACCGTGTTACTAGCTGTGGTAGTGTTGAAAATGACAGTTACGGCAGTGATTTGGTTGATCCTGCCTTTCAAGTGTTTTGCCGCGATAGCTCGCTTAAAGAAAAATATGCACATTATGTGAATCTAAAAGAAATCCGTTAGGGGCTTACTTTCAAGCATTTATTAAACAAAGAATTTTTATTCCAAAAGGAAGCAGAGGTTGCGCAAGCCATTTGATAAAAGATCACTTAAAAGCACAGTAGTTAATTTTTTTTAGATTCACATAATTTACAGTAAAAATGTGTTGTTTTATCTCTATTGATTTGTAACTCTGCATATTCTTCTTGAAGTTAGCTATTGCGGCAAAATCCTTGAAAGTCAGGATCACCCAAATCGCTGCTGTAACTGTCATTTTCAACACTATCACCACAGCTAGTAGACATGGTCGGTTGCGCATCTCTATATATTATCAGTCAACATTTATGACAAAAAAATAGATATTCAAAACTCCAGCAAAATACTCAATAAGACAACTTAACTTTCATTAACATAATTTTCTGAATTGAATTGAAATGTTCCTACTGTAACTAAATAACTATGATTGCTAATAAATAAATATAGTACAGTAGCATCGCAATTGTGTGAAATGCTGAAATATGTGAAATGTGATTAGTTCACGTAATCGCGAGTCCACTGCATATCGATGAGCTATCAGTTGTTATTAAATGGATCCAGGGAACGACTTTCGTTATCTACCAGCATTCGCCAAGGACACTGATTATATATAATATACTTATATAAAATCAATGACTAAAGAGTAAGTGGGAGAAGGCCGAGTGTGCAAAACCTTACTCTGGGAAGAAGCTCCGGACCTTGTTACTGATAGCCGGAAATTAGTATTACCCTTCTGAGTGCTGAAGAAGCAGTCTCCACGTTTCCTTAAATTCCGACAGACTTGCCGTCCGCACGTAGCTGATCCCCCATTTCACATATTGGAAGTTGAAACAGGAAAAAAGTAATGACCTAGAAAAAACAAAACATCACCAGTACCTATTCTAATACTTAATCCTAATTATTCTAACCAAGAGTAATTAAATCAAAGATCTATATTTTAAATATTTCTAGTTTAACGCTACTAGTACTCCGGCCACTAAAGAGCATAAAATATTCATTCATATACACGTGATACTCTACTAACTATCTAAATATTATGCCGTAACCTATCTAGTTCTTTAGCAACATTACTAAAAAATTCCCACCATTCGGCCGACTCATTATCTCTAATATCTGTTGCGCGTCGCGGCCAATTTAACCCCCTAGCTAATGCCCTAACCTCCGTACGCGACCGCCACTCATCAGTGAGTGGACATTCAAATAACACATGCCCCGGTTAAGGGTTAAACACACTAATATATATCGTATTATAACAGCATTTTCCTATTTTAAGAAGGAAATATAATTCATGTTATATTTACATACTTATTCATCAATTCTAATCTTCTCTGTTATTTTCTAAAATAAATAATACATCTGGATTTGGAATAGAAACATTGCAGTTTTTGATATCATGTCTATACATAGAACAACGCGCTAACCGCTTTTACACAAATTTATTCACTGAATGCTTGGCAGTCAAGTGGGGGAGAGCGAACAAAATACAGGACGCCGAACAACACGCCGTCAACAGTATTACCGTCGATGCAGCAGTGTTCTAACAGATTTAAAATTTTCGGAATTTTTATTTTGTTTGTTTTCACCGAGTTTGCAGTCAGTCACTCTGACTAAAGCTTTTTAAACGAGAATAGTTTTCCGCATACACTGAAGTATATTTTCATGTAACTTTCTCCATATGCCTTCTACTTATCTAACTAGGGACTGAATCCATTACGGGTGACGTTATCTATATATGATGGGATATGCATTAGAATAACTTAATTAAAAGTTTTAATTAGGTAATTATCAGAAAGTAAAACATGAAGTGTATGTATGTCTATGTAGCAACTACAATGCTGTAATTTGTAGTGGTAATGCTAACGATTAATAAAGCTTATGTTTGTGTTTCCAATTGAAACAAAAAGAGAGTTTCTTTAAGAACTGTTAAATGTTTGTAGCAAAACTATGTGTTGAAAGATCATTTTCGTTATAAAAAAATAAAATTAAATTAAATTTAGATATAAATTTAGCAATATTAACTTCGTAACAAAAGTTATCTTTAAAATAAATTATTTACCAGGTTTCAAGCGTGAGCGGTAGACTTAGAGATACAAAAAGAAGACTTGTAAATTATCCTATTATCCATGAAAGCTGCTATCTAGTGATGACAGCAAAGTGAAGTGTGAATAACATTTTTTCAGAATTTTCCATTTCTCACGCTCAGCGGACGTACATTAAAAACCACTTAAAGTGCACAAAGCAATTGCCGCAAACGTCTCATCTATTATTTTTTAGAACTATTCCTCCATCCAAAATAATTTAGTTATTTCCGCCAAAAAGGCTACATTTACCTTTCACACAGCATAAGTGAACGCGCCTTATCGCAAAACATTGAAACTTAGCTCAGAATTGACAATTTTTTTCAAGGGTTTTTTTTTGATATTACAATTCTATTGCAATTCTTATTTTTCATCTCCGTACTTCAATTAGATTTTTGTCGAAAGAAAGCCATTGATGATGTTCATTACTTTTTTTACTATTGCACTATACTGACTGCTGATACTAATCCCGTGTAAACTACTGCTGTGTACTGATTGAATTAAATGAATTTTACAATGAAAAATTAAAATAAAACTAGCTAGCTCAACGGATAAAATGTTTAAAGGGCGTAAAAAAACTATTAACCTCAGAGTTACCCTCGCGAATTAAAACTTGAATCTAACCACGAAAAGTAATTTGTGAGTGAATGAAATCTGACTTTCTTAATTACCCCAAAAATTGAAAAGCTTTAAATAAAAAAATAAAAGAACAGAATTTTTAACCCAAAGATGCTAATTAACAATCAAATTTATTTTCAAAATGGCTTTAATTCCAACAGAAAAAACTGTGAACTGAAGGTTCTGGCCTAAATTAAAAACACCCCTTGACTCTAAATTACAAAAGGACAATGCTATTTCCTATACAAAACAAAAGATTTGTTTGTTCAGGAAGATTTTCCAAAATCTTACAAATTTCAATCTACGTGATTTCAACAAATTTAATTAAACATGGACAATTTCAAGAAATTTACAAAATTGAAACCTAAAAGCAAGAAGAAAGCTTCTGCTGGCCCAAACCGAGGTGATTTATAAATAAAAATGAAACAGCAAAATAGAAAAACGGAAAAATTAACTCTTTAAACTATAATGAGAAAAAAAAATAAAATTAATATCTTCCTAAACAAAAAATAATAATTGATCTTATATCTACTACGTGTACACGTTAATACATTAACTATTATTACAAAATGAATTCCTTGATGGACTAAATTTTTACAGGCATACAATTTCAATAACGGATTAAATATACTAAATCAAAATGGATAACAAAATGGCAACAATAATTGAAAAACACGTCTACTCACGTCAAAAGTCGAACAAGGAACTGATAAAACTCTACAATCGATTTCTTAAGAAAACCCTTTCTCAAAAACGTACAATGCAAACGCACAATTCACCGACAAAATCTAGTAGAATAACCATTAAATCAAATTAGCAAACGCTAGACAAATAATTGAATGGAATTAATTTAAAAAAACTTAAAACTTAATTAAATAAATCATACAATAAACTCTTTAACTAAAATTTAAAAAAATTCTCGGAATATTGAATATCGGCTACGCAACTTAAAATACACTCAGCAAACATGGGTTGCTTATCCATAGCACTACGTATTCCCAAAATTTATAGCAAATGTATTGTGGGCTATGTCGACTTCTCCCGGCTGATGGTCTAGTGGCTTGCACTGCGGGGTCCTCGGTTCGAACCCGACGGACTGCTCTCCGAGTAAGGTTTTCGCGGTTTCCTTCACTCCTTGCCAAATGCTGAGAGACGAACATCTTAAATCGTTCAACGGGCGCAGGTGTAATAATAACTCATGGCCGAATCGATGCCCCCTGTAACTGGCGAAAGCTGTTGGGGATGCTAAGGCATGAATTATTATTATAAACTGCTGGAACACGCTATAAGAAAGCGTACGAAAAATAATTGTAAGACGATAAAAAACAGATATCGCCTTTGTGTGCATTATCGATGGTGATTGAAGCTAATTTATCTAGAAGGCAATATGACGTTACTAGATCTATGAACTAATAGTTTTATCCATGTTACAGCACATTACAGCGCACAAAAATGTAACCGTACCCGGACTAGGCGTCTTATGTTGTAACAGAAAGTGTAGCTGAAGTAAAGTTTCAAAACTTAATGGAGCATATGGCAACCCAGCTTGTGCTGTATTTGGAAGAAGTGGTGTCGACGTTAAACATCTAATTAGTAAATGGAGTTGTGATGGGTCACAGAAGAAATCGTTTAATCAAAAATTTTCCAATTATGTCGGATGCACATATTTTCCAAAGTTATTTCGTGCCATTACGATTAACATCGAATAGTAATGGTGGAGTAATATGCCAAAATCCAGCACCATCTTCACCTTGTTACTGCCGCCCTATCAGATTTAAATATATAAAAGAAAATTCTTAGGTTTTTTTGAAAACCTGTTACATTTGTCGTACAAAATTCCAATAAAAAAAAAACAGAAGATGAAAGGCAAATTATACGACAAAGGAAACAATTTAATACTCGTCTTTAGCGATTATTTATCGAATTAAAATTATTAATAATTAAATATTTATATCTGGAACCATTGATTATTGACAGAAACGTCACTTTCCACGTCACTTTTAACCCAAGAGAAACACTTTTTCATCCAGTAAGGATATATTTTCCAACCTCATGCAGTGTCATGTAACAGTGGCCAATACCAACTTTTTTTGTTTTAAATGCTACACCCAGTATATTATTCAATTTTTGGGTTCTTCAGAAAATTCTAGACATATTTCATGTAAAATTTTCTAACCTATCTTCAACTGCTTAGGAGATATTAAGTGTTTTCAGTTTTGTTTTAAAGAAAGAAAAACATTTGAGTGCTGGTCATTCAATCGATCCTCACCTCCCCATCCATTGATTTGGAAATATTCGGTTGAGGTACCGCCGGGCATTGATTTGGTAATGGGGCGGTGCTGCATCTTGCTGAAACCATATCATATTCGCTGGAACTTGTGGGTTTGGATCAGGATATAAGTTTGTCAAAGTTGGCAGGACATTATTTTGGAGTAGTGCTAAATAATTATCGGCATTCAAATTGCCATCAATAAAAAAGGGACCTATGATATGATCTCCAACAATTCCTGCCCAAACATTAATCTTTACAGGGTATTGCGTATATTCTTCTCTCATCCAGTGTGGATTTTCCCTCGACGAATAGCAACAATTTTGACGATTAGCATGACCGTGTAATGTAAAGGTAGACTCATCAGAAACAAAACATGTTTTAATTGGATCACATTGTTATCTAACATTGCCATCATTTATTCATAAAAATACGTTCTCCTATCATAATCGTCTTCCATGAGCCCCTGAGTTGGTATCATTTATATATACATTTTATTTTCTTTTAATGTTCGAATAATCGATGGATGGCTAACATCGATGATTGTGGCTGCTTGTCGGCTAGAAGTATATTGGTTTTGCTCAAACTCAGAAAAATATCCAATTTGTTATCATGACTTATTGTATTGACAGCTGCTTTTTTTTTATCTGCCTTACATGTCCAAGCTCACGAAACTGCTTTTCTATTTTTCTAATTGTTCCTTGGGATATAGGCGGCAAATTTGGAAATTTTTCATGAAATAAGAGAGCAACTTGCATTTGTGTCCGTGTGTATTTCCATAACTAATCATTTGTAGAATTGTTATTTCGAAATTCAACGACTATAACACTGACAACTAAACTGTCACGCAGGCAAACAACACTGTTGAAAATTTTAACACTTTTTTGACTAATTTAATAGTCAGGAGAGGTCCACACTCTTTTCGTGTTATTTTGTCGAGAACTATAGAAGTTTAAATTTGACGAACAAGGATAGTCAAGTATTGTCTATTGCTAAGGGGTTATTTTGTCCAACTGACACGTGGAATTATAAAATACTTCTAGTCACATTTTATTTGATCTAGACTAGACAAATTTACTAGCTGTTTAACTAAATGAATGTGATCTATTGGGTGTTTTAACACCATTTTCTAAACACGTCTTTTTAATATGCACTCCTATTTCTTATGTGTATATTCTCTCTTTAACTTTTAATATTCTTCTTTAACTCATTCACAAGTTTGGTTTCAACTAAACGTACCAATTTTAAAATGATTTTTTGAGAACCATTATAAAATTAAGTGAATGTTTATGCTATTTGATTCAAGTCTAAACTAATTGCGTAAATAGATGTTCCCAATACATCTTTAAGATATTAAATTTTTTTATGCCCACTGGAATTAACGTTTAATAACACGAGGTTACACTTCGCAAGTCAGTCACATTTGGTGGTTGTTTGGATATGGTTAATACGGAGAATCAAAACCGAAAACAGATACACGTGCAATGCAGGTGGTGCGTATAATGCAATACTGTATTAGAATAGGTGGGTTTCTGTATTTCTATCCGAGGGAAAATTTTTATATGGTTGACGTTCTGAATGTCTAGAAAAAATGTCAATCCCATATCTGAACAAAAATTCACACGAAATTCTGTCATTTCTGTTCTATTAAATACGCGTAGTCAACTCGTCTGGCAAAGTTTGGAAAAATCAACACTAAAATATTTGACTAGCGCAAAATTAACGCCAACACCGTAATATTTTCAACACTGAACAATTTGCTAAGGCCAGGAGTTTTAAACAAAAGTAAACAAAAGTATTTACAGTTTTTGTTTATTTCATATCGGAAAAAGGAGTCAAATAATGTTCTTTCTTTAATGTTTTTTGCAAAAAAAAAACTGAAAAAACTTAATATTTCCTAAACAGTTGAAGATAGGTATAAGAAATTGTACATGAAATATGTCTAGAATTTTCTGAAGAACCTAAAAATTGAATAATATGCAGGATGTAGCATCTAAAATAAAAGAGTTGGTATTGGCCATTGTTACATGAAACACCATGTATAAAAGGTTTCTGTTGAAAAAAATGCACAACTAAAAATACCAATCAACGAGCGTTTCTTCGAACACGTACCCATTTATTTATTATCGAATTTATTCCATTTGGCTGATAAACAGTGTATATTAAAAATCCATTTTATGCCATCTTATTTATTAAAATTTCAGCGTCATGAATTGCAAATAGTTATCAAGAATCGCTTTACAGACATTACTATTATTGTGGTTTGACCACGACGAGAGATAATTAGCGAAACTTAGAAATTGCGAAAATACATAAATAGTAAGAAGAAAGAAATATAAGGAAAGAAATATTTATACACTTATCGAGCAACTACTAGTTGTATGCGGGCAGCGCAGCGGTTCATTAAGCGTTGAATATGGCCATACTTCTTGGCCATATAATGAGAAACTGGCGAACGCGTTTACTTTCATCCGGGAATGAGCATTTAGATGTCAGTGAAATCCATTCGCATTGCTGAATTTTTGATTTAATACGTCTGTAAAAACGGATATAGAAAGTCACTTATGCATAAAATTACAATTGTGGAAGCCACGCAACATTCCGCTCAATCGTACACATAAATACTAAATGCCATTATAGGAATTCGGGATAAAAACACAGTCATAGCTATGAAGGCACGCGCTCCCAAGTCGATTTAAAATCTCGGTCGTAGCTCGCGTAATGGATTTATGTGTTTTCGAGCGATAACGGAACGAAGGAAAAGCGCTGCATCATCGCGACGCAAAATAATCATTGGGAATATTGATGGGTATGCGGGCGGAACGGTTTTTAGAGGGAATTGAGGCCTCCTCGAGCCCGGATATAGTAACGGATGAGTATTGCGCTAGACAGAAACACAAGCGACTAGCTCGTCTAGGGTCCGTTCTGAGAAAAAAAGCGTTCCGCCTCAATTTTACCCGGGACTCGTTACTGGCGCCACGAGATTCATTACGACCGTCAGTGATCCTCTAAAGGCGGTTATAAAATACGGCTATCTTTGCGTGTGCCTCTATCTTGCGTTCGCATAACACCACTCACTAAAGCGTGGATTTCATATTATATGGTGGGGTAGATTAGTATTCTTTCACTAATGTTCAGAAGTCAAAAATCTAAATGAATTGGAACCGTAAAATCCAAAATATAAAGCTCAAAGGCTTAAAATTATTGGAGTTTTACGGTGAAATTTTTTTTTTACGCTAGACCTGAATAAATTATACAGTGTTTAATAAAATAGCAGTGGTACATTTTAAAATATTAAATACAGATGAAAGCAACCGATTTTTCAAAGGCAGTTTGCCACCCCGACGAAAGACAATCGCTATCAAAGTCTGTTAGAGAATTCCAATTCAAAAGGATTCACTACCCAACATCCGTGAGATACGGGCGTGTCTTGATTAAGTTTGTAAAATTTAACGGCTATTTTGATAAAATCCAATTTATTGCAATTTCACAGTGATACAAAATCGAACTTTCCGAATGGGAATGGGATGAGACCAATTGCAAATGAAAGTTGACATTATCCATAACAAAACCTTGAAGGGTTTTTTTTTAGTTTAGTGCGAGATTTTTTTTAACACGCATTTGAAGTTGTTGATTTTAGAACGCTGTCTAACAAGGAAAGATCATTGAAAATTTGATAAAATAATGCTTTTTTATTTTTATTACACTGGAAAGTTGTGGTATCTTACTGTTTTTGGGGTCGAGGAATTCACTTTCAATATTTATTTTTACCTAAAACTGACGCTAGATGGCGCTGTCATACAAATGATGCTTACAAAAATAACTTTTTTATTTTAAAGTATTATATCTTATTTGGATCTCATTTTGGATCCGCTTAATCATCATCACTATCACTGTCAATTTGCATGTTTGAAGTAGCAAAAGCTCCAGAAGTAGTAGGCTGTGGATCTCTGTAAGTTTCTGGTTCCTCCTGTTCGTCAGTATCCTCTTCATCGCTTGTTCTCTTTAACCACCAGCATAAATCACCTAACATAGAATCTAGTTTCTTTCCTCTGTACCTAGTTTCCAAGGTTAAAACTACTTCACCAAGTAGCTTTAACGTTCACCTTGCTCATCAGATTCGGTGGATAGTTGGTTTTCAAACCAATCCATATGGTGATGGAGAAAATGATGCAAACATTCATTCCGGCTATGCGCCATCTTCAGTGGTTGTTTTCTTACTAAATTGTCTTGGTACGTTGTTGTCAGTATATATAGATTGACAGGTAATATAATTGTGCGCTTGTGTATCTTTATGGTTTTGTTTGAATTTGTGCGTTGCTCAGTTTTATTGCCTTATTGTCTTGTTTTTTTGTAGAAATTCTTTAAGGGCTCGAATATTATGTCTAAAGCAGTGAAGCAGTAAATACACCGTTTTTTTATTGAAAATTTACAAGAAATAGCACCATTTGCATGACAGCGCCATCTAGCGTCAGTTTTAGGTAAAAATAAATATCGAAAATGAATTCCTCGACCCCAAAAATAGTAAGATACCACAACTTTCCAGGATAATAAAAATAAAAAACCATTATTTTATCAAATTTTCAATGATCTTTCCTTGTTAGACAGCGTTCCAAAATCAACAACTTCAAATGCGTGTAAAAAAAAATCTCGCACTGAACTAAAAAAAACCCTTCAAGGTTTTGTTATGGATAATGTCAACTTTCATTTGTAATTGGTCTCATCCCATTCCCATTTTGGTTATTGCACTGTGTTTCCAATCTAAAAATGATGGTTAATTTTTAAATAAAGTTTATCACGTTCATTTTATCCACAACTTTACCTAAATAACTGTTGAGTAATTCTCTTCAACGACGATATTCTTGTTCTGAGCCATTCTCCGTGATTAAAAGTATGTACGAGAGCACCATTTGATGCCTAACCTGATCATATCTGCTGTCCTGATGCGTATTGATTTGATCCCCCCAGAGGTATTCTGCGTCTATTACAACCTCATTATTATTTCTAAGTTATATTCTAATCCTACTTATAAGAAATTTCATTTTAAATATTTTCGGCAAATTTTATTTGGTTAGGAATTCTGTATAACCGCTGAACAGTTTGCGACCACTGATGCAAATACTTTCATAAGGTTGTACTACTAATGTTACTAGTCAATATGTATTCACAGCACGAAGCGAACATCCAGTAATTTTACCATTCAATGTTAGGGATTCTGTTCGAAAACGCGGTAATTTTGAAAGTTAATTTTAACCGTATTTATTTTATATGATGAGTTTATATAACAAAAAGTGGAATTACTCATTTAAAACGCAATTGTTATTTAATAAGCGAACTCATTTTACGTACTTGAGGTTTTTACTTCCTTATTTACGTTGTTTTCTCACTACTTTACATTTAGAATCGGTTTTTAAATAAAATCACTTTTCTTTGAACTTAAATGTTGTCTTTATCGTACAAAGTCGATCATAATTGATGTACCAAAATCTCAAGCGCACTATATCACCTAAACCAACCAATATCGTACTAGAGGACGTACTGGCAACATGCTCCCATGGCACCTGGGGTCTTGCTCAAGTATAAGAAGGGTTATAATCAGTCGAAATTGAAAACTGAGTGGAACCATTGAATTCAGTCGGTTTTCAAAAAAAAAGATAAAAATAAATTTCGACTATTGCATTCTAAGTACCTCATATTTTAATTCAGTTGTTTTGCATTGGATGTTCGGATGTGTCACAGAGCACAGCCATTTGCATATTATAACTTAACCACATTACTTAATGTTAACAAAAAAACATACCTTGCAAGTATGCACCTAAAAATATGAATTGAGTAATAAATTTTATATTAGTTAACTATTATATTTTTTTTAAAAAAAATCTATCTTTATTTGTAAATTCAGTCATACTAATTCAAATATGATATTTTGTATTTACAGTTAATTAAAAAAAAAAAACAATTATTGCACCTGAAGAAGGCAGAAAGGCCGAAATCGGTAGTGCAGAGAGGTTTTTATTATCAAATGCAGTAAATAACTAACAGGAAATACCAATAAACTTCAGTCTCACAAATTCTTTAATCTTCAAAACACGATATATATTTCATTAGCTATGCTAACATCTTCAGGTTAGATGTTAGCATAGCTAATGAACTGTACATTGTGTTTTGAAGATTAACAATTTGTGAGACTGAGGTTTATTGGTATTTTCCTTAGTTATCAGTATATCTCACGGTGCTGGAATTACCTCCTATTTAATTGCAGTAAATAAAATAGAATTTAATAATTAGAAAATATTTTTCTAGACATTTTTTTCTAAAATATATTTGCATTAAACGCACATTTCACTATAATCTGGTTAAAAATGTCACACAAATTTAAAGAAAAACAAAACAATATTTAAAAATGAAAATTTAGATTGCATAAACTTAATTACATTAATCTACAAGAATAAAATATTATGTCAAATATTATGTTGGGAATAAAATGGTTATAAGTTGATTACAAATATGAATATATTTTATTTTCTTTTCACAAATTTAAATAATAACGGTAGGATTACAAAAATATAATTCCATTTCTCAATTTGACTTGATTGTCATGTTAAAATAGAATTTGTTTTTAGTATTTAAAATACTAAAATAACTATTATTTACAGATTTACGTACAATTGTGGGAAAGCCAAACAGCCCCAAATATTGGGGAAATGTTAATAAAAGTTTAATTTTCTACATTCAGAATTTTATTATTACAATGTCCGCAAAACCAAGATATATTAAAGAATTATTTTATAGAGCGACAGAAAGTAAAATAGTACTTCTTGGCTGTAGTGGCCGCAGACCCTCAAACTTAGCGTACAAACCAGAATTCACCACAGAAAACTTCCGATTAAAATAATGAACTTAATTCATTGTTGCAGTAATCACATTTCATTATCTAAATTCACTGTACAGTAAGTTATTTAATTGGATTGCAGTGAAAGCAATATTAAAAAAAATGATATCAAGCATTGATGAATACTAAAAAACATTAAAAGAAAAAGCCTAAACAATTAACCGTACGAATGCCATCATGGCAGGGGCTCATAGTCAATTGTGGAGGAACCACCATATAAGCAGAAAAAGGAATAGAAACGTGAGTTTCAGCCTACCAAGCGTCTTTACCATTCCTCCAAGTGCAAATTCACTTTCATCAGTATGGTGCCTGAAACTCTCCATTTTCCCTAAGAGATTACAAGTTTAGATGAACGTTCTGTAGGGGCCACAAGTCAAACTCTCACTCAGTCAGCGACCGTGTCACAAGTCGGTAATTCAATTACTGCCTTATACCTTTCATTAAGGTATGCTATCTGTTCGTTCTTGCAATAAATTGCAAACCGTTGAACTAACGAAGAAGGTATTATTTAATATTTTATTGCATTCATATCGTGAATAATTTTATGAAAATTGTACGTAGAAATAACAATATACAGGGTGTCTCACGACGAACTGCATCCATCGATATATGAAAGAGTATACATTGGAAAATCTGAAAATTTCGCTGTATACTAAAGCCGACCTGCGCTATTGAACTAAAATATTTTTAATAATCTAGCGCATCCGGTTTGTACGGAAGTGGCTGTCAACTTTGTTATTTTAAATGAACACCTATATATTATTACATTTTTTGATTCCCCGTTCAAAATCTAAAGTAAGTTTGGTTGAAACAACTATGTTGTTTTTTTCAACCATATTTGAAATATTTGCATTTTTTAAAAATTTTTGACAGATAGACGAGTGCATCTGAACTTCTATAACTGCAAGGGTATTTAACTTGGAAATTGGAAATTTGTAGAATTGTTGACCGTATAGGGTAGCATCCGAAACGAATGAATTTTTCGAAAGCACTATACAGCGTGTCCGAAAATTACAGTTAAACTTTCGAATTGAAAAAGTGTCAAAACTTTTTTTTTTAAATACAACTACCTACTCTTCTCTTTTCTCATCAAACTGCCCCTTATAAATACAAAAAAAAAGTCATATTCATTACCCGTCTAAAATGGATACTTTTTAAGATAATTTATTAAAATATGTATGTATGGTGTAAGAAGGTAGCTTATGTATTTTTTAAGTCATCCTGCTTTGGTATATCTAAGTAAGTCATGACCATTCGGCAAACAATCAGCATTGATGAAATGTCACTGAGTTGTCAATTATAAACAATGCCGGCACGGTTAAATTATACGAACGAAGATTATTTAAATTTGTTTATTATTTATGGAGAATCCAATAAAGTATAACAAGAACATGTTATACCTTGCTGCTCGGTATCCTCAAAAACAGAAACCGTCACCAACACAGTTAAACGAATAATACAGAATTTTAAAAAACTTCGGATCGGTTTAAGGCAAAAATTCAAAAAGATAAACCTATTGTTAATAATGCAAACATGGAAACTTATTTTGGGATACTTCACAGCGTATCCAACAATCTTTTGAAGCAAGCTGCACTAGAATCAGGATTATCTAGGTGCTCAATACACAGAATACTGCGCAAACATAAATTTCGCCCATACCTGTTTCCATGGTTCAACAACTGAAAGATACTGACTTTCCAAAAAGAGTGAATTTTTGCGAATTTGTTTTAACATGGTCTCAAGAGAATCCATTGTTCTTGAACAATATTATCTGGACGGACGAAGCCAAATTTACAAAAAATGGTATATTTAACCGGCACAATTCGCATTACTGGAGTGATTCGAATCCACACGTATTTAGAATGCCAAATTTCAGGAAAGCTGGCAATTTAACGTTTTTTGCGCAGTAAGGAATGATGGTGTGGTGGCATTGCATTTCTATGAAGAAAATTTAAACTTATGGGTAGCCTTTCAAATCGAAAGCGATTTTAGTTCAATAGCGCAGGTCGGCTTTAGTATACAGCGAAATTTTCAGAATTTTCCAATGTATACTCTTTCATATATCGATGGATGCAGTTCGTCGTGAGACACCCTGTATATTGCTTCATATTCATATTATTAGCAAAATTATTTATTGAACGTATAAAAATATGGTTACTATAGCAAATATTATCCATGTGCAAATCCAATGCACATTGAATTGTTGTAATAATGAAAACTAATTTATTTCACTAATCAATTTTTTTATTACTTAATCAAAGATTGTAAATAATATTTTATCATAACAATGACACAGTTCGTTCTGTCGATGAAAATTCAATCAATGAATGTAGAGCATTGATATCATGTCCAGTATTTTTCTCAGTGTAAACGTTATTGTATCATTGGTAAGATGGTTCACATTTATCGCTAATTCTTCGACAGGTAGAGTAGGTATAAAAAGCACTTTTTCAGGCAGATAACATGATACATGATCAGCTAATAGATTTTTTTCTTAATTCATAGAATTTTCGGTGGAGAATGAGGGTCCATTTGTTGCCGAAACAATTGTTCCGAATTAATAAAATTTCGTGTAGCCCAGAATAATCTGATATTTTATGTGTCAGTCACCCGTTATTGCAGTAATTGCTGTTTTCCTTTTCATCATAGCCTACTTCCAAGAATTCTTGGATTGCGTTTAATTATGTGCCCTTTATATGGCTACCATTTCAAAGTGTGGCGAATCGATTAATAGTTTATTCCAAATGTGGGCTAATATTGCTATCGTATCCATTAGTGAAACCAGAACATGATTAATGTTTGTTTGTTTTCCGCTTTACATGTACTTTCATTTCAATTGCAAAAATTATACCATAGAGAATCAGAGAGTAAATTAGATTAATACGCTGTCAAAAAAACAGCATGTTTCATAAACATGGTGCCGATATTAGTGAAAATCACAGCATGGTGTAGAACGCGAATTTTTCTCGAAAATCAATCCACCAAAAACAATGACAGGAAATCCGCCCTGGGCGCACAGAGATGCGGTAACAGAAACAAAACAGCGCTTAAACTAAATCGATTTCCGCGCTAAATTATCCATACGTACTTGCACGTTGACCGAATGCGGTTTCGTAACGCGTTCATTAAATAAACATGCGTCGGTTACCGGTTTTGGGTCGCTTGGTGAGCTTCTGTTCGTCCTCGCTTGAATTTTTCAACGCCGCCGGGGCAGCGCCAAGCGAACGGCAGAGTTGGTGGTAAATTAGAAATCGGTCGGATAAGTCGCGATTCGACCCCCTTTCTGAACGGAATTAATGCACGGAGTAAGGGGATTTCGTAAATGTTTGTATTTAGGGCTGCCTGAGTGGGGTTTTTGTAATTTTTGCGTACGATTTTACGTAATCAGTTTCCCAATGCTCCTACCCCTTTTGTAAATTATGTGGAGTTACCCGCGAAAATAGGAATTGAAACATTTTTAAAGTAATTTCAAACAGTTACATTTTTTCCTGTGTATTATTATAACTGAGAGCTTATCTGTATTTTTGGCTTTAGGGAATTTAAAAAATCCGATTTGTTATTAGGCACTTGGGATATATTGCATGAAGGCGGTGTGAAATTCTTTTGGACTGGAGCTCACGTAGGTACAATCAGTATTCAAGTACCACATTTAGTCGCTATGACTTATTTGTTACCTTAAAGGTTTCCACAAAGTAAACATTACTAGTACTGTTACGTTCTAATTACGTGGTATATCCGTAACTACTGCCAAAATAGGGAACAAATATTGGGTTCTAATTACGTTATGGCGACGTAATCATTAGTAAAAGTAATTTTACTTTATTGTGCATTGTAATTCATTGTTACTGTTTTTCTTCTTTATACCTTTTTATAACATATTCACTCTAATTGTTGTTAGAATAAATAATATAATGGTCCATGTGTATATAAAATAAATATTATATAAATAAATCTGTTAGACCACTTATTGAATCGTGAATGTTGTATCAACGACGACAGAAAATTAAAAACCCATACCATTTTACAGGTAAATATTAATGTGTAGCTCTTGAAAATACATACGCTCGTCCCAAGTGCTACGAAGTTTAACTGATAAAAATGATAAGTGCTTTTGTTATTCAGCATGTAAGTCAAGAAAATGTACGTTACTCTGTTTTATTAACTAAATATGTTAATAGTGAAATTGAAAATTTGGATCTGTGTTGAGTTAGAATCTTGTTTATTTTATATATTGTTCCATGACAATTGCATTGTAACGGCGCATTCATTTTGTTTCACTTGGTATTTACGTTTTCGTATTCAAAGTAATATATGCTAGAAATCTATAATTCTGAAGTGATATTTATTAGATAATAGCAGTTAATACTATCCTTCATCGCAAATATACGGACCTCCCCTATTAATCTACTTTTAAGTTGTATATGTTACTATAACGTATTTAAATTCACTTTGAAGTAATTTATGGAACTTGAAAGTAACTAAATTCACTTTCAAGTTCCATGTGTAACTCTTGGCTTCTTTATAACCTCAAAGTTACATTAATTAGTAACTGGCCTGTATAGCGATAGTGTAATACTAGTACAATATGTTCAAATTCAAATCAATTTTTTTTCTTGAGACGGTAGACCAAGTTTATATTAAAGTATGTAAAAATATTTAGGTACTCACTAGAGTTTAATGGACAAGACGGAGACCTATTATTTCCGTTTACAAGATGGAGTAATAGAAAATAATATCGTCGTTGTAAGGAATAATAGGAAGATGTAGTTTTTTAATTTAAAGGAGTGATAATTTTCTTTTTTATAAGTTTTCATATTTGTACCATAATTTTGATAAACCAGAGATAAAATCTACGTGTTGCTCACCTCAATTCTACCGAATATATTACTAGCGAGTCATGATTACAATGAGGTCAGATTTTGGTAGCATATGTTAGTAACGCCGACTTTTAATCTGTAACTATGTGCACGAATTAACTTTAGAGAGACTCAAAAAGTAAGAATGATGTAACTAACAATTACTATTTTATTAGCAGCATAAAGTAATAAACCTTAAAGTAATTTATTTGGTGGCCAGGACGTAACTGCAACTACAGATATGTCGTCTAAGTAGATATCCCTTCAAAGTTCGTGATTGTAGTAAAAATTACGTGATATTGATTATAATGAAGTCCTTGTGTCTATAGCAATGGTAATCACAACTAAATGTGCTACTTGGGTAATGAGAGGGCGGATCAATTAGCGAAAGACGCCGTGTCTAAGGGGGACAATGAGATAATTAGGTATGGGTTAAGTTCGGCTAGCGTAGTTAAAAAAGCGTTTAGGGATAAACGTAATAATGATGGGCAATATAAGTGGGATAATTAAATGGGAGGTGGACTAGGAAATTTATCTGTAACGTTACAAGTTTTTTGGAAAATGGATGGTTAATTTGCCATATCAGGCGGTAAAATTAACAACGTGTATGGTAATCATTCTAAATCATATTTATGTAGAATTTGGAGGGTTAATCATTCACATTGTGAAAGTGGTTGGATAGATACAGGAGAATAGTATTATTTGAATGTTCACGAAACAAATATTAGAGATAATGAATGTCGAATGTTTTCTTGGCAATGCTGCTAAAGAATTAGATAGGTTACGACATGATATTTAGCTAGTTAGTAGGGTAGTAGGTATTAAATATTTTATACTCTTTAGTGGTATGAATTAGTGTGAAATTATAGCTTTTAGCACAGTTGAGATATATATGTAAATAACCATTAAAATATGAATCTTTAATTTAATTACTATTGGTTAGAACAATTAGGATTAAGTTATTGTTAAGTACCTATTAGAATAGGTACTGCTGTAGTTTGTTTGTTTTTGAGTCATTACGCCGGTCTATCCTGTTTTAGTTTAAAATTCCTGATATGTGAAAAACGGAGCAGCTTCCAGAAGACGACACGGCTATCGAAATTGTGGGCACGTAGTAATAATTTGCTGGCTATGAGTTGGACTTCCTTCTAGATCCTGCTCCCAGAGTAAGGTTTATTCTTGGGTTTCCCTTTACTCCTTGGCGAATGCTGGGAATTCCATGGTGGTTCCATGGTCGCAAATATAGTGACAACTCAGAGCTGACCGATTTACAGACGCGATTATGTATACTAATATTCACACCAAGAGGTTATTCAAATATTTCAGCGTATCACATAATTGCGAGCCTACTGTATTATATTTTGTTATTATAATGAACAGTCATAGGGAAATTATTTAGTTAGAGTAGGAACATGTTAATTGTTATAGATCCCTACAGTACCTTGAACGGATGGGCTCGTGTAGTACCTTTAGGTGGAGCGCCGGCCGTCACATTTTTGTTTAGATGTTAGTCTAAGAAAACATCTAGACGTCTGACTCGAGTGCGAGGATGTGGACCATCTTGGGGTTTCACGGCTGTCCAAGCAGGAGCTTTTCGCTGTGCTGAGCGCGAGTCCAAATAGCGATGAGGGCCTGTCTAATGAAATTTCGGAGGGTCCGAATTTGTAGATCGAGATGAATCTGCTCGTTCTTAACGAACCAGGGTGCCTTCACGATTAGCCGCAGCGACCTGCCGATACTTCAGTCTGGTGGACGCCATTGACGCCCATGCAAAAGCGCCGTAAACAAGGACAGGCCTCAGAATGGATTTTATAGAGTAGCAATTTGTTTGCTAGGTGGCGGGGCTCCTCCGCCTTAACAATGGGACTAACGAGTTGCGAGCAGCAACAAAATGAGATCTGAGTTCGGAGCTCTGCTTCGATCAAGTGAGACGTCTGTTGAAATGGATTCCTAGGTACTTAACCTGGCGGTTCCATTGTGACCTGACGTGCGGGTGCATGTCTCAGGGTCGCTTTTCCTCCTCAAGAACCTAACTGCAACGCATTTGGGTTTTTTCTTTAAAAGGCAGTCTTCGTCGAGAGGACAAGTGAACGAGGCGGCTGGTGGCTGTCTGAAGACGATCATAAGCACATAAATAACGATGTGATCAGCGTAGATAGCGGGATAGAAGGTTGTGTGTTTGAGGTAAGATCTGATCAACCTGACCAGAGTGAGATTTATTTCAGAAACTCCTATCGTGTGGATCAGCTATTTGGGGTCATCGCAGGCGAACCTTCTCCGAAAAAAAAACATCAAAAACTTTCTATTCGTATGTATGTGTGTGGGGAAGATGTTACACTGCAACCTAAGAGATCTATTGTGTCCCCTATTCTTGCTGAAGGTCAGCTGTAGCCTTCCAGTCCTATTCCTTTCAGAAAGTGTAGGATATCACAAGGCCCCAGGTTAGATAAGTCTCCGTCTTCCATTTCACATGCTTCCAGGTACAGCGCCCTTGAGTTGCACAGTGCTGCGCAATTTGAGAGGAGATGGATGGGCGTTTCATCCTGATCACAAAATTTACATTCAAATTCCTTTGCGAATCCAAGCTTACTAACTGAAAGCATTTCTGTTAATATGCGAAAGTTGTTTTTACTCAGATTGATACATTTTGTAAACCTCTTTTGGTTATGGGTTCCCGGAAGAATTTTACTTTACCTCATTCCCTGGAGGTTCCCCCCAATAATAAGATTTTCTCTGCTCCATTTCTCTTTTCAGTTTCTTCAGTATTGTACCACTACTTATCCCACAAAAGGGTTCAGGCCCTACAAAAGTTATTTCAGCTCATTTTTTTTTCCGAGATTATCCGTCATATCCCTTTCTCCCATTCCCATGTGACTCGGAACCCACAGGAGGGTAACATTACTCCTTTTGGCTAGCTCGTTTAATTTCTCTAGGCATTCCCATACCATCTTGGAACTGAATTCATGTGAGCTTGGCGCTTTGATGGCTGCTTGACTATCAGACAGGATGATAATCTCCTGCTTTCGATAATTTATATCAATATTGAACGGGACGCATCTTTCCATAGCGTGTATTTCCGCCTGGAAGATACTTGGGGAATTTCCCAAGCTTTCGAAGTACTTGGTTCTAGGCCCATATATTCCTATTCCAATTTCTTCTGCCGTTTTGGAGGCATCAGTGTACCATTTGATGGCATTTTTGTTCAATTTCAAGATGGTGTAATGATCCCACTCGCTCTTGCTAACAAACAAAGCTGAATTTCTTTCCAGTTTTCAAAGTTTCTGCATACCATCAGGGCTTTTTTGGCCCTGTTGGTTACTTCAACTTCATGTTTATTCTATATAAGTTTATTGTCTAGGCTTGGTTAATGCCTAGGTATTTAATCTCCGTTATCCAATCTATATTTCACCCAGTCACTTCTTCTGCTTTGAAAAGCCTATAGTAATATCCTGAGGATTCCTTCTTATATGAGCAGCGCCCACGGTATCGGCTCCCGTTCCTTCCTGCCAAAACTATAAGCATTTGACTCCTAGATAAAACCTCTGCTGTGATCAAATTTGAATCTTCATAAAAATTATGTGGATCTGCTTAATATAAAAAACCAAACTATTCCATTAAATTGTACATGTAATGAACTAATACCTGCTTTCCTGGCAATATAGCAATATTAAACCGTTCCGTACTGCTTGGGTTAGTTAAGTGCCAACTGGATATCCGATAAAGTTAGGAAGAAATTATAAACCTTTAATGTGGTTGTATTAAGCGCACTGCTAGGAGAATTTAATTCCGATTCTCAAAGGCGTAGTTCAATGGTGTAGGTAATCGGTATGTAGAGTGCATATTACTCGAGCCGCGAATTTCGTCTCATCACTGGGATTTCGGTCGTGATAATGGGCCGTGTACGTTATTGATGTTAAACGCAAGCACTATCGAGCACCTGCGGGCAGGATATTGAATTATATAGCAGTCAATACCGCTTCGAATATTACAATTATTGGATGCGAATTCTGTGGAGGTGTCAAACTACAAGACCGATGAAAGTAATTACATACATCGCTGATATTAATACGTGATAAACTCAGACAACCAACATTTCACATGTTAAAATTAGAAATTTGTGCGTAATATGAGTGATATACGTTAATATTAATATTAAATAACAAAATATATTAGCACCTAACACAAATTTCTACATCGTAAATAAGTTTAGCGTGTATTACAAATTTATATAATTCGTAATAAAGATTACGAGATGTTCTAGTACAATATATGCACGCGGCACGATAAACTTAAAATTGCATTCTTTGTTTTCTTTTTTTTTTTTGGAAACCGCTAGATCAAATCGATTCAAATTTTCCGTGCTTGTTATTTTTCAAAAGGTAATTTATATCTGAGGATTTAAAAAAAAACTCTTGACGAAGAGGAGACACAATACTTCAAAAATAGATTTTTTCAAATTAAATCCGAATTTTTGGCCCTGCCGAATAGTATTTTGAAAAGTTGTTGAATAAGTTAATTAACGTCGGAGAAAAAGAAACATTTTTTTTAGTAAATAACAATGAGCATCGACCCCTTAACAATAACAAAAGAAATACAATTAGAAGGTGTAAATATGATAGACTACCCAAGATTAGGCAGAAACATGATTGAATGAGTAGATATGTATATAAAATTCGATTTACAACAATGATGTAAAATTTAACTAAAAATTTAGGTCTTGCCTGTTCTTACATTTCATTGACAAAGTAAAATCCTATCTGTGCAATAAACCCTCATGGTACGTTCTCCATGAGGGATAAACAGTTTTATAAGAAAAACGGTAAATATTATGCACCTTTTTTCACTGAAATTTGTTGAAAGCTACTTAATTTAGGCCTAACTAAAATGTCACTAACGCATGCATTCACTAATAGTCTACACATTTGTACCAAAAAAAAAAAAACTCAATATTTTAGAAGCTGAATTAGTAATATCTTAAATATGATTAGAAAAAGATATTTGAGAGTCAAGCAGTGGCGCAACTCGTTGAACTTGGACGTCCTTACAATTTGTGTAAGATACAACCGTGCATTTGTTGATGTTAAACCGAATATTATCATTGCATCATTTGCTAACCAAATGAGACACTTCGAAGGTTCATGATGTCCAGTAATGAAATAAC
The DNA here is from genome assembly GCA_004143645.1 of Protaetia brevitarsis. Taxonomy (NCBI): domain Eukaryota; kingdom Metazoa; phylum Arthropoda; class Insecta; order Coleoptera; family Scarabaeidae; genus Protaetia; species Protaetia brevitarsis. The sequence goes on along the minus strand of RXPK01000247.1, from coordinate 1,350,307 downwards.
TTGCATGTATAATCTTCATATCATTGGTGCATCCAGCCACACTGTAATCAAGAATTGTTAATATACATGCTAAATAGTAGCGGACCGAAATTTGACCCTTGGTGGACACCTACAAATGACAAAACAGTATTAGAATTGAGTCCATTGCATGTAACGTAACAGGTTCTATAAAAAAATACTCACTTCTTTCTGCAAATACTTCACTACCGATAAAAATGAAATTGACTACGCTGAAATAATATTTTTTCACAACGTTATTGGAATAGCGTTAATCCTAGACTTTCTGTATGAAACTACTTCACAGAAATAACTCTCTGTGCTCAAATGAATATTTCACTGTTTAAATAAAGATGTCGATATTGCAATTTTGATAAAAAAATACACAATGTAACTGCCTTAAGAGAAATTTCGATCAAAAAAATAGATAATTTTTTTTCTGAATGAGAACAAATTGGTTTGGTGAATGTAGAGGAGAAACTCAATTAGGAGATGATCGTCAAAATACACATATGTATATTCTATCAAGAGTATTTATTTTCATACCTAATTTCTTTCCTAGGAAATTCAAAATTGTTCTTACCTGTACCACATCAGACATGAAAGCAAAATGTAAGAAATCAAGTAATGATGAAATTGAAAATATAATAGGTTTAATAAATATAAACATAGACATAAAAATAATTACAATGGAAGTATAAATTAATAAAGCTCTTTAATGAAAATTTTAGTTACTGACGGTTTAAAATTTAATTTAGATCATTGTAATTATTTATGATTTAATAACATTTATTGGGAGCTATTAACCTTTTTGTATGTCCATAAATCGATGTACCGGATATTGTAATTACTAGAACTGAAATAATTCATAAACAAGTCAATAATTAAATTAAATTCTGAAAATATTACGTAAAAGTAGGATATAGCCACGGCTACCAGAAAAAGTGGAAACCAAAGACTGTGACCTGGTTCATTATGCGTATATATCGATGGAGGTACAAGTTAACAGTGATATAAATTCAAACTCAGGCAATGTAGTAATATAAGTTCCTAATGTTACTACATCAGGATGAGAAATAAGTAAGTGCTTTGGAGGTTGAATTTATAATATTCAGCTTAGAGAAGAGATATGATATATGTGGATATTACAGTAGGAATACCATACAAACAAACGTTATTATACAAGGTGTAACAGAGGTAACGCCATGGCCTCTGGTAGTCAAATGGTAACAGTTTTCGAAATGTTTTATATTGAGCTATATCTAGGCGGATTGGATCTACAATTTAAAAATAATACCCAATATACAGGGTGTTTCAAAACTCAGTAGTGCATCAAAGTTATGTTTTGCTTAATGGAAGCCCCGTATTTGTTGATATTTATGCCTAATTTTAATAGTTTATGGCATACATATTTCAATTTCTTTAAAAACGGAATGTTGCAGAAAAAGTCTAGTATCTTAAAAATGAATTAATTTGGAGAAGTGAAATGAAAACCGTAAATAGCGGATCCTTAGGCTGATTGAATACTACATTCAACGTTATCCAGTAGTCTACAGGATGTTCAAGTACTTAGGTTAAACTTTGTGAATTTTACTCGTGCGTAACTTTGTTGTTTTAAATGGAACACTCAGTACATCTTTACGTGGATAGATGAATTTTTTTATTGTTTTCAAACCAGTATTACGACTCCCTATAGATATGTCCACTAGTTTTTAAGTTATTTGTCTTTTTTTTCAGGTGGTCTAAGTAAATTGTCATTATCTCTTAATCTAGGCAGCTGGTATTTTTTTAATGTGTAAATTTGACGTGTATTCCGTTAGCACCATGAAAGCATACTCTTTACAATTGTAATCATTTTAGTTACTGGCGGATAAACTTTGTGAATTTTACTCGTCCCTAACTGTGTTATTTTAAATGGAACATCCCTCCCCCATTTGAGGAAGGAAACTTGTACTTTTCCTCCCTAGGGCGGAAAGTAAGTAATATTGACATGATAAAACTGTACATCTTATAATATGTAACATTATTTATACATGACATTAATACATTCGACCCAGTCTGAGTCCATTTATGCTTTTATTGCTAAATTATTAGGTATTAAATTTCAATTAAACCATTATTAAACACTTTTAAAACGACGCAAACTTGACGACTATTTGACAGATTAAGCCTACTATCATGTCACTCACAGGTATGTCTTTATTATATTTAGAGATTTAGTTAAAATTGGACTGGCTGGGAAAAAATAGTATTCAAACCACGTGAGGAAAGTGCTGTTGTAGGTCTTGGGCAATTACAAACCTCGCCTTCCATTCGGTTTATAATATTTGCCTTCGGCTTGCAGTAGAGCACTTCTATCCCTTGGTTTGAAATATACTATTACATTTCAGCATCTGAGATTGGTTTTGTAGTAGGTGGTTTACTAGTTTTCGGAGATAAAAAAAGCATAGATTATCATAAAAAAATGAACGCTACAATTTATGAAGAGTGGCTTGCAAACACTCTAAAATTATTACTAAATCATAATGTTATTGTAATACCTATTTCATCGTCAAGAAAGGAAGATATGCGTGCTTGGTTAGTGCTTCATTTAATTAAGATTAACAAAGATAAGTAGAGTTTATAAATAAAATGGCTAAACATCACAACAAGATTGTATTGCGTTTACCTCCTTTTCATTGTGAGTTATACTCGATTGAGTTAGTGTGAGCTCAGATTAAAGGGGAAGTGGTAACAAAAAAACAAACTTACAAATTAGCTGATGTTAAAGACTATTTATTGCAAGCTATTGAAAATGTTACTCCTGCCAAATGGAAAAAATGTGTTGATCATGTTAAAAACGAACTAAAAATATGCAAATTAGATGATTTAATGGAAAATGTCATTGAACGGTTTATTATTTCTGTTAATTATAGCAGTGGTTCTAATAGTACCACATCTGATAGTGATACTACATTATGTTAACGTTAATGTGTCCTTATGACATATCTTCTATCTATTGTATTGATTTTTATTTTACTAATTTTGAGATAAGATATTAAGTGTATTTTTATAGCAAATGTAGGAACTATAAGCAATAAATATATATAATAAACTCTTAAATCGTTTATCATGCTACTAATCACATGTAAACTCTACATCACATAAAATTTAATAGTGTGTTCATCTATTGGTTTTAAATTAAATGCCATAGTTTATCTAAGTAATTTCAAATATTTCTCAACACTTTTAAAGAAATATCTATATAAGTGCTGTATTCGAGCATTTTCTTGCTATTAATATAATTGTGAGTTAAAGAATTCAAACTTGATTAATGTTCATAATAATTTTTAAATTTCCCTCCAAAAACCTAACAGCAAACATTTTCTAGTGTGATTAGGTCTTTCTGGTTTACTCCTCCGAATTAAAAAACCGAGTTATGCACGAATAAAATTCACAATGTTTGACTTAGGTACTTGAACATCCTGTAGACTACTGGGCAACGTTGAATGTCGCATTCGATCGGTCAAAGGATCTGCTATTTACGGTTTTCATTTCATTTCTCTAAATTAATTTATTCTCGAGATACTAGAGCCTTTTTTGCGAAATTGCATTTTTAAACAAAATGAAATATCTCATAAACTATCAAAATTAGGCACAGGGAACCTTAAATAAAATTGATTTAGTTTTTAATGTACACTTCAACAATGCCATAAAATACAGGGCGTTCCGTTAATAAAAACATAACTTTGATGCACTGCTAAATTTTGGTATATTGCATATTATTTTTAAGTTATAGACCTAGTTCGTTTACATATATCCCGATATAAGACATTTCAAAAATTGTTACTATTTGACTACCAGAGGCCACGGCGTTAACGTGTAGGGATGTCATATAAGGAAATTTTGTTATTATTGTTACACAAACATGCAAACGTATTGCTGTGGCCTGGCACCCCGGTTTTCGTAAATTCAGTGATCTTATTTACTCCGATTTGGTTTTATCAATGTTTCGAGAAGAAGTTTCTCAGAAGTTAGTTTATTTTTAAATTAGATTTAGTTAATGTTTTGGATTGTTTAATTTAGTTATTTAAATGTTCAGTTGAAATTGTGTTTCACTCTTTAATATATTTTTTATTTGCTCAGGTAGTTTATGTCCTTCTTAGAAGAATTCTTCTTCTATGATCTTTGCGCGTTGCGTTGCACGCAGCTGTAGAATTTTATATGTATGCGATTGTTTTACCCTGTGAAGCCAGTTCTTTGCCAAGATGCCGGTGTAAGTACATGTATATTCCGAAATTGGAAGATGTGTTCAGTTCATTATGGATAGGAACTATCGGAAGCAGGAGATTATCATCGTGTCTGATAGTCAAGCAGCCATCAAGGCGCTGAACTCATATTAAATCAGCTCCAAGATGGTCTGGGAATGCCTAGGGAAACTAAATGAGCTAGGCAAAAGAAATAAAGTAACCCTCCTGTGGGTTCCGGGTCACACAGGAGTGGAAGGAAACGAAATAACGGATAACCTCGCAAAAAAAAGGGACTGGAATGCTTTTTGTAGGGCCTGAACCCTTTTTCGGGTTAAGTAGCAGTACAATACTGAAGAAACTAAAAATGGAAATGGAGCAGAGAAAATCCAGTTACTGGGAAAATCTCCAGGGAATGAGGCAAAGTAAAATTCTTCTGGGAACTTATAACCAGAAGAGGTTTACAGAATGCATCAACCTGAGTAAGAACAATGTTCGCATATTAACAGGAATACTTTTAGGCCATTGTAGACGGAAAGGACACCTGAGTAAGCTTGGATTGGAAAAAGATCCTGAATGCAGATTTTGTGGGGAACAGGATGAAATCCACCTCTTCTCAAACTGCGTGGCACTGTGCAACTCGAGGGCATTGCACCTGGGAGCGTGTGAAATCGAAGAGGGAGACTTACCTAGACTGAGGCCCTCTGACATCCTACACTTTCTAAAAGGAATAGGATTGGAAGGCCAGCTGTAAAGCAGCAAGAATAGGGAACACAATAGATCTTTTTGGTCGCAGTGTAACACCACCCTTCTATCTACATACATACATACAAGTACATGTAAATTTATTTGGTTAGCTGCCATTTTGGTATTTCATTTTATTTAAAGTTTTGTTTCGCTTAAATTTTGAAATTATTTCATCCATCAAAGAACTCGTTATATAATAATTGGTATTGTATTTTTGGGTACACAAATTAGATATAGGATCATTTATTATTTCGTACAGGAAGATATTTAGTTCAAAGAGTTAATTTTTGGTTTTTTTATATTTTCCTGTTTTGTAATTTGTTTTAATCACTTCGGGTTGGGTGAATAGAAGCTTTGTGCTTGTATTTAATTTTTTTTAATGTAAATTTATTAGAATTGTCCACGTTTAATTTAAGTAGTTCTAATTTTGAAACCACGTGGATTTTCGTGAAAAAGGATTATCTTCCTGAACTTTTGTACCTTTTTGCTTTGTTAAAGGATTTTGCATTGTCTTTGTGTAAATTAGAATCTCATGGAGTTTTTGATTTCGACCAGGACCTTTTGTCCACGGTTTTTTTTCTGCGTAATTGTAATTAACAATTTTTTTTTCTTTTTTTTTAAATAATAAATAATTATTGATTGTTATTAACGTCATTCTAAATTCTGTTCTTTTATTTTTGTTTAAACCTTTTTCAATTTTTGGTGTAATTAAAGAAAGTCAGATTTTTTTCACCCACTTTTTACTTTTTGTGATAAGTTTAATGCACGAGGGTAACCCTGAGTTTATTTGTTCTTTTGCGCCCTTTAAGATTTTTATCCGCTGAGCTAGTTAATTTAATTTTTCATTTTTATAAATTCATTTTGCATTTTCTTTTGTACCTTCAGTACACAGCAGTATGTTACAGACACGATTTTTTTGTATGTTTCGTTTCACTATGCTGTCATTGTCTTAAATTAATGATATTAAAGTTTATTTTCTTCTCAACATCCATTTTATTACAGCCATTATGAGAAGAACGAGTAACGCTTCTAGACAGGCACAACAAATGCTATTTTCTGAATGATAAATGCTCGCGAACTCGAACAGAAACTTTATTACACTTTGCCTATTTTCCTCCCTTTCGACCCCATAATAATTCTAAAAACCCTCAAAATTTCAAATTGCTTCCATCCCCCAATTTTGCGGCGAGACCTGGGAAATTATTTCCTCCTCACTCGTAAAATATGTACGGGCCGATGTTCCTCATAACTCGTAACGGGCGAGTCCTTTTTGCGGTGCCCATAACATAAAGTTCAAGTACTGATGGTAGTGGCACCGTTTCAGGTTCAAGGGGGCGCTACGGTTGCGCTTCCGGACCGTGATCCTTCTAAAATCGCGCACTGAACGTGCTCGTCGCGGAAGTTCTAGGTCGGATGAAAATGAAACTCGCCGACAAGCCGGCGGAACGATGGCTCGGCCTCGATTTTGTTGCTGGGAGTATATACCAACGCGTGAACGACCGTACGAATGCTGTACGTACAGTTTCGCTTCCGCTACTTCGGCGAATGCAGTCGACCGCTCACGGCGACGCCAATTATCTTTCGAGCGGGCGTTGGATTCGTGTCAGTTGTGATGCGGGGATTATCTCCGCGATATAACGGACCTGACGCGCTGGATTTGAAGGACAAATAGGAGTCGTACCTAAAACGGGGACTGTAAAAATCAATATCGAGGTTATCGTCGCTTTAAAATACTAAATCCGGATTGCGCCGGAACAGGAATATCGATTGGGACGCTCGTATATGCACTTATGTAGAATTGTTTGCGTTTAAACAAAATTTTATGCTTTTATCATTTGTAATGGAAAATTGTTTAAGAAACGATTGATTTTATTTTATACTTATAAGGAAAGGTACTGTGCTGTGTACTGATTGTACCAAAGAAAATGCAAAATGAGAAGAAAAGTAAAACGTGGGTGAAAGAAGTCTGACTTTCTTTAATTACCCCAAAAATTGAAAAGGTTTAACCAAAAATAAAAGAACAGAATTTTGAATGACCTTAAATAACAAGAATAATTTATTATAGAAAAAAAAAGAAAAAAAAAAACATTAAATACAAATTGCAGAAAGAAAAAACTATGAACTTAGGGCTCTGGCCGAAATAAAAAACTGCATTAGACTCTAAATTACAAAATGACAATGCTAAATCCTTTATTAAAGCAAAAAGAACAAATTAGTTCAAGAAGATAATCCTTTTTATATCCATCAATCCAGGTGGTTTCAAAATTAAAACAAACTAAATTAAACGTGGAACACATAAAATTTACAAAAATTGAAAACTAATAGAAGCACAATGCTTCTATTCACCCAACCCGAGGTGATCAAATAATTAAATACAAATCAGCAAAATTAAAAAAAAAAACTCTTTAAACTAAAATTATCTTCCAGAACAAAATAATAAATGATCTTGCATCTAAATTGTGCACACAACAATATAATAACAATTATTATCAAACGGGTTCCTTGATGGACGAAATAAAATCAAATTAAACGAAACAAATCTCTAATTCAAATGAAATAACAAAATGATAGCAAACACTTACAAATATCACGTACTCACGCTTTAACGTCTATCGAGAAACTAGTACATACAAAGTTAAACAGTCGTATACATATAAACAGCTACGTGCGCTGCAACGCACAGATCAACGAAGAAAACTACCAAGAAGGATATAGAACAACAAGAGCAAATAAAAGTATATTAAAGAGTGAAATTAATTTAAACAACTGAACATTTAAATAATTTATACAATTAAATCATTTACTAAATCTTGTACAAAAATTAAAGATGTTTAAAATAAAAAAAAAAACAAAATCATGCTTGTTGCTTCTCTTTTTTGTGTATTTTTTCTAGACGTTCGCAATCATGTTTTTTGCGATTACAGCGCAATCTATTACGAATCGAAAAAAACTTTCAAACAAAAACTACATACTTGATGCCGTAGAATCCGAATCTGCAATACAAAATGGGGGTTCCCGTTTAAGATTTCAAAGTTGTCCCCCCCCCCCACTCTGTGGGGTGAGGTGGGGGATCGAGTTCGGCACCATTCAGTGAACCAACTGTATTACAACAAATCTTATTAAGATCTTTTTTTGATTTGATGCAGTGTTCTAGAGATATTCCGTTGTCTCAAGATAAAAAAACTCACCCTGTATAGAGCAGTAAAGCAGTGTATAAAATGTAGTGATGTATAAAACTGATTTTGTACGTTAACAACTACAACCTGTTTCTGTAAATGTTTCTAAATATGTTGTGTAAAGGGAGTATCCCGCGTCGGTTTGGACCGGAGTCGCGCGCTATCGAACGTGTAAATTTTGTCGTATTTAGTCGTAGTTATTTGGAGTTTTTAGATCGTCTTGATAACTTTGGGAGGCGCGTTGCGCAAAAGGGATTATTTTTTTTTTCAAATGATTAAATTAATTATTTTTTTACAACACCAGTGAGGAATGGAGGTAATAATAATTTAAATTAGTAACATGATTTTTAATTTTTAATTTGTGACTATTAAATTGAAGAATTTAGTAAGTTATTGTCAAATAGATTTGATTAACTTCTCTTATTAATAAATTCACACTGATATTATTATAACAATTGACACTAAATTATTGCAATTAATGTTGGTTGTATTTCATTCTAGTAGTAAACTGTGGTGGTGACTTGTAACTAAAAGGCTAACAATAATTTGTGTATTGGTGTTGTTATTTATATGAATTTGGGTGGTGATAATAATACAAGGAACAAAGATAAATACATAAAGGCTATATTTATTTGATATTATAAATTCAGGAAACATTTTATTGCAAGAAACAGACCAGGTTTACTTTGTGGCACTATATCATATGTTTTCTTACGTAAAAAAAAGTGCAAAAATGAACTAGCAAACATAATAAAAAAGATTTTTCCAAAAATACTTATATTTTAGTAGTGTGTTAAATAAATGACAAGCGTACGCGGTAAAACAAAAACCTTCTAGAAATAACGAATATACGAACATCGCATCCGCTTAAGTAAGTAAGAGAATAAAAAAATAAACAGAATTCTCTAACAACTACATAGAAACATTGTTTTTGTCAAGCCCAGGTGAAGACAATTTTATTCCAAGTAATAATAGTTATTTTGTGTAGCAACCTCATACAATTTTTTTTCTCCTCACATAGGATTCGAACCTACATCCTTCCGCTTGCCGGGCGGGTGCTTTACCAATTAAGCTATTAGAGGACGAGGTTCGAGCGCTCATAGTACTTGCAGCACAAACAGTAACAGTTCTAGTATTTGATTTAAATTTTTGTACTTTTGTATTGATTTCTGGAAGCCGCCTGACACAGAATCTTGGCTTTTTGGAATTACTTTTTCCATTTTTGTGCCCTTTAGGCTAAAGTCTAGTTCTGTTAAAAATATAAACTTCCTAAACAGTCCTTAGTTTCCTTTTATTAAATTCTTTGATATATATCTTTACCTGATAACTTATTTTATCAAGGCTAGTAAGTATTTTTGGGTATTTTCGATGCCCGTCCCTGTTCCTGCTGATCTAGGTTACCCTAGTATCTTTCGCCTCTTTGGAAGGTCCTTGGATTCAACAGTTGTTAAATCCGTGTCCTTTCAAAAGTTTGTTTTGGCGGCGTTTGCTTTGAAATAGGTTCTTGTGTTTTTGCTCGAGGAAAGTCATTTATACTCTTCCAGTGAAGATTTTATTCGTGAATTACACAAAATTGATGCTTCCATTCGGAGCAATCATACCGCTACAGAAAAGTTCCACTACATAGAAATAAGGTAGGTTTAAGGTAAAGATAGGGATGCATCCAGAGATGACAATAGGATTACCGGAACCTCGTCAGCATTTTGCGAGCATCGCGCTCGTGAGGAGATTGACGACGAGGAAGTGGCATTCAGGTTGTGATATACGAAGAGTATGGTGTGATTAATAAGTTTAATATAGGGTATAAAGTACTAGTTTATAATTTACAATTGATCAATATTAAATAGATTAAATATTTTATTTTATTAGTTATCTCAAACTCTAAACTAAATAAACCAAAGACAGATGGATGTGTCATCTGCTTTTGGTTCATTGCTTCTTTCACGTTTTTTATTACCATTATCTGTAATCCTGAGCCTGCTTCGTTGAATCATTGGGTTTCTTCGAGACTTGTGGTGGCGTTTCTGAGCCTCCGTTAGGTGCATTTCACCGTCGACATCATCTAGGTGTAACTCGAAGAAGGCAACTCGGCCAAAAAGATCTACGACGCCTTCATGTCAATTTTAGCCCTCTCAGTCAGGTTGCACCCTATCAAGAGAGTTCGCAATTTGGCTGAGAGTTAACTTACCGAATCTGGGTTTGTCCAACCGATCGACCCCAAAGTGTGTCTGCCTCTTCCCATTCACTGCCGGGCACTTGACAAGAAGGGGAGCAGGAGTTTCCTACGCACTCCCACACTACAAGGAGAGTACAAGGAGAGTTTGCTAGCCCCATGCGATACATGTGTTTATTTAGTGCGCAGTGCCCAGTTAAGGTTCCTCTGAATAATCTCAATCTGTCCCCGCTCATAAAAACTACCTTACGAAGTCTTTGCTCATTCGGTTGAAGCCCTAGATATTTACAGTGGCTTGCGCCGGCGCGGCGAGTCAATTCCAAAAGGAGCAGTGCCTAGCTGCAAGTTGGAACCTGACAATTGTTTTGGTGCTGCCATATGAGCTAGCATACGTCGGTTCTGGACCTAAGAACGGCAGCTCGCTGGCGCCCCTTGCTAACGTGCCAGCTATTTCATTGCCTTTGACAATGAGTGACCTGGCACTCACCTCAATGTAATATTTAGATGTTCCGCCAGCTGTTTAAGTTTTCTGTGGCACCCCAGCACCACCCCAGAGTCAAATCTGACAGCCCGGAAAGCTTTGAAGGGCAGCCAAGCTGTTGGAGATGGTTTCTACCCATCCATTCTTGCGCAGGCACTTTGAGATGCCGTCAACAAGTTTGGCCTACGTCCCTCACCTTGGATTTACCTTTTTCCATGCCTTTGGGGTCTGGTTTCTGCTTTCCGCTTGTGAGATGAAACCTGCTTTTTTTTTAACGAGGTTAATACTCATCTCGTTACCCACCCTAGTTTGTTTTGGACAGACATTAGCGGAGTCTTGGTGTTTGAATTTTTATTTTAATTGATGTTCTAGAAAAAATGTTTACTTTTTAAGCGACTTTTATATAAGAAAGATGATTTTTTTTTAAATCCATGCATCTTATCTGTGTGAAAAGTAAATGAAATTATTATATATTATATAAAAATCGTCTTGAACGTAGAACCTCTCTATCATGGTTAGAAGTATAATGAAGACAGGTTATGTATTTTTATTTCTGTTGATTAATAATTAAGATTTAATACTTTAGAGTTCCACGAAAACTGACAACAGGAAGGTGAATCTGATAGCAATTATGAGACGGAATTTGCATATCTGAAGCGAAAGATCATTTTAGTAGGACGATACGCGCGTATTCTAGTGGGACTAGGGGGAGAATTTTGGCAAAACGAGGGTGCCTCGTGTATCTGCGCCGTAAATCTGCCGAAGGTAGCCCCGCGGGTTCGAGAACATGTGGTTTGGCAGTAAACACGTATTAGATGGTGGTGGGGAGGACGTGCGCGCCAAACGTTTATGTAAATTCGTCCCCCAGAAGGACGGAAAGGTTTTCGGCGAGGTAATTTCCTAAAAATGGCGCTGAAATCTTTAGGAGGGTGTACGGATATAAAAATTTGAGCGGCAACGGCACAACAAACAATAGATCCACGTTAAAGATTACGACCGGATCTCTCAATTACGTAGGTAGTACACGATCGTCACATAATTTGAAATATTTAGGACGTTTTATCGGGGACAAGTGTGCGGTTAGGCGAAGGATTACGACCGTGCATGAAAGCACAAGGTGTTATCAACCTAATAGCTCATTGTTTCTTCAAAGACATTACAGGTTTTTGACTGAAAATTACGCAATTTAAAAACCAAAGTAGATTCAATAAGCGAAGAAGTATATGTGTAGGGGTTCTAGATGGAAATCATAGAAATGTATTTCATTCAAATACATTGTTTTTGCAACTTAGTGGGATTCGTTCATGTCAGAATACCATCTTTCATTGGTACCTATTTAGCCGATTCGAAATTATCTCCATCGTCTTCTGCTAGTTGCTTTATCATGTTGCGAGATATGGGGAAGAAGTGTTATATGTGTAAGAATTCGAAATTCCATCCTGAATAATGCAAGTATTCAAATTCATTTTATTAATACGTAGTTGATAGGTACCGTGGCATTTGCTGAAGCAGCGTCTACTTCACAGGAAATAATAGTCTATTTTCGTTTAAAGACTCGCGTAATTAAGATAATATGGTATTACTTTGTGTCGTTTGTACGGCGAAACCCGCAAGAAGCTGTTACTTATATTACTTTGTATGTTATCTGCTTCTTTGTTTATTGTATGTTACAAATGCTGTTCAGCAGTTCCCACGTTCCTCTCAAGTAGGGCGATTAGAAAAATAACGCCTTCGGTCATACTTGCGCCCTCCTGTAAAGAGAGGCCGAACTAGTTATCGGTGCGAAATGACGTCACAATCAAAGTTTATAAAAAATCCTTAACATTGCTGTTTTCAATTAATTGGTTCGTGGATTCCGTTTTGGCTAAAGTAAAAGCACGCGTCTCCATTTCATTCGGGCGTTTCCAAATTTTAAAATTAAAACTTCTCATCTTAGATTTTGCAATCAAAATACGCTTAAAAATTCGAGAACAGGAAGCAAAAGCTTTTCTCGAGAGGTGTTTTGTTTTGTGAAAAAATTCATATAAATTCCTCCTTTCCTTGGCTTAAAAAAATTGTGAGTGTTGTGTAAAGTTTTGTGCCTTAAAAATTTGGATTACGAGAAGAATTAATTTCCCACATCGGCCGGTAATATGTTCAAAATTTCTGCTTAAAACTAACCAATGCAAATACGTAAAAAAAACCGTAACTCGTTCGCTCTCTCTCTCCCTCTCCCTTAAAAGATAATTTTGTAAGCAAGAATTACTAGAATTTAAGTTAATCAACAATATCAAGAAAAGCTCGAAGTTCATTTAAGTAGTTGAGTTTCGTTTTGACTTTTGCCTGTTATCTTATTAAATCTGTAGATTGTTAGTTTGTTTCCAATGTCTTAAATTATTCAATATATAATTGTAAAAATATAAGGCGTTCTATTATTCCGTCATTTTAAAAGAAGTTCAGTTTGAACCCTTAGTAAAGACCCGGAGAGGAAGTCGATTTTCTAAGAGAAAGCCGATGGGGAGGGTAAGTTGACAATCTTTAGGCTAACTAACGGCCCTGCTTCGATTGACGGAGGAAAACACCGTTGGGAAACAACCTTGGCTAAAATTACTAAAACCATTCGCTACCGAACAAAAAGTTTGTCGGTCAAAAGAGCAGGAGGGGTTGTCTGCGAGACGGAATTTGGCTTGTCTTATTTGAATTTCGGCTGGCCATCTCCAAAAGTTTCCAGAAAACCCGTTCCGTTACATAAGTTACGATATTTAAATTGAAATTTTTTATTGGCCCATTGATACTTCTTTTCCATACAATTCTCTGCATTTTTGCGATCTTCATTGTTAACCCAAATTTGTCTCTACATCATAGTCTGCTGTGGAAACAAATTCAAAAGTTCTAAATCTTAATATGAGATTTTAATAGATCACAGAAGGTCATTTACAGAATGTTCAGTGTGTTTTTTATGAGATCTATCAGATACCGTTGTTCGTTTCGTGGTAAGTCTGTCTGCCTTGATAACTAGATGATGTGGTAGATAATATTAACTTTCTTTGCGTCTTTATTTAAATCTGTAACTTCTGTCATATGTTTCAAAAATTTATAGTGTTGCATGAACTCATCATAATCCATTCTCAATCCATCATTATTTGATAACCGTCTCTATAAGTAATCAAACTTTTCATTGCACCGTCAAAGAAATCTCTCAAGTAAATCTCTTCCCTATTTAGTAACCCAACAATAAACATTGGTTGTTCTTCCCTTTCTGTTGTTTTTCTAAAAAATATTTTTATTTATTTGTGAGGAATACCTCACAAATTAGTTCTTTTGCTGTTAACATTCTGTTGTCGCTTACGTCTTCCAATTTCCAAAACTTCTGTGTTTGAGCTGATAATTCTATAGACAAATGAGAAAATGTTGGCATTGCAATAAACATGCTGCTCCAGCTACTGTCTATCCGAAAACCCTTTTCTGTAGTGCGTGTGCAGGTTTCTCTTTGCCTAGCTTAATCTGTCAATTCGAAAATATTTTCCAAAATATTTCTGATCCAGTAAGTAAAATCAATGGAACTAGAGATATTAAGGTTTTCAGGAGCAAGTTTTAGATCGCCTTGTAATTCTATTGTAAGAATTGATGTCGATGTTAATGTATGGTGTATTTTCTGTTATTTTTTTGTAGTACAAGACAATTCATGTTTGCATAAAAGCCATTTATCCTTGATTGTATTTTGACCTGATCTGTATCTTTGACTTGTATCACTTTATTATACACTCCATAAATAACCATGCTCAATTTTTGAGGTATGAGGATAATTTTCCTAGCAATGATTGTGTAATAGTATACGTCACACCAAGGGAGAAAAGTGCAGGCCGCAGGTTTGTAATTGCCCAAGGCCTGCAATAGCACTTTTGCCAGTCCAGTTTTAACTAAATGTCTAAAAATAATAAAGTTGCCTCCTTAGGGAGGTAAAGTATAACTTTCCGCCCTAGGGAGGTAAAGTACAACGTTCCTCCCTCAAATGAGGGAGAAAAGTTGTACTTCCTCCTTGCTGGGGAAAATAGAAATAAACTGACTGCTTGAATCTAATAGAGCTCTTTCCTCATGCATATTACCTACCCATGTTGTCACCCTAAGATGACTACAGTAGGTAAAAATACATAGCAGCTTCCAGGTTGGCTAGAATGAAATAGTAAATTTCGTATATTACAGGAAAGTTGCAAGCATATGTATTTTAAAAGTACAAAATTCAGACATAATTTCCCCGTCATTTTTTGCAGTGTATGTTTCAACTATACAGTAGTATATGAAGGCTCTATCTAAGAATAAAACTTTCTTATTACTAATTAGAAGTTGCAATAAAGTTTTAACCACCGGCGCATCCACCAAATTTTGAATTCTATGCCCGCTTTGATAGTAAGTAGATTGTTTTCAGGATTATGACCTCTAGCAGCACTACTATTGTTGCATGTACATATTATCAATACATGAAATAGTAAAACATCTAGGGAAGCCACAGCCCTTCATCACGTGATTATTAATAGAACATATGAGAGTTCAGTTGACGTAACTCATTATGGCACAAAATCAATAGGACGTTTGTAAGCTAGCCAAATAGTTGCTGTATATCTACATTCGATGTGTATTCGCAGGGCACTAAGCTCTCCGGGAGCTGCAGCGTTACCTAGCGCTCGTAGTCAGTCGCAATGCATTAGCGTACGCTAGCATGTAATATGGATGTAAATTGAATTTTGTCGAGCCAACGACGAATTTAACTGATTAGATCTGTGTAACGTTGTTTACGCGCACCCTACATTTCATTAACCGGCAGACGTAAAAAGTCTGTCTCTAATATCATGAAAGGGGTGGCAAGAAGGTAATAGGATGGATCTTCTGTGTATTTGGGCAAAATAACGTTTTTAATGGAAACTAGATAACAATTTGATAATGAAATATAAATTTCGCTAAGTGTTCGGAAATCAAATTAAGGTTAATTACTTTGATTGCTCTCACAACTTTAAGAGAGATTAATTAAATAACTTGATCTAAATTACCTTAGCTGAAGGGATGTTTCGATGCAATGAATAAAATTAAAGTAAATAACATAAAAGTGCAGAAAAGTAACGTACTACCTTACGTATTCGAAACATTATTGCTAACAGATTACATTTTTAAACTCACATTGTTGCACATGGATATTTTTAGCTGTTTTTGATGTATTTCGGCACCCTAAAAACGAATTTTAAAACAGATATTGCCTACCAGCCAAGAATTTAAAATAGCAAGCATTTGTATGTACTTATATAAGTATGCAATATAGGTTGGATAGATTTATCTAAATGAATAAATAAATATTGCACCGCTTCGCTTAATGTATCAGCAGTAACGGATATACTATATTAAGGCAACTTCATTCCTGCCTATTAATTGCAAGAAATATGCACCTAAATCAGATATTGTGCATTAGTAGGCATTTACCGGCGTAAGAAGTTACGGTATGTATTTTTATGTTTTCTTTTTTCTGGAAAACATCGTTGCTAACGAGTTTGTGTTCTATATACTTGATTTATGTTTATTACTGCACTGTGATTGACTGTGCATTAAGTTAGTACCTTTTACAATGCCTAGACAGTCCGCAAAAACAGTGGCAAAATGTTATGCCTGGAGAAATAACTGTTAAATTGTGCGACTTAAGAATTTTTTTTCGGAATCGAAGAAGGAGGCAAAGATAAGTCATGGGCTCCTTACATATGTTATTTTGTAGCATTGTTAACCGGTTGGTTTAGAGGTACAAGGTGTAAAATGTCCTCTGCGGCACCTTTGATGTCAAATGAGCCGAATGACCACACTACAGTTTGTCACTTTTGTCTCATTAACATACAAGACATCTGCCGAAGTCCATATTCTGCGCAGTATTTCCAATTTACCATCAGCTTTACGGCCGGTCGAACAGAGTAAACAAAATCTTATCCCAAATATACTAGAATCGTGGAGATTGAACAAAGGACAACGTAATCGTCTTCCAGTGATTCAAGTAATGTTACGCAATTTGCAGAGAATATCGACAATGATTTAGACTTTCAAGCACCAGAATGTCCAATCGAGTGAGAAGCACAATGATCGCCCTTCTTCTAGGAAAATATGCAACGGTCTTTCAGGCAGAGGCATATGCAACATTGTATTGCGCGATTGAAATCAGTCAGAGGGCCTATAAAACAAACGAATCATTATTGCAAAAGACAGCTAGATAATACTGAAGGCATCAGTGAACCTCAAAATACAATCAAGACTGGTTTGGGAATGTATTCGAGAACTGAATAGCCTGACATACTGCAACAAAATCACTTTGCTGTGAGTGCCCGGACATTCGACAATCGAAGAAAATGAAAAAGCCGATGAGTTAGCAAGGAAAGTACAATCGGCTTCATCTATAGACCCAAAACCTGTTCGACGAGTGTCCAAAAACACAGCACTAGAGCAGGTAAGAAGTTTGGTAAAAGAAAAACAAAAAAAAAACACACAGGGATAAAACAACCGCCAAATTTATGGAAAAACCATTATTAATGGATCATAAAAGAAGAAGACCGAAGAACTATTGCAGCTTAGTAGGAATCATCTCCGCACCGCAACGGATCTCCTTACAGGGCACCACCTACTGAACGGACACCTATAGAGAATTGGGATCAACACTTTAGATACCAGCTGCAGGCTGTGTAATGCGATGACAAAGAACGCTCACCACATTCGGTGTGAATACAAGGCTCATTCATTCATTATTAAGTTAGGGTGGGCACCTAAAGTTCGGGTACTTGAGCTAGGTGCTCATTGTACCATCCCTATTAAGTCTCTTATTTCCACTCGAGCAGCTTGGTGTTCTCTATAAAGCCCAGTGTGTTGCTCAGTCGAAACTTGAGAACCTTCGAGGGCTCCAATAGATCTCTCCAGAAATATTTCTGCCTGAATATCTTCAATAGCCAGAGACTTATATAGATTAGTATTAGAGATACACAGGTACTAGGAAACTGGAATGGATGATATAATTTAATAGGTAAAAGAAATGGGAAACCAAATCAATAAGTCAAGAGGCTGCAGTGTTTCAGGGAATAAACTGATTTTACAAGCTGAAATGAATAGTTCGAGTTTTAGAACTAGCAAAAGCGCAGTCATAATTTCCAGCATTCAGATAAAAGATTTAGGATTGAGGATAAAGCCTTTTCGACCTCCTAAAAACGTCAAAATGGACATTACTTTCTTTAAAAGGGGAGCCTGGTATACTGCACGAGCTAAAGTTATACTGTTGAGAGCTGATTTTGTTGCTTTAATATAGAAACATGAACCAAACAATCGGCGGCTATTCATTGATTCTTCTAAACTTAGCTTAAAAGCCATTTGCTTCACAATGGCAATAAATATCCAATTTTGCCTATAGCTCATGCTACTCAAATGAAGGGATCACACGACAATATGCGACCTCTCATAGAGCACATCTAATGCAAAGACTATGGATGTTCAATCTGTGGAGACCTAAAAGTGATGAACTTGTACTGCAGCAGAAGTAAACGAAATACTGCTGCTTCTAGTGTGAATGGGACAGTCGTGCATGAGATAATAATAATAATAATAATAATAGAGATTTATTGGTTATATATGGTACAATAGCAGATAATATACATTATAATAATGTTCTTATCTATGATAAAATATAAAATGTAAAATATAAAATAATCCATAACTAATAACTAATATTGCGATGTATATATAACCAAAAAGGCTACATCGCCGCGGCTCAAATTCAGAGTTTGAGCTTTAGCGTTCTTCCAGTTCGTCACTACAGACTGAAGAAATGGCCAGTACGTCAAGCTTTAACTTCTGGTTTAAAAAATAGTATCAACGAATTACTGATTCATCCTAAATACGTATTTCTACCGCCACTGCATATTAAATGCGGATTAACGAAGAAAATCGTTAAAGCACTAGATCGGAACGGTATAGGGTTATTGTATCTCAAGCTGAAATATCAGAGAATTATAGAAGTAAAAATCAAGGAGGGCATATTTGTGGCACTATGAATACTGGAAGTTATGGGGGTAGATGAATTTGATAACATGGTGACCGAAGTTGAACAAAGAAAATGGAGAGCTTTTAAGGCGGTTGTAATAAATAGTCTCTGAAATGTCAAGGCTGAAAATTATGAGGACCTTGTAACTGAAAAACTGCAGCCACACTGTCTAGAAGCTTATCTTGATCTTTTTCTGGGAAAATTTGTTCACCGTAAGCGAGTAACATGGGTAGCGATTCCATTAGAATGGTATAACCATGAAAAGGCGATGCTACGGCAAATGAGGTCCATTTCTTCTTGCTGATTACTGCTGGATATTACTTCGGATGTCACGAAGGCAAAATATCTGCAACAACATTTTTTAGTGACGTTAATAATATATCGTTATTGATATATGCACATATTTCAATAGAACACATAACAGCCCGTAAGAAACAATGTATGGATAATCGAGAAAATCCCAGCATTTTCTGTTTTCTAGTGTTATTTTAATAACACGCACCCTGTCTTATGTATGCTACAAAATTTGATTTTTGTTTACCTACTAATGTTATAATCACTTTCACTTAACTGGAGATGAAAATTAACACGTAATAGATTCAATCCAGCTTCATATTACTGCCTCTATAAAACCTATATTCTAGAATCCACTATGTCTCAAGTTCGTTTTATTCTGAAAACTTTTCGTAATAATGCCAATAATACGACATCATTCTATTGAGTTAGAATGGTTTTCATAACTATAGTCGCTAAGGGCAATCAGCAAAGATAACAAACTTGACTTCGCATCTAATACTGCACTTTGTAAACATTGCTCGATAGCTAGGATAAAGATCTCCTCCATAGTCTGGTGCTCAAAGCGTCGTAATCTCCTTAATAACGGGTACTAGCTGTCGATTAGTTTGGTGCAGCTGCGGCAGTTCGAAGTCGTTTACTTTGGAAACACTTTCATTAATGGAAAGTGTTTATATATACAGCTGCTCAAGTATTCTAGTGCAATATTGTTAACTTGTTGTCATTAAAACTATATATTCATTATTAATTATAGAGCTTAAGTGCTTTTACTGCTGATTAAAATACAATGAAGGAAAACATTTGAATTAAGTGTTTTTGAAATAAATAATAACCATTTATGATATTTTTTTTTTATTGAACAGTATGAATATTTTTCAATATTCCGAAAGACGATGTATTTTGCACTATAAAGTCTTATCTACATTAAAGGTGACTTAGTATTGTATCACAGAAATGTGAATGAATGCCTCACACTTTCATTATTCTCAAATTTCTTTTCCAATCGGGAATGCAGAAGTTAAGGAGAGCCTCCTAAAAAAATTAGATGTTTGTATTCTAAAAGATCAGTTTGTTGAAAAAAATTAAGTTGTTCTATCTGATTATATGTAGACGATATTCTTTTGTGGGCTTTAAAATTATAAATAAAACCATCTTCTCAAGGTGGGAGAAAAAATAGAAAAATGATCTCATATAAAATTTAGCATAAATTAGTTTCAAAGAACAACACCCTATTCAAAAAATTCAGCCACAACGAAGAACAAAAAATTAATTATGGACATATTTATACCTTTTTTCAGTATTTTTTGGTAAATTATAAAAGTAATTTAATTAACATTAAACAAAATATAACAGGTGCACCAACATTTTAAAACCGAAAGGCAAGTTCGAATAGATGCTTTATAAAAATAAGAGAGGAAACAACACCAGACAAATGTTTTATCAAAGGGTAAAAAAAAATTCGAGACGTTTTATTTGGCGAATATAAAAAGGGGTGTTTTATAAAAATGTCACTAAATATAGCGTAATTAAAAAATATTGAGATACACGCATACCATGCGGAAAAAGAATTAGTTGGATTATTTAAGGTATTAACCATTTACGATATTTTTTTTCTCTTGATAATTTTAAAATATACCCTAGGATACTAGTTTTCTTTAGTTATCTTTTTAATGTTATATGCCTAAATAATGTTGAAGTTCCTGTTGTGTTTTGTTTTTAAGAATTTTTTTTCTGGGATTTTAGGACTTTATTTATTTTCCCTGACAGAGAATTTCCTATGGTAGGTAATTGGGCAATGTTTTGTTTCTGGGCGCTGGATTGGTTATAATTTTTGACAGAGCAATACCTAATGTTCAAGGATAAAGCTGATTTTAACTAAATTAAGAACACGAGCGCTTGAATTTATAAAGTTTTATAAAAAGTAGGTTTTCTGTTCAATTTGAATTATATTTGAATTAAGGACACCTGGTCTCAATATTGTTCAAACTTCCTTCAAATACTTCTTAATTCCTATGAGTTTCTTTTTTTGTATTTAAGATGCTTTATTTTATTTATTCCCTTAATAAAAAAGCAAAAAATACTCTGAAGGTGTTGTTTGGAGCGCTTATTTGTTACGCGTAAGCAACATAAATCGAAAAATGTTTGCGTCAAAACCGTTTTAGTAACAATAACCCTGCAAAATAAAACAAATTATTTGGAGTAATCAGACCTCCTAGACAAAAAAAGAATATTTCCAATGCTTTTTTCCATTTCCTGATTTGACCTGCTAATATATCAAAACTAACGACATACTGTTAAGGAAATCTGTTTTAGATAAATTGGCAAAATAAAACTAATATGTATTTTAAGCAGATAGGTAACGTGAATATGTGGATAAAGATTTTTTTTTTTGAACAGGTTATTCATTGGGTCTGTGATTGGGTATGGATCACTAATTTCTAGGACAGCTACAGTTTATCATGTCCTCGTTGCTGTACACCACTAAGCAAAGCCAATGGGTCGTAATCTTACTTATAAATATTAGTATATTTTGTCCTGCGGCGCCGTACGATATAATACCTTATCTATTAAATAATTTAAATAAAAAAAAAAACCTAGCATGAGAATATTTTATCAATCAAATAACCTCTGCCAGGATGCGCGGTTCTATGAGTTATCTAAAATATAGGAGAAAAAGATATTGATTTCACTTTTCAATAATCTATTTTGAAAACAACGAAGCGGGACAATATAAGCAAAAATAAAAACATTACACCAAAACACGATTACTTAGTGGTAAAGAAATAATGAATGGGGCCTCTTTGAAATGTTACTGAAGATGATTATCAAATTTAAATAAAGCAAATAAAAATATGATTCGAATTTAAAAATAATAAACAATAAAATAGCGCAACACTTCGATTTTGGCGTCCCTCGGCTCTGGGTGTGTCTTGGCGTGATAGTATGATTTCGCACACACGGCGAAAAGGCCCTTGAAAGCCGTGTGGGCCCTTTAGATTGGGAAATTCTCAGCATACGCGCAACAACACGCCTGATAATACGGAATCTAATACAATTACAAGAGTTTTCTCTCAGAGTTTATTCTTGGCAAATAAGCACCCAGCAATTAGAGGGACTATAACGCGATGCACTTTAATAATTATATATACTCTGTGTTGTAGCAGCGCCTAATGTCTTCTACAACCGCTCTCCAGCTCCGAACGGCACGTCCATTTCCTTTGATCGCTGGCTGACAAATTCCCTTTTTTCGCTTGTGTACCTACGATCTCTTTCAGCTGCCGCGCTAATTAGGTACGTTGCGCTGTCCTCGTGATTCGCGCCAAACTCTCTTACTTTGTCCGCCCCTTTCTTGACGCCGGCTTACGTCACCGTCACGCACACATACAGAGATTAAATAAACTAAAAATACGTTACAAATTCTACTGTTTTATATGTTTAATAAATAGAATGAAATCGAATATCTTGTATTAATGAAGTAAATGGTAATTAAATTTAAAAATAAAAATGCATTCTGGCGTCCATTACACTAGTAATAAGAATATTAAGGAATACAATAAAAGGTTTATGGCATGGTAAAAATTATAAAGTGATAGGTTAAAATATTGGGATAGATGAAGCCAGGTGAAGAAATAACGATAAAGTCAAATTTGAAATAAAATACCGGTAAAATTGCCCGACTACGAGGAAGACGAAACAATTTAAAATATATGAAATATTGCATTGATTGCTGATTTGAAAGGATATAAGATGAAAGGTTGAAAAAGTTAATAAATGATAAGTAGAGGTTTCAAAACTTATATAAGAATGGAAAGGAAAATGCATAAACTTATTGTTCCAAACTAGTTTCAAAAGTTTTTAAAATTCCGTGTGGAAATTGTAGACCATCAGCTAGAAATACTACCTTAAAATAAAAAACTTTGATTATTCATGATTTTAATTAGGGTTTGCTGGTCTCATAATCTTTCCTAATCTGAGAACTTTTGGAATTTTCCACTTTTTACTGGCAATTGTGTCTTCAATAATTATTTTCTTTCCTGCGTATCTACTAAAGGTCTATCATTATGCGGATAAGCTTTTTTAAATTATCGAATACATTATACACGAATTACTGAAAGGTCTCAAACTCTTATTGACAATATTTTTACTAATGTATTATCTGCTACAACATATATCACTGGGGAAAACTCACATTTCTGATCATAATTTTTTATTAACATTGTTAATTTCGAAAGAGTACGTTGAAACACATCCACTAAACAAATGCTTGAAAAGAGAATCTACAGACCAGTAATAATAAATTACGCTTCTCGCGCTATCTTTCTGAAGAATGTTGGACAGAGGTTTATGAGAAAATGATGTAAATCTTAAATTTTTGTGATTTTTTACAAACTCTTTGTTTTCATTATAATAATTGCATTTCCAGTTAAACGAATACACGTTGATTGTAAATATACTTCTTGCGGTCTCAGATGATGTGAAAACCTCAAGCCGCCAAGTTTGCTGTGATTTATACTGTTTGCAACAAACTTATCCTGAACTACAAAATTTTATAAGGAAGCTAAAAGAAGATAACATAAAATTTTCCTGATACCAAAATTGCTTTTTAATAGTAATTATATAAGTAGCGCCGCAAACAGAAGTTCGGCCATGTGGAAAATAGTGAAGAAATCTGTAACTTCTCCTAAATTATCAGAACAGTAATATTACACTTTAACATAAAAAGATAAACAGATAACAGATCTTATTGTATTGCTGAACACTTTAACTCTTTCTTTCAAACAAACCACCCCTCGGGTCTGTGCTACGATCCCTACGGTTAATTATGATAATAGATACAAGCCAACCCGTTTTCAATGTCTTCTTTTTCCTTTTTCATTTGACGAAGTGTACAAGATTACATTAAATTAAAAAAATAATACACAACAGGTCCCGATGTTGTCTTGCTGCTTCGGTGATTAAAGAATTTAACTAGTACCTTTGTGAAATATTTAACTCACTTAATAAATATATCTCTTCGCAGAAGGAATTTTTCCAACAGTTTTAAAACATGCTACTATTATTCCAATTTATAAAAAAGCATAGTTACAGATATTTCAAATTATTAGCCAGTAGGCTTGACATCTGTAATTTCAAAGAATTTTAGAATACCTGTATGTTAGACCGTTTAATTCTTTTCTTGATAAAACATAACATCCAATTAGTAATAATCAACATGGATTTAAAAAGGGAAAGTCTACCTCCACTGCAGTTAATTGAGTTTTATTGTAATATCTTAAAAATATCGATCAATATAAAGCAGCTATTGGTGTTTCTGCGATTTACAGAAGGCCTTCGACTGTGTACAACATGAAATTTGTTACAAAAGTTGAATATATGGAATAAGAGGTGTACTTGGGCGCTGGTTTGCTTCATATTTTAACAACAGAATGGCAAATGGTAAAGGTACGTTACAGAAACAATGAAGGGAAATGATACTTTGATTGAATCATCGTGGTTACCCACGGATTCCCGGAATTCCACAAGGTTCAGTGCTAGGTCCAACACTTTTCAATTATACATAAACGATATATTCGTCTGTTTCTATCAATATATAACCTGACGATTTATGCTGATGATGTCGTAATGTTAACTGCTCCTAATTATAATTCTCATATTACTGAAAAACACAAACAAATTCTCTATTAAATAACTTATGCAATTGGTTTTCGCAAAATAAACTCTCTTTAAGCTTAGAAAAAACAAAAATACATGGTATTTATTGCAGACAAAAGAGTATCGAACACTACAATTTAACTATAAACAAAAAAGAAGATTATTTGCTGTAATAGTACTAATTTTTTAGGAGTTATTTTTGATCATACGTTGATATGGAAAGAGAACTGTGACAGTATTGTGCAAAAATTACACCGCAAAAGCTTTGCTTTTAAACGCTTAAGGTCTCATGTATCTGTGGATGTTTAATTTCACTGTACTATGCTGAAATTCAGTCTAGATTACAGTATGGTATACTCTTATGGGGAAACTCGGCAAGTGCGCATCAAGTATTTTTAGCGCAAAAGTCTGTGATTAGAAGTGTTGCTGAGAGCTCATTTTTATGATTCCTGTCGACCAATTTTTATAAAATATAAAATCCTTCCTTTTATGTTATACATTTTTGAATCGTCATGTTACATATACCAATCAAAAGTAAAATATTCCGACCAATGCGAAAATTCATGATTATGACACTAGAATAAAAGATCAACTGCACTTACCTTCTAGTTCAATGAATATTATAAGTCAAGGCACATTAACTAGGAATAAAAATATTTAATCATTTACCCAACGAAATTAGATGTCATTGATAGTTATAAAAGTTTTCGAAAGTCACTAAAAGCATTTTTGTTACAACATTTCTTTTTACTCGGTGGCTGAATATTTCGGAGAGTATATACGATCTTCTTTCGCTTTCTTTGTTTTTGTTTCTTTATTATTAAGATTATTCATTTATTGTTTCTATAATTTTTGTTTTTTAGTTTGGTGGTGGTTTCATTAATTGTGTTTTCATTAATTATGTTTCCTGACTTATTATATACACAATTGTGTCTTTAATCAATAATATTATATTATTATTATTATTATTTATTATAAATATTAATAATTAATAAATTTAGATATTGAATATTTAATCTTACCTCTTTAGTGTATTCAACTATATATATCGCTGAACAATGGTACTAAATTGCAGTTAAGTTCAGTGAACACATCTTACTTTAAACTTTTAAAAATCGAACGGCCAACAACTTCCTGCTTTTTTTTTGGAGCAAACTTTGGAGTCAATATTTAGTAGATGAGCAAAATTTTCCCCTAACCAGGGAGAATGTCGACGCTGCTTCAGTAAAAGTCAAGTGTTAACTAATCATATAACCGGATTAACGACGCTCCATTGCCCTGGGAAGCTTCATCGAAATAAAAGGGCGAGGAGTGGGAGAGCAGCCTCTCTTCGTTTCGTAGTTGCAAAAGCGGCACGAAAATGTTTCTGTGAACAAAGTTGTGATAATATAGCCGGGATTTCGGCAGGTTATTTGGTGGGTGTGGTCGGGTTCGAGAAAGAAGGCCGATGATTGGAGAGGCAAATAAACTGGCAAACTCTTTAGACTGAAAAGTGATATGAAGCCGACTGAATGGGTACGGCAATTTGAAAAAGTTAAAATTAGAATGAAAAGTTTTGTACCAGATTTCAGAAAGAAAGCGGAAGTTGCACATTTATTTACTTACTTGGTTGCTTGGAACAGCAACAAGGTTAGTTCAAAAATCTTATTCACAAAAGTATGCATAAGCAATACATAACTGCATTTACAATACATAAATAAAATATAAAATTAAACAACAGTTAAATTATATGAATATACAGAGCGTGCTATTTAATAATAATAATAATAATAATAATAATAATATATCTTTATTGCCCAACAGAGTAACTCCAATAACAGGACAAAAAGTGAGAATAAACCTAAACTAGAATAACCTAAACATAACAAAAATTACACTAACATATAAAGATACAGAAAGTGATATAAAATTTATCTGGCATCGGCCGATCATGCTTTACTTAATCACCTAATCGAAAAATGTTTTAAGTAAAACTTACTTAAGATCAAATATTTCATAACTCCAAATTATTTTAAAATTTGTTTTTTTAATGTTCGGTTTTATCAGTACGTTATGTATTTTTTTTTAAATTGAACGTATTGTATATTATTACATTTTCAAATTCTTTGACTAACAACAAACCACAATTATCTAGCATTTTCTACGACAAAACTTACTAGTTTTTGAGATATTCGACCTTTTCCTAAAAAAAATATTGCTCGTACAATATTCTTAAAAAATTAATAGCTCCCTTATTAACTGCTATTTTCTAATCAATTTCTGACAGCAATCTAACTCACCTTTGGATAACACGATAGATACTTGTAAATTTAAAAAAAGTTTGTTCAGCGTCGTTGTTCAGCGGATCCGCTGAGCAATTGTCTTAGCAGTTGGCCGCCCTCTCTATTTTCCGTGCCGCCAAAGAAGCTTTTCCGCAATCAGCTGTTATATTTGTTATATTCTTAGTATACACAATTTGGAATTATAAAATCTCAGAATCCTTGTGTTTTATTGATATTATGTTGTATTACGTATCTTACGGTATCGTACGTAACGTTGCGAAACATTAGTGATATGCTGGCATGCGATTATAAAGACGAGGGTAAGAGACGAACTTATACTGCTTTAGGAGCGCCTGCGTTATTCAGACCTGACAGTTACTCCTGATGATGGCCTAGGTCGAAAGACCGTTCATATACCGAACAGTTAATTGGAGCTTTTGTTCATTTATCCAATCATTGGTATATTGATTATTAACTAATCATATAACCGGATTAACGACGCTCCATTGCCCTTGGAAGCTTCATCGAATAAAAGGGCGAGGGAGTGGGAGAGCAGCCTCTCTTCGTTTCGTAGTTGCAAAAGCGGCACGAAAATGTTTCTGTGAACAAAGTTGTGATAATATAGCCGGGATTTCGGCAGGTTATTTGGTGGGTGTGGTCGGGTTCGAGAAAGAAGGCCGATGATTGGAGAGGCAAATAAACTGGCAAACTCTTTAGACTGAAAAGTGATATGAAGCCGACTGAATGGGTACGGCAATTTGAAAAAGTTAAAATTAGAATGAAAAGTTTTGTACCAGATTTCAGAAAGAAAGCGGAAGTTGCACATTTATTTACTTACTTGGTTGCTTGGAACAGCAACAAGGTTAGTTCAAAAATCTTATTCACAAAAGTATGCATAAGCAATACATAACTGCATTTACAATACATAAATAAAATATAAAATTAAACAACAGTTAAATTATATGAATATACAGAGCGTGCTATTTAATAATAATAATAATAATAATAATAATAATATATCTTTATTGCCCAACAGAGTAACTCCAATAACAGGACAAAAAGTGAGAATAAACCTAAACTAGAATAACCTAAACATAACAAAAATTACACTAACATATAAAGATACAGAAAGTGATATAAAATTTATCTGGCATCGGCCGATCATGCTTTACTTAATCACCTAATCGAAAAATGTTTTAAGTAAAACTTACTTAAGATCAAATATTTCATAACTCCAAATTATTTTAAAATTTGTTTTTTTAATGTTCGGTTTTATCAGTACGTTATGTATTTTTTTTTAAATTGAACGTATTGTATATTATTACATTTTCAAATTCTTTGACTAACAACAAACCACAATTATCTAGCATTTTCTACGACAAAACTTACTAGTTTTTGAGATATTCGACCTTTTCCTAAAAAAAATATTGCTCGTACAATATTCTTAAAAAATAATAGCTCCCTTATTAACTGCTATTTTCTAATCAATTTCTGACAGCAATCTAACTCACCTTTGGATAACACGATAGATACTTGTAAATTTAAAAAAAGTTTGTTCAGCGTCGTTGTTCAGCGGATCCGCTGAGCAATTGTCTTAGCAGTTGGCCGCCCTCTCTATTTTCCGTGCCGCCAAAGAAGCTTTTCCGCAATCAGCTGTTATATTTGTTATATTCTTAGTATACACAATTTGGAATTATAAAATCTCAGAATCCTTGTGTTTTATTGATATTATGTTGTATTACGTATCTTACGGTATCGTACGTAACGTTGCGAAACGTTAGTGATATGCTGGCATGCGATTATAAAGACGAGGGTAAGAGACGAACTTATACTGCTTTAGGAGCGCCTGCGTTATTCAGACCTGACAGTTACTCCTGATGATGGCCTAGGTCGAAAGACCGTTCATATACCGAACAGTTAATTGGAGCTTTTGTTCATTTATCCAATCAATATACCAATTAAGGATACAATGAATAGATTGATATTGTTTAGTAATGCTCCACAATTCAGAACACCTGTAACTTTTAGATAGAGAATACAATTCTTCATCACACTGTGTAAAAATATGCAGGGTATATCTAACAACTTCGGACCCTCAAGGTAGTTTAGTATCTTATCGAATGGAGTTATTTTCAGATCCTCTAGAGAAAAGTCAATCTTCCTAAACGTTATATACCTCTTATATCAATATTTAATCATTGATACATTAATATTCTGTCTCTTTGTTTTCTAAACACAGAGAACACAATTCTACATCACACGATGTAAAAATATACAGGGTGTTCTACTTAAAAAAAAAAAAATTAGTGTAACCATTGTGATTACTAGGGTTTATTGTAGAGCGGACGTTATCTTAGAGTTCATCCAACAAGTTAAGGCCCTTAAGATAGCTCAGTATCTTGTTGAATCAGATCTTCTAGGAAAGGGCCAGCCTCTCCGGAGGTTACAAACCTGATTTTTGTAGCAGCAGGGTAGTGGCAGAAGATATGTTTAACTATCTCCTCGTCTTCTAAACACAGTCAGCATTCAGCCTCATCAGAGAGCTCGATTCTGTGCAAGTGTTTTCTGAGTTTGCAGTGACCTGTAAAAACACAGTCAATCACCTTAACGTTTTTGTGGTCAAGTTCTAGCAGTTCCTTGGTTCTGGCATGACTTGGTGAAATACACTCCTTCGCATGCACCAAACCAGGACAGTTGTTCCAGTATTGGAGCAGTTTCTGATTTTCCCAGAATTTGATTTACTATTTAGCTACCGTAAATGTTATGCTACTGACAAGTGTTGGCTTCTGAAGTTGTTCCGCAGCACTGTTTGTCGAAAGGATGTCTGCTATCTCAATCCCAAGAATGAGCGAGTGCCCAGGCACTCAAATTAGGTATAGATTATTAGCTGTTCCCAATGGGTTTATATCCAAAATTTCTGTAGCTTACATCTTAGTGACACGGATTTTAGCTTGGAAAATTTTTGTAACTGTCTATATCTTCTAACTCTTGACCTGCAACAACTGTCTTCTTCAGTGTGTTTTTGTTGTATCTCCATTGCTCTCTGTTTGGAAAAGAGGTAGTGAGTTATGCATCTATCGTCGGTCGAGTACACATCATGTCCGATGACATTCCCAGCATTAAGGTATTTAATCTGTTAAGAAAGATAAGTAGTACACAAGAATGAAATTCATTATAAGTAAAAGTTTCTGGGAAATCGCTATCCAAGTAAATATCTAGACGAACTTTTGCTAAATAATGCTCATCCTTGCTTTTAGTCTTCTAGAAATCTCCAATTTATCGATTATTCTAAACCATATTCCCTGTCTCCTTTGCATCCCAAGAGATTTACGTCGATTCCGAGTTGGGTAACATTATAATTTCTGAAACGTTAGGATTATCAACCTTCAGATCGGACATCTAGTCCGGCCGGACCGGAAATGAGTGTAGCGCATAAAGCGGTCTATCAATTCCAGGGGTCTTAATCGTGGTCCACCTACTTCCACCCGGACTCCGGAGTTCGTCTCGTCCGTACCCGAAGCTACTATTTTATCTCGGTCCTAATCCCTTGTTTTGTCATTAGCATATATTTAGGAGATTTAGGGAGGGCGCTGTGATCGCGATAGCGTCCTGAAGGACAATATTAAAGGCATTAGCTAGTAGTAGAGTAACAATACCTCTTGAGCGTCTGGTAATATGTAAATTAAATTTCGTTGAAAACGACTTCATTTATAACCTCTCAAATCCGAAAGCCTTAGATATTAGACTCTGGATATCGATTGGTTTAAGTTTAGTAGGTATAAAAGTAAAAATTATTTTGGTTAGAAATGTAGAAGTAACTGCTTTCAGGTACAAAATTAACTTTAAATATATCGGTATCTAAATTCTATACATAACAATGCGTCGCAAATTTAGAAGCAATTAACTATCATTTTTTTTTCCTTTAAATTGAGATATATATTATAAGATTCCTTCGGGTCTAAATACACTGCTAACAGCAAGACCGTCGTTTGAGTTTCCGCTCATGATTACCTTGTTATTGCAAAGATACATGAGTAGGTGGTATACCAAAGGAAGCGGTGGCGTTGCTAATTTACAAACTTATATGTTTACCCAAGTCATGGGGGTGTTAATAATGTCGTCAAAATGTCAGCGACTAAAGATGAACACACGGGAGGTGTTTGTATACATAGAGTAGGTGACTAATCAATTGGAAGCTTTTACTGAGATACCTACATCATTGGCAATGCGGGTATTGAAAGTAAAAGGTATTTTGACGTTGTAATAATTTATTTTCATTCTAAGACTGTTGGTACAAGCCATAATTTGTTAAAAACGATAAATTACAGCAACTAACATTAAGTTTTACAACTATGTACATGTATACTTTACATTACATTTGAATATAGGAAGGTCCAAAAAGATTGTCAAAAGTAATACTGTTTTCCGCAAGGACATTTATCAATACTTTCATCCGGAAAAAAAGTAGTAGCTTTAGACACTAGCACAAAGTTCAATAGTTAAAATTAATCTTAATATATGTAAATCTAAAATAACCTCACTTCTCTTTTCTTTTTTCAGGTAAGTGACAGCACACATTGAGGCAACGCTCGGTTTTAGAAGGATGTGTTCATCAACTCAATGGTTTTGAAAATATTCTAAAATACTGGGTAAGCAGAGATAGATAACTATTGGTAGAAATATGTTAATTAACTTTAGGGCAGTTCTATGTTACTAAACTTCAATGCAACTTATGTAATTTTACATCAGTCGTCTGTTTTTAAATTGGTATTCTTTCTTAATTTGGTTGGAATATTTGTAAAATTATCTTCTTATTGATACTTTTACTTTTAATTTAAGATATTTTGCTATAGTTATTTTTGATTAAAACTCTAGATGCACGTCAAATCTTATATCTGCATAAACCAATATACAACTGTATTGACTTAAGTTCATGGAAGGTGTTTGACATAACTTTTCATTATTATATTGTATGATGCAATGTTGTCACTGAATTAATTAGGTATCAGGTTAACAACTTGCGTTTTACAGTCAATGGATTAGTGGTACAAAAATGTAAATTAAATACAAGGAAATGTAACTTAGTGGTAAATATTGTCAAGAATCGTGGGGCAAATGAATAGAATGTTTACATACTTATGTGGTAAAACGCAGGATAGTAGAATGTACCTAGCGCGGGGTTCCTGTTGTATAGGCGGTCATTCTGAAAATCTACGACTGTATTCAAACAATAAGAAAATCTTGATGACTTTCTAAATTTCTATTTTATCGTTGATTGAACATTTCGTGTTTTAATTTGTACTATTTCAAGAAAACATCTAGCTTTGAAATTGGTTTCTTTATTAAGAGTTTTCGTATCATTAAAATTAAAATGGTCTGCATCTAAAATAACGTTTTATTAAAGCACTGGTATTATTAGCGCCTTTGTGTCCTTTTATTCTTTCATTTAAATGTAGTTGGGTCTACGTATACGTTTCTGTATTAATAACTATATGTATATTTGGAACACTACGTTACTTTGTTTCTTCATGGGTGTTGTAGATTTTAATTTTGCATATAATATGCTGAGATTATTTGTCTTGTAAGCTGTATTAATAGCTTATAATAAGCTGTACCTTATCTTTTTTCATTAATAGGTTTCTTATTAAATTTTGTACAATTTTCCATATGCTTTTCTATACCCATCTGAAGGCGTTTCCAAGATAAGGACTAATTTCAATATTTCTTCAAAAAATCGGGCCCTTGCAGATGTATGGATATATTTACTACTTATAATGACTAAACTGAAATTAAGTAACAAAAATGTAATTATTGATTCTTTTTATTAAAAAGGTATTTTATATATGTGCACACCAGCGACACATTCTAATTGTACGACTGACAGGGTAAAATAGCGCCAATATGTTTAGCGTGGATAATAGACGGATCTATGCATTAACTGGCCGCTTCCAAGTACGTAAATACAGATGTGCTACCCCTCTTATGTTGAAAAAGCTTAGGCTGGATTTATTAATGTGTGAAGTTGAATGCTTCTATTATGCATTGGTGATCTTTGCGTAGGAATAATTTTATTGAATGTTTGAAGTTTTCCAATAACTGTAGTCTTATTAAATGGTTTTAAAAGGTATTTTCATTTTACAGTTGAACTACGACTAGGAACTAAACCAAAGACCTGTTAATTATACAATAAATAGCAATATCAATGAGTTTATTACTTTTATGCGTTTTGTTTTCCCTGCAGCTTAACCCAAATATGCTTATATCTTTTAATCTAATTGATGTCTGATGATTTCATATCCATTTTTTAATTCGCTCAGGCGTTCTTCTTGGACATTAAATAATGAAAGAGATATGGCGAGCATGCATTCAAAACCACGATTTAATCACGCCCATATATCAAATATTAGGGTCTACACTCGTCAGAATAATTTTTTTATAGGTTATAGTAATGGTATGTTTTTATTAAAACTATAATAAGATAAAATAATACTTCCATTATAAATTCCCTAGTTCCAAAGATTTTACCTCAAAAGTCTCAATATTTTTTTCCAAAGAAATACAAATTTTTAATTAGTTCTAAGTCAAACAATGTAAATATAAAATGCAGGTTTAAATTAATAATTAATGATTACTTTATGTAATAACTTATAATATCGAAAAAAGGAACGCGGCGAATTAAACATTGATATGAAAACAATCATTATGAATCAATTGGATTGAAAAACGCAAACATATTTAGTAAAGCTGTAGGGATGTGTAAAGAAAACAAAATATCCGTTCGTATACAATATTATATTTAAGGTAAGTAATTGAAAAACTTCGAATTGTGCTAACCGAGGTAAGTCGGGAGGCATATATATGCGCCTTTGATGTATTTATTTCTCCCTATTTTATAAGTTCAATGTTTATCTATGTTTGCTTTCTGCCTTCTTCCTTACATTTAAAGTAGATTTACTACAAAAAAAACACAGAGACCGCACATCTGTGTTTATATATTTCGAAGACGGCAATGAATGCATAAGCCGTGTACTATCCATGCTACACATATAGGCTCTATTTTATGCTGTAGGTCGTACAATTAGAATGTGTCGCTGGTGTACATATACCTAAGTGTTCCACTTATCATGTACTGATATGCATGTAAAGGGGACACAAAATTGTGATGTTCGGTTCTTTTATGATTACATTTGTTTCTTGGAATGGTTGATTTGGAACTATTATCTTGCATTCAATTAAAATGCCTGTAGCATTGTCGCAACTAATAATATTTCAATAACAATAAACACACAAATAGATACTGCATAGAAAAGCCTAGAAATTATATTTTGAATTTATAGTAGGTATTTGCATTATACATTCTGAGTTTGTTATACATTTAATTAAAAAAAAAAATAGGAAAACTGGAGAAATTGACATTAGTAACCATGTGTATTTAATAATTTCATAAAACTAATGACAACTTCTAATAAGTCATTATCTAATTTTTGTGGGAAACTGTCTCTGTCTGTGTTAGTATTGAATTTTACTTTTGATATTTTAAATAGTAGTATTAAATTTCATAAAAATCCTTAGAAACGAGCACTTAGTGATAGTAATCCATTAAGCTCTGAAAAACTGAATAAGATGAAACGTTGATAGGAAACTGTGTAAACGTGGATAAAAATAATGTGGCACTTAGACTCCCTTCTTGTTTTGAGGGATTGGTCCAAACTATTACGGGCTTCTTATTGCTTTATGAAGAACAGAAATTAAAGGGACATAATTTATATACCAGAAAAATAAACCAAGACGCTATAGAAAATTTATTTAGCGTCGAAATCCGACGATTCAAATATTTCGCCTTACTTTTAAACAAGTTTTAACAAACATCTTGTCGGACACTCCAAATTACTACAGTGATAAGGATGTTCTGTTTTCGGAATTAAAAAAGTAAGAAATTTCTTGATGTCCACTTTGGAAATAGATGAACAATGTATTTCCAAAGAAGAAAATAGAGTTCGTTGGAATAGAGAATGGCACATGACGTAACATGTGCAATGAATGAATATTGGTAAACGATGCTTGGTTGGTAAGTAACAGGCAAGGCAGCGGGGCATGATTGACGTCAGGCTTCGCCCAGATTTTGGTGACAAAATGTACACTTCTCGCAGGAAAAATCGGGACACCAGCAATCGAGAATTTTAGAATTTCTTGGGTGTAAATGCAGTTTTAAACAGAAATATAAATGCCTAGAGAAAAAAAGGGTTATACACTGCATAAACACATTAGTGTTTCGGCGGCGGTGTTTCCTTTAGAGATACCGAATATGGAAATATTCATGCAAAAAAAAAAATACCTAACAAAGAGGCCTCTTGAATAGACGGCTTCATTTAGAAATATAGCATGTGCATTTAACTTATTTGATGTTATGTAGCGATAATTCTTTTTTAAGAAAACACATGGTGATTTTAAAATTATATTACTTGTTAGTGCTGCTTTGATATTAGTCACTTATTGCTAGTTCGATTTATGCGCGCAAGTATAACTTTAGCAATAGACAATCAATCAGTCTCTTTAGTTTCGGGAAAGTATGATTTTCATAGATTTATTGATTACACATTTATTGATGTATTAACTATTATTGTTGGTTAATATTGTTAAATATTGCATTACTATCAAGTTTTTATGTATTCAAAAATTGCTAAAATTAATTTTAAGGTTATTTATAAAATTCTTGAAGCAATTAAGTTCGCAAAGAAATTATTTATTTTATTAACCCTGCGTTTATTGTATATTCAAGAAACATATTGCAGCTATGGTCTGTGTAATCCAATGTCGTTCTATTTTCTTGAAATATGGACAACGCTTGGTCTGTTTACAAACTGACTTTATGTAGCACAGGTTTATTAAGAATTATTTACAATATCATTGCATTACGTACATAACAAACATCGTAAGAAAGCATATTGTTCGTCAATCTCAGTTAGTGTTAAAATATTTGTTTTTGGATTTGATTCATTTAATTTTAATATTTTCTCATTTCTACTGCCTGGAGCCGTGCTACAGACCAAAAGTGTTTCAATAAAATAGAACAAAGATATTGGATTACAGAGGCGACAGATATATTTCTTGAAAATACAATAAACGGAGAGTTAATACAAAAAAATAATTTCTTTGCGAACTTAATTGCTTTAAATCTTAAAACTGTTTTTGGTATTTTTTTAATAGGTAGACGAAAACATTAAAGTAATACAATATTTAAGAATACTAAGCAACAATAATAATTTGAGAATACTAAACAATAATAGTGTAATCAATAAATCTGTAAAAATCACATTGTCCCAAAAGTTAGGAGGCTGATTAACATATTATCTATTATTAACCTAAGTAACTAATATCAAAGTAGCACTAACAAGTAATGTAATTTTAAAATCCCATAACCAATGCTTTCTTAAAAAACAATGATCTCTGTATAACATCAAACAAGTTAAATACATACACTGTATTTCTAAATGAAGCCGTTTATTCAAGAGGCCTTTTTGTTTTTATGAACCTTTTTTTGCATGAATATTTCCGTATTCGGTATTTCTAAAGGAAACGCCGCCACCGAAACTCCGATTTGTTTATTCTTATATATAAATCTTTTTCTCTCTATACATTTATGTGATTTATGGCTTTGTTAAGTGAATATATCCTCTAAAAGCTGCATTTACACCTAAGAAATTTTAAAATTGACGATTGCTGGTCCCGATTTTTCCTGCGAGAAGTGTACCATTCTCTATTGCAAGGGACTCTACTTCATTCTCAG
Source organism: Protaetia brevitarsis (assembly GCA_004143645.1). Taxonomy (NCBI): domain Eukaryota; kingdom Metazoa; phylum Arthropoda; class Insecta; order Coleoptera; family Scarabaeidae; genus Protaetia; species Protaetia brevitarsis. The sequence continues at coordinate 1,313,484 of RXPK01000247.1, read as the reverse complement.
AAGATAGCGATAGTGAAGTACAATGCAACACTTCTTTAGAAGATTGTGCTATAGCCTATTTTGCAGGATATACTTGCAACAGAATGAAATCAGCATTTGGATGCAAATTGTGCGAAAAGAAATATGTTTACCGCAAACTAGCACACAAATTGATGGCAACTATTTCTTTACTGTGAATAAAAAAAATTACATTTGTATTCCGCAAACCATGGAGCTAGTTTCCCCTACAATAATTACTGTTAACATGAAAAAGCATGTTATGAAAATACTCTTAATGTATTAGAAAAATGTCCAGAGGGAAGAAATATTAAACAAAGTATTAAAAAATTCAATATATTTCCCGCGAGATAATACCGACTGCAATAAGAATATTCAATATTTAATTAACCAAATAATTAATATTATTTTATTTAAAATTGCTAAAAACCAAATCAAAACCTTTTCAATTAAATATTCTATTCAATAAAAAGGTTGTTTTATTTTTGGCATTTTTCCTTTAGATCTAATCTCAAACGATTTCTAAACCTTAAAACAAACATATTGTTTATTCAAGGGCCTAGTGGGTCACCTGAATAAAACCGCACTACTCCACTTAAATTCTATTAGCTGGAATGAGTACGTAGGCAGAGAAGGGACGGTACTAATGGAATAAATAAGGAAAATATTAGTTTGGTATCAAATATACATGGTAAAAATTACAAAATACTCCATAAAATGAACCATCAATTAATCAATGCTTCTATTATGTCATCCACCTTTGAACAGCTGGTATACATTATTACGTAAAAATGTTTTTATTTAATAGAAAGAAGAAAAGAAGAATTTTCATTTAACCTTCACGTTAACTAAAGCTAAAGTATTCCCTCGGACCACGCACTACGATAGAACTTTTCCCAGAGTCGGAGCTACCTGCAAGAAATTCGCACAACAATCCAATTAGCACGACTTAAGTTCCACTTCGTGTTGACTTAACGGTCGCCTATAATTAGAAAAGTTTTGCCTCTATCGCGTCGTTCGAATTTTATCGTTTTCACCGCTCGATTTACATAGCAAGCAATAGTTCACCAAGTTTAATTGATTTACCATATCTGGAGGTATCGTTCGTTCGCCGCTTTTACGCTCCTCGCCGGCCCTCGAAGTTTTTTTTACGACGTCTGTACGCGTGTGCACGTACAAACAACGTGTACGTATTGCACATATACACGCGCACGACTGATATACCAAAAACCGGGATGACTTTTACGAAGGCAATTCCTACAACTGTTACGCCGGAAAGTTTTCGGAATAACGCGGAAGATAGAGTCGGTAAAACTAGTCGGGAGAAAAGGAGGACTATTGGATTTCTTATCTCGCATCCAGAAAAGAATAGAAGCCATTTTCTTAAAAAGAAAGGGGAGAATAGCTTTAAACTTGTTTCTTCGCAATGGAAAAAGTAGGGATGGTGATTAGTTTACTATTAGTGGAAGCATATTTAATATACGATAAAGAACTAAAAATCCAAAATTATTTGTTATTTATTTTAATGAAAGTATTCTATATTACAATGAAACGTTCTGTATATTAGTTAATTAATTCAGCCATACACTACAATGATTAAGTAATAATGTGTTACACTAATAAGCGACTAACTCGTACAGCGAAAGAAAGAAGTTTCTGTCTAGCTCGGTACTAAAGAAAAATATGACGTGAACACAATTTTTAAGGAATGTATTGTAACATCCGGCTCTACTCAATAAAATAAATAAAGACAATTTAGATATTTCTTTTCAAAAAATTAATGGAATGGGAGGATACATGTTTAAACTCCATCTTCAAATCGTAAATAAAACACAAAAGTCAAAAGAGTATAAAATATATTAAAATTGACCACTAGAATATTGTTTCCACCACATAGTGGCTTCATCAGGTGAATGAAATTAACTAAACAAAATATAATATGACACCCTATTTATACCTTTAACCTAGGAGTGGGGAATAATAAAAATCCTTTTGTTCATTAAGCGCTAAACCTAACTTACTATATCTATTAATTTCTTTAAACATTCAAATAACTCTAAATTCTTACTTTTCTTATGAACATGCAAAATATCAAAATTATTATTAAACTTATGATTAAGTTCAAAACAATGATTAGCAAAAGTTGAATATGTCTTTTTATCTATGTAACTTTCAGTATGTTCGGAAATACGCATACTGAAAGATCTACCTGTCTGTCCTATGTACAATTTACCACACTCACAAGTTAATCTATAGACACCAGAGTAAAACTTTCTATCTGCTTTGTCGTTGTTATTCTTTAAATACATGCTAATATTATTATTAGTTTTATATGAAACGTAGATATTATTAACACGTTTGATAAATTTACCAATTACCTCAGATGTGTTGCCGAAATAAGTAATAGAAATATAAAGAACAGGTTCTTTGTTAAAAATTTTGGGGTATATTAAAGAAAGAGTATGAGATTTTTGGTTTTTCGATAAAATATTATTAATAAAATCCAATAAGTAACCATTATTTAAAGCTATTTTGTGAATTCTATTAAGTTCTAGTTCAAAGTTTGTTTTATTCATAGGGACATTAACTAATCTATGAATCATACTCTGATATGCAGACAATTTATGGCTAAAGGGGTTGTGTGTTGATGTGTGAATAGTAGTGTCGGTATGTGTCGGTTTAAATATTGAAAATTCGTATTTATTGTTAATACGACTAATAGTTAAGTATAAGAAATTAATAGAATTATTTACTTCCTGTTCTAGGGTAAATTTAATATTGGGATGAACATTGTTAATATATTTATAAAATAAACTAAGCTGTCTATCGGTACCATTAAAGCATACTAAAATATCGTCTAAATATCTATCTATCTGTAGGGGTGTTTGCAAAAAGTGTTTTCTAAATTATCCTTAAAAAATTCCGCTAATAACCGGCTTAAAGGATTACCCATCGCTAAACCTATAGTTTGCTTAAAATATTCGAAATGAAATTGAAAATAATTTTGTTCAAGACACATTTAAGAGTCGTAAAATATCACTCTTTATAAGCGGATTAGTGTTATTATGATCAAGTTTAGAAGAAGTTAGACTAAATACCTCTTTACCTGGAATACTCGTAAATAGATTAGTACCGTTGGAAGATAATAATTTACAATTAATGGGTAAATCTAAACTGGAAATTTTAATAATGAGGTCTAATGAATTCTTTAAGACAAATTTCGACTTAAATTTAGTGTGCTCAATTATGACGATATTTAAAAATTTGCAAAGATTACTACACGGAGCATTAATGTATGAGACGACTGGACGAATAGGATTATTGTTTTTGTGAATTTTAATTAAACCATACATTTTAGGGGGTTGTGGGCCCACACGTTCTAGATTCTGGATTGTTGGTTGGGAAGGGTGGCTAGCCACGCGCACTTAGGCCTTTCTAATCGGGCCCATTGTGCTACCTTCCCTAGGCGGCGTCATTCACCCGCAGCCTACTCGAGCCAACCCAAACGAAGGATGAACTCGAGCAGCGCAGCATGCGAGGCGCCACCAAAGCTGGCCATACTGGGCCAGAACTCCCCCAGGATGGAACCTCTAAGTGGGGCAAGCGCCGGACAGTCACATAAGATGTGCTCCGGTGTCTCGTCCTCTAGGTAACATGCACGGCAGAGTGGGCTGCTAGTCAGTCCCATGCGGTGCATGTGTTTATTAAGTTTGCAGTGGCCAGTCAATAGCCCTACAACTTGACGTAGTTTACTGCGAGAAAGCTGCAGACAGTATCTCGCTGTCCTAGGCGACAGCCTGGGTATGGCTTTGCGCGCCTGACAGCAGGTGGTTATGGATGCCCATCTCTCTTCGTGTAGAGTACTGGTCCACTGGTTTATTAGGGTATTGAGTGTAGCCGAAGAAATGGGAAGAACAGGCTCCGATCCCACGTAAGGAGAACACAAACCCCGTCTCGCCAACCTATCGGCAGCTTCGTTTCCCAGATTACCTTTATGACCTTTAACCCATCTGAGTACCAAGTCATTATCAATGGCGATCGCTTCCAAGGCACTATGGCACTGAAGTACTAGGCCCGAAGCGATCTTATAACTACTAAGGGCTTTAAGGGCAGCTTGACTATCACTGTAAAGCACAATGCGGCGTCCCTTAATGCCCCTTGCTAAAATTTCTTCGGCACCATGCAGGATCGCCAAAACTTCCGCTTGGAAACCGTAGCGACCCTACCTAGTGCTAACTCTAAGTTGAGCTTGAGGTCTGGAGAGAAAACTCCCGCACCTGTCCCTGTTTTTGTCTTTGATCCGTCTGTATAGACAGCAATCGAAGGCAGTGATTCGACGCAGGGGTCGACATGAACGCGGTAGTGTCTGCCGAAAGCAAACACGGGAAGCACACAGTCCTTCGCGGCACCAAGAAGAGGTGCTTTAGCGACGCCCTCATGGATGATGCGCACGTGGCCGCGATCCTCCCACTCTCCGATCAGAAGACCCCGGGACCGCAACCTTATAGCCGCTCTAAAAGCAGTCTCCTCCGCGAACAGATCCAGGGGAGGGACACACAGGAGGGCTTCCACTGCCGCCGTCGGCGTAGTGCGCATTGCTCCTGTAATGCTAAGACATGCTATGCGCAGCACATGCATCAGGTTATTCCTGGCTACCACTCGTCTCACCCTTGGCCACCAGACGAGGGCACCAAGTTAGCATGGGCCTAATTATGGCAGTGTACAGCCACAAGGTAATTTTCTGAGAGAGTCCCCAAGTCCTACCCAAAACGCGGCGACACTGCCAAAAGGCCTTACACGCTTTCTCAGCTTTTGCTGCCGGCCCACACGTTATGAACCCACAACCTAGATCTTTTATCACGCGTATTTCTATACTAAAAGTTACATAAATAAAAAGACAGATTCAACTTTTGTTAATCATTGTTTAGAACTTAATCATAAGTTTAATAATAATTTTGATATTTTGCATGTTCATAAGAAAAGTAAGAAATTAGACTTATTTGAATGTTTAAAGAAATTAATAGATATAGTAAGTTAGGTTCAGCGCTTAACGAACAAAAGGATTTTTATTATTCCCCACTCCTGGGTTAAAAGGTATAAATAGGGTATCATATTATATTTTGTTTAGGTAATTTCATCCACCTGATGAAGCCACTGTGTGGTGAAACAATATTGTAGTGGTCAATTTTAATATATTTTGTATTTCTTTTCAGCTGCTAGCAATAGACTTCGCCAGCTATTATGTTTATTTGGGGTGTTGAGATAAGATCGTAAGGAGATGTAAACACCCGACTATGGAAAATGTTAAAATATACCTATTTACCACTATTTGGTCGAAGTATTTTTAAATTCTGGATTATTTAATTTAATTTAACATAATATTTAAAATTACCTATATAAAGAAGAGGAAAAGAAAAAAAAATAAAAGGTCTGATTCGTCATAATTTCTTAACTATAATTTAGCGACTTAAGATTGCCATAAATTAAAATAAAAAAAACTTTAATTGTTGTGATTACTTAAGCTCTATTCACATATAACGTTTTTAAAACGCAGGTTTCTGCATTGCGGAACTGCTAGGAAGCACAACACATGTGGAGCTTATTTTCAAAACGCAATTTCTGCAAAAAAAAAAAAATTTCGTTTTTGAACACATTAGGTTCCTTATGTCGGTCTCTTTCGATTCATACATACATTTCTAGTCAAAACGCATTTACTACCGTTTCAAAGCAGGTCTCAATTTTATCTTTCTTTTAAAACTGAAATATCTACATAATTTTTTTTTTTCAAATCGCATTTTCTGCATTCTTTTTTCAAGTTGCAATTTTTACGAACTAGTTATCGTTTTTTCTGGTTCAAACAATATAAAATAGCATAGCTTTTTTGTTATTTTACAAATTCCACCGGAATCAGTGAAATCAGTTATCCAATAATGTAAACGTTAACAAATATTTTTCACGTTAACAAATATACATTCGACCTGTTTTTGATTATACCATGATGCTCCTGAAAACCTTGACAACATAACCGTAATTTTTCCCGTAAGGAGGCATTATCACATGCCTGCAGATCGTATCTTTGATCAAATAGAAAACAAGCAGAAAAAGAAGTCAGATTGTGTTAAAAGAGGATTAGGAAGAAATTCTTAGAGAAGTAGGAAGAGTTTAATAGATTGGGAGAAAAGAGGGTGGTTTGAGACTGTTTGTGATTTCTAAAATTTAAATTACCCGCTGAAATTATTTGTTGTATTTTTTAAATTGTACATAATTTCTCCTGCATTACCGACATAACCATATAAGAAGAATTGTAAAAACAATAGCATAATCAATCATCATATTAAAGTTACAGTCCACAAACAAATCGTGTTTTCAATCAAAAACAGAGACATTAAGAAGATGAGTGACGCTAACTGTAAAAAACTTACTGGAATTATTAATATGAAAAGAATTTTTATTAAAAAAGAAATAAATACGAAAAACAAAAATAAAGTAACTAAAGTGAAAATGGAAGAAAATTACCGAAATGATGACATATGAAAACAGTTTATAATGATAATGAAAAAAGGAGTATCCATCAACTCTGCGCCTGTTGAGAAATTGCAGCAAGAAAACAAAGTAAAATCACTTAAGTTGAAAAACATTGAGACCCTGATGACACTCTATGACGAAGAGTGGAAAAATGTCGAGAAGTTTGTTGTTTACAAAAATCTTTTAAAAAAAAGTGAGGCTGTAAGTAGCTGTCACAATCATGAGACAGAAAATGAAGACTCGGGTGATGATAATAATTGCGACTGCTTAGAAGATATCAGCGGAGTAAAACTATAACAGCTCTTGTATTTTTATAAATAAAAGAAGTGAAACAGAATTTTTGTTTGTTTGTTTTTTCTTCAAAATTTTTCTTTGTTTTTTGTTACAAATATAATTTTTTAGCAAACTGTTTTGCGAATATTTGTTTTAGAGATCTTAATTTTTCTTTTACTCTAAAATGTAAGTTCAAAAAAAAATGAAAAATTTTACTGAGCCGAGTTTAATTGCAATTTTGTAGAAAAACAGTTTTTGTCAGAAATTGCGTTTCGGAAAAAAAGCTATACACATGTATTTAAATGTGGCAATTCACAAATGCTGGTTGCCTCGACGATGCAAACGCTAAGCCGTCGCATGCTACGGTTGAGCCGTTAAACGCAACGGCTTATTAAAAATGAAGACAACGCATACAAATAGATACGGCAATTTACACATTGCGTCGACGATTTACAGTTGGTAATATTTTCGAGTAGTAGGGAAGACAGAGGTGGTTGCTAAAGTGACGAAGGCAGATACGATGTTTTCCATATTCACTTTGATTGCGATTTGCGACGCAACGCAGTATGTGTGAATTGGGAGGATTGTAAAACGTCAACCGTAACACAGAAAGATGCGTTTTGAAAACGTTATGTGTGAAGTTTTAATTTAAGTTAATTTAAATATCTACAACAGAGAAAACATGTTTCTAAAATCAATATCTGATTGTCTTTATCTATTAGTAACAAGATAAACTTTAAAAAACTTCGTATAAAATTGAACTAATCAATAGTTAGTTAGAATCTATAAATATACATAAGAGAGTATTATCCCAAGTACTCTCTAAATCTAGGTTATAAGAGGAAACAATCTTAACAATTCACTACGAATTTGGCTTCAAAACTAGTTGTTTTCGCACTGAGTACCTGCTGTGACCCCATGTAATGAACTTGCCTCGGCAAAATTACTTGGGTACTGCTTTTAAAATTTATGTGGTATTTCGACGCCAACTTTCCTACTATAAATATTATAGCGAGCACTGCTAGGTATTTTTCTTTTCCCATGCTCCCCATCATCCATTAAAGCAGTCGACAATTGTTAACAATGGCCATTGTTCCAAAGCGTTACACCACTTCCACGTTCTCTGTTAGCGGAAGATTTGTACCGCATAAACGAAAAAAATATTATGCAGAAAGTGCTTCATGTACACATTTTTCAACCATTACTTTCTTGGACGATAGGAGCAATGCCGGGGAACTAAATTACGGCCAGTTCCGTTGAGAATGTTCTTAGTGATCATCATGTAAATTAAGTAGTTGCGGTTGCTATAATGGTGTTCGTTTAAGATAAATCATTCGCGGTTCTGCCATTTTTAAATGAGACTAATACTCCTAGGACCATAATAGAAATTTACAAAAGTGCAGTCGCAATTTGTTCACAAATTTCCTTGCGTCCTGCTTGTTTTGCATTTTAATTCCAACTGAACGATCGTATGATTTGTTAAACGAAATAAAGGGATTGTTTCAATAATTTATTTTATTTAAATGCAGGTCATATGTTTCGGTCTGAAGTCATCAACAGGCACGTGTGTTAATTTCAGTGGCTCGTCTAAATAATAATATAATGCGTAACACACTGTTAACGACTATTTCGAAGAATAAAAACTTTTTTTTAAAATTATTACGGATAATAAAAAATACATTTTAGTCTAGTTAAAAGAATGAGATTAATCCCGAGATCAGAAGCCTTTAAAATTAGCTGTTTCATGTAGGCATGCTCAGTTACTGTAAAATGTGGCCAGCTACGATGTAATTTCGTACATTTGACTCTACGTTGAAGTATTTTTTTTTATTTCTGAAGTATATGTTTCTCTAGTTTTCACTTTTGCAACTTGCGTATTAGAGTGTCAAATTATCTGTGAAAGGAAATACCTAAGAACTTAGACTACTTGCAACGTAAAATTTTAGTTTACATGGTGTAATTATTATTGTATTTAGCTGCAGACACTGGCTAATTGGGTAAAGCCCATTAGTCGGTTTCTGCCACTTAGTTATCTGAATCAACATAATGAATAGCCATAACAAAACCTCCCACAATTATTATATTCATATAACTACGCTTATTTAAATAATGTCATGCAACATGCATCTTTATTGTGAATACTCTAAATCTGTCGTCTAGAGAATTTCTAATGACGTCTGCCATATTTGCATTTACATCTTTATCTTTTCTGTCAGGATTCGCGATACATTCTTTAGGGAAAGGACGCAGGTACACCAGGACGTCACAGGGTGACGCGTAGTGCTCCATCAGTTGGCTCACTGCATCATCTCTTTATATCGTTGGTTGCAATAACTTTTAGGATATCAAAGTAGCGCCTTTTAAACAGAACCCCCTGTACATTATTGCATTTTGGATTATCCGATCAAAATACGTGTTTGAATTAGGTTTGTAATACCTGACCTTTAAGGTTTTTTAAATATTTAAATATTTTTAAATAAATTTGAATTTTGTGAAACTGTAACCTGATTTTTATGTTCCAAATACTTAAAATTAAATTATTTAAGTTATGTAAGCGAAATTTAGAGCCAACTGCAACAATGTACCATATTTTATAATCTAATTATAATCTAATAAACTTGCCATCTTATAGAGGGTGTGCAAAAATTAAAACTAATCAACTAAATAACTGAACTAACTAATAAAGAACTTTACGTGGCTATAACTTCATTGACTTAAATGGAATGCCATATTTTTTTTAACTTAGCAGTAAATCTACTTTATAATTATTTATCTAATAGTATTTAGAGCTTAAGCTTTAAGTCTTCGTAAATAATCGCCTTTTGAACTATTTGTTTTTTTTTTTTAATAAAAGTTCTAATGCATCTAGTTGCCTATGGTCTTTAGAAATGTCAGAAAGTTCATTATTTAGTTTGTCAGTTTTAGTTTTCTATAGTGGTTTTTTATAACACTTCCACTTTCCTTAAACTAGTTTAATAATAGCTCAGAAACTAAGATGATTTCTTTCAGGGAACTTTGAGTCCGTCACTAGCTTTCATAGTTGATTTTGCTGTAATGGTTAGTTTGAATATCGTTGTTCTACTGCTTGACCAAAATAGAGATTTACTCAAAAGAAGAACGTACTTATATGATTATTATCCTTTGAGAATATTATAAAAATTGTTTTCTGGTTTCTCAACTTTATGCTCCAAGTTTTCCTGAAAGAAGTGATTCTAAATCAGCTGGTTTTTAGATACAATTAAACTAGTTTAAGGATAATTGAAGTGTTATGAAAAACACCGTAAAAGACACTATAGCAAAAGCAGACTTTGCAGCCTGAGACACGTTAGAACTTTTACTAAAAAAAAAACATCAAATGGTATAAAAAACAATTATTTGGCGTATTCTATAAAAATGCAAAGACTTGCAGTTTAAGCTATAAATTTTTACAGGTAATTAAAAATATGTTTGCTGGTAAGTTAAAATATATGACGTTTTATCATTGCTGATGTGAATTCTGCTCTCCTCAGTTTTTATGATACTATTTATAATGTTTGTAGTTCCTCAGTTCCGAGCAGCACTAAATCTAAATCTAAATATCCTCCATGGTTCAACTCCTCCATCATTGCACACATTAAGACCAAGGATTATTATAGAAGACGCTGGATTAAGACTAATTCTGAATTTTATCAGCGCGAGTTCAAAAGACTAAGATCTGTATGCAAAGCTGAAATATCATCTGCGTACCAAACGTACTTAAATAAAATTCAGACAGATATAACCTCCAATCCTCGAGATCTGTTTAAATTTATACATTTGAAAAAAGGATATACTAGAATTCCTGGTGACATGTTTTTGGGCGATGAGTGCGTTAACCATCCGCAATTGATTGTTAATGCTTTTGCTGAGTCATTTCAAAATACTCAAACACAATCCTCTCCCCTTGTTGAAGTTGATGCATATAGTGAGAATACGTCGTTTTCCCTTCCAAATGTGACGGAGGAGGAGGTGATTAGAATTTAGCAAAACTTCAAGATAAGTTTACCTCTGGTGATGATATGCTTCCTAGTTTCTTCCTTCGTGATATTAGATTTGTTATTTCTCATCCCTTATGTATTATCATTAATCTCTCCATCAGCACTTCCACTTTTCCCAACGTTTGGAAGAGGGCTAAAGTCCTGCCTATCCATAAAAAAGGTGACCTATCAGTTATTAAAAATTACAGGCCCATATCTCTTCTATCTAATTTTGCCAAAGTGTTTGAGAACATCATCTACTCGTGTATTTTTAATAATATTAAACCCTTTTTATGTGCGTATCAACATGGATTTATACCTGGTAGATCAACGGTTACTAATTTAGCAATTATTTCTCAGTATATAAGTCAACATTTGGATAATGGAGAACAGGTAGATGTAGTATATACAGACTTTTCTAGTGCTTTTGACACAATAGATCATGGCATTCTTCTGACAAAGCTGAGTGCATTTGGATTAAGTCCATCTTTTATTAGATTACTAAAATCTTACCTCTCCGATAGATCTAATTATGTCTTTTATAATGGGTTTTCGTCAAATTTGTTTCATCAACCTCAGGTGTTCCACAGGGGTCAAATTTAGGTCCTTTATTATTCATAATATATATTGATGATCTCCTAAAGACACTCTCCTGTCTGTACTAGCATACGCTGATGAACTTAAAGATTTATTCAACGTTACTAGTCCTTTTGACTCAGCTCAACTTCAACTTAATATTGACACAATTGTTCAATGGTGCTTGAACAATAATTTGAATTTAAATGTTAGTAATGTCATGTTGTAAACTACTGTAGAAAAACTAAGCCTTTTGTAACCACCTATTATATACAAAATCAACCATATCCAAATCTGAAACCATCAAGATCTTGGTTTCTTTTGATAGTCGTCTCACTTTCAACCCGCATATTAATCACCTTATATCCACAACTTCCAAGAAACTAGGTTTATTATGCGTGTATCCAAATATTTCACTAATGTTGATACCTTAAAATCTCTGTATTACGCCTTTATTATTGGTTCCCTTGAATATTCTTCTGTATGTATGGTCGCCTTATTACATTTGTCATCAATTATCCTTGGAGCGCTTACAACGTCGTTTTTTGAAATTTCTATCATTTAGGATAGACTCTCTTTATCCGCCGAGGAGTTGATTACCAATATTTGTTAGACGTCATAATGTTCAATCTCTATCCACTCGCAGAGAGCTTCACAGTAGTAGATTTATGTGGAAGTTAATTAATGGTGTGATCGACTGCCCTCAACTTCTTGGTGGTGTAAATTTTCATGTGCCTCGCTACTCAGCTCGTTATACAACTACGTTCTCCGTTCCTGTTCCGAAAACCAATTTACTTCGGCAATCACCACTCTACACGATGTGTAAAAAACGCGGATAATTGTTATTTTGACATTTTTTTCAGCCATTTAATTACTTTTTATGTTTACTTTATAATTAGTTGTAATGAATTTTGTTTTTACTTTATTTTTGTATACCTATTATTCAATTTATTTTATTTTTTGTATACTAACAATTTATGTTTATATATATATACATGCATGCCTAAATATTTTATAATTTTGTCCTGTAATTGGTCTGTACTGTTGGACAATAAAAAAACCTATTATTATTATTATTATTACCTATTATTATTATCTAAAATAATCAAGTTTTATTACTTAAATTTGTTATATATTTAGTTTTAATTTTTGCACACCTGTATAAGTTGGCAAGTTTAGTAGAATTGGATTATAAAATATGGTCTGTTGTTGCTCTTCACTGCAAACTTCGCTTACATAACTTAATACTTACCAAGTATTAGGTTAGTTTTCCACAAAATTCGAGTCATTTAGAAAACTTTGAGTTTAGGTAGGTATTATAAACCTTATTAAAACACACACTTAGTTTGATGGGAGAATCCGAAAATGCAATATTATATGGGGGGTTCCATTAAAATCGAAACACAGCTATTGTTATTTGTTATTACTTGTATTTGTTTTATTTAAAACTTGTACATGTCCATAGGACCAGGGGTGTTCACGTTTCATTGCCCACTTTTCTATTACGTCTTATAATTTCGCCTTTTTAGTTAAGCCCATCCGTTCAAATCCAATAATAGAATTCTTGTTGCGCTTTCTCGATCACAGAAAACGTGATCTAGAAGCTGTTTTAAGCTTGTTTAATGCTATTCTGATCGTTGTTAATATAAATCTAGCGCTTTTGAGCTATTTTCTTTTTTGATAGTTAAGATTATATAGCTCGTAATAGATATAGATCCAATAGCCTAGAATAGTGTTGGGATGAATGTGGTTTCATTCGCCTGTATAGCTATGAGTAAATATTGCAGTGCGAAGCCACATAACGAATGAAATAAAGGCTCAAGGTTGCTTTCACGATATGAATGGATATATTTCGTGAAAGGCAGGAGCAAGCAGCTTCGTTCACGGCATGGCTTTTATAATAAGTTACAATTTAGTTTTTGGGCAAATACCGCTTATTGATAATATTGTTAAAATAAATAGTAAATTGTTTACATACAAACAGGTTGCTACACGTTTATTCTCGCGAAAGCAATGCGAAAGATTTACTTCATGCACAAGCCCTTCATTCACGCAATGAGTGAAGTAGACTGCTTGAAGTCGCATTCTGAAGCGGACGATCCACCGTGAATGATGATGAAAGTTTCGTTCCCAGCACTAGTCTAGAAAATGACTTTTTAGCCGAAACTACTCCCAGAATAAATTTTAATATATTAATTGAAAATATTAATTGCTCATTTATATGGAAATACTATTAAAGGTTTTTTTTTAATATTTACTATCATTAACGGAATTGTACGACATGACAAACACGAAATCACTTCTATAACGATGGTGTTCTTGCGTTCCGAACATAAAGAAAAATTTTTTGAAATATAGCACTCAGTACCGTATATATTTTATTGTGATTTTCCCAGCTAATATTATTATAAACAGTGCAATCATTAATAACATGTATAATTCCTTAACAAGTTTATATCGGAAACAAAAAAAGTATGAGAACCCTTACTCAAGGTAAGTGTACTTATTTGGAATGTTCAAAACAAATATTATCAATTATCCAGTATAACTTTAGATTCTTTAATTGAAAAAGTAACTTTTAAAATATCCCGCGCTATCATAAGAGAATAGAAAACCACCAACCACGTCTACCAACTTATAAAAACTAAACATTTCAATCTCATAAGAAATAACAGTAACCTCAAAAGACTATCAAAGTTATACATTCATTTATATAAAAATTTAAACAATGCTTTGACCAGATACCTCGTTTATCGGTTTACGCAGACACCAGAGTACCTCCAGATGGAATTTCCTTGTAGTGACAATTCAGATTAGTTGTATATTCACATAAAAGGTTCAGATTAGCAGAATAACATCGGTACCACAAAAATTCAGTGAAACAGGCCTCTTCCGTTACATTCAGGATGTATGATTAGACTCGGAACAGCAAACACATGTATGATTCTATGTACACCATGTACCCAGCTATAGTATAGTAAACACCAAATTTGTGAATTTATCCCCTTCGATACCAGATGTACCACCGCAATATGGTTTAATTCATTATATTCGATGAGAAATAACATAGCTTTTTCTAAGATTTTTTATCAACAACCCTCGTCATTTTCATACATTTCCTTTCAACGAATTACATTGAGTCACTACCCCATTCAGGTAAAGTAGAAACCTAGGATACCAGGCTATCGTACAGTTGTTAGACGATAAATTATATTCAAGTTCCATGACTACTAGTGCTAATTAACCCAAATTATACTGGACTTACAAACGTAAAATAATAATTATATCTAATATGGTTGATAGCTTTCCTCTTATGAAACACAGCAATTTATATATTTTAATATAGTTCTTGATATATAATTACTGCAACAATTTTATAAAATTAAAAAAATAAATGTAAGCAAATCGTCTTGGGATTCTTTTTAATTATATAATTGAACATTTTTAATAACATCCCAAAACTCCCTTAATGCCCATTTCAGATATTAAAATTTCCACAGTCCCATTTACTTAAATTAATGCAAATGTGTAATTGATTTTTATTTGAAACGTTAAAACGTTCTGCCATTATATCCGAAGCACTTAACTAGATTTTGCGCTGCGAGTTTTCGCTAGTAAGCTCGGGGTTAAAATTATTTCCAGCATTACAGAGCGTTGACGCGAAATTAGTTATTTATAAACCTTAATGCAGATAAATCCACTGACTAATAATTTAAACCCCACATAACGTTGCACGGGTTTTACATGTTGTGTAACTCGGTGCATCATCATGTATTCCACTTCATCCATGGTTTTTACAGGATGTGTCCCTGGATGAATAGTTATAGATATACGAGAAAATTTTGATCATTTTAGTTGGCTGATTAGAAATAAAATATTTAATGTTTAACGTTAATTTCATACTGTAGGTTAGTGCATACGATAACGTTAGCGACATCTTCAACAACTTCTATTCAGGATAATAATCCCTCGATAAGATAAACACCCTGAATCACCCATGACGAGCTTTATCGAGTGGAAGGGTGTTATAAATAAGGAATTATCGTGATATGGGGTAGTTTAAGCGAGGATTTCCTCCGTCTATAATGGGCTGGAGAGTAGGTTTTTGTGTCAGATGCCATTAGCGGCTATTACGGCTATTATATGAGGGGCGCCGCCGCAGGTTTGTTTATGCTGCTCAATAAGGTGTCGGCTGTCTATTTTTTATTGGCCTACGGGACAGAAAGTGTGCCTATAACGGTCACGCAGATTTGATAAATGTTAATGTGCACACAGGTGCGGCCAAATTTACTTATTGTTAGTACACTAATTTTTATTTATTATGCCATCGTCGACATCATATTTTGAAATACAATGACAAGTTCCTCTTTCTTTTATAATAGTTAGAAATTGCAAAGAATAAAATTAATATCTCTTAATTCAATATCAAGAAGGAAAGTTAAAATCACCTTGAAACCACACACCCGCACACACACACAAAGACTCTTTTAGGTCACCCATTCATCATATTATTTTTATTTTTTATTTTTTTTTATTTTTTTTTATTATTATTTTTTTAATAATAATTATATTTGCCATCTAAAATGTATAAGAACAGGCCAGTGTCAAAAATACAATAAAACATCTCATATAAAGAGGCACATTACGTTACAAACATTATAAATAATTTACTAACCTAATATTTCTTATCAAGGTACTCTTGAAGTGTATAATTTTTTCTTTTAATTTCTTTTCATTAGTAATTTTTTTAATGTAATGTGGAAGGGCATTATACGCCGAAATTATTTTATAAAAAGCTCCTCGTTCATAACTGAAAGCTGTGAGAGAGGTATGTTAGAAATCGCATGTCTGGTAGCCATACCAGATGAAATGTCACGATTACGGCTAAACAGATGCTTTTGACAGATAAAGGATACCAAGTTGTAAATATAAAGACACGGTAGGCTAAGAATGTTAAGTTCTTGGAACAGTGGTTTGCATGGCGTCTTACTGGTTTTATGCATCATACACCTAATTATCTTTTTTGCAATATAAAAACCCGCTGAGCATAAGTTGATGAACCCCAGAAAATCAGGCTATAAGATAGCCTGGATTGAATATGTCCGAAGAACAATGTTTTAAGGGTATCTATATTAACCGTACTTCTGATTTTATAAAAGCCCTAGTAATACCGACTCAGTTCCACGCACACAGGACTCTACCTGATCTTCCCAATTAAGTTAATGTCCATTACTACACCTAAGTATTTCACTGTGTTTGTTTGTTCGATGTTGTTTGTGTTCTAGAATTTATGTCTGTTTCGTCGTAAACTGAATCAGCTTGTTTTTTTCAATATTTAGCTGCAGCTATTCATATTACACCAGCATGACATTTTTTGAAATATTAAATTTAAAGATTCTGTAACTTCATCATTGAACACTTTTTATATGACGGTGGTGTCATCCGCATATTGATATTAATGTCCCGATATCCAGAAAAGGAAGCGAACTCATTAACATAGATTATAAATATTAGTGGTCCCAAGATTGGAGCCTTTTGGTATTCCTTGCACTATAGCGCGTTGTTGTGATATATGCAAGTTCTTACGTTAGAATACTATCGTAGGAATATGACGCATTGTGTTCTATTTGCGAGGTACGACTTTAACAATTTTAAGGAGTTCCACGAACACCATTATCTATACAATTTCTCAAAAAGTATTTCTTTCCTTAGGTTTTCAATGCCTTGCTGAAATCAAAGTATACGCCACACACTTTATTTTATTATCCACAGCGGATAGTACGTTTTGCAAGCAATCAAAAATTGCTTTTTCCCACGATTTTCAGGTAAGGAAAATCCATTACTGTGTGCCGCTTAAAAGGCTATGAGCTTTGAGAGAAAATTGTATGTTCTTTTATAAATTACTTTTTCAAATATTTTTGAAAATGATGGTAGGAGTGAATTGGACGATAATTACTGAGATCGTTTTCTCTGTCTTTTTTACGTTACCGGCAAGATTTTGCATGCTTAATCTATCGGAAAAGTCCCTTCCGTCATCATAGAATTAGCTTATGTCCTCCAACGGCCCGACTATATATGTAAGCTGATTTTTTTAATATACTCGTGGTGATGTTATCGATACCACAGGAGGACTTTTGGGTTGCATTTCATCTATAATGTTATTAATTTCAGTAATCGAAGTAGGCTCGAAGTAAATACTTTTGTCATTCTGTCTTACATAATTGGCTGCTTTTCATTTTTTGCTCTATTGGTGTATACGTTACTTATGGCTTATATAATAATCCAAAAATATGGATGACAACTTGTGTGGGTCACTAATTTCAGCATTATTATGACATAAAACAATTTTATTGATTTTATCCTTATCAGATAGCTCGGAGTTTATTATGTTCCACATTTCTTTTGACTTATTAGTACAGTTCAGTATCCGTCTGTTGTTATAGTCTTTTTTGTAATTATTAATTAAGATTTTTACTTCGTTTTTCCTAAGGTTGTACAATTCAAGGATGTATACATTTTTAGTTGTTTTATAAAGGTAGTGCAGATCTTTTACCGACTTATCTAAATCCTCAATATCCCCATCTATCCAACTTAACATACTTTTAGATTGTTCTTTAATCTTTTTAATGGAAAATGTTTATTGTAGTAGTATAGATATATATTATGAAAGTGATCGTATTTACTGCTAGTGTCGGTTTGTTGATATACGTCACGCCAGGACTCATTATTTCAATCCGTTAAAAAATTTGACATGCATGTCGATAGAAATTTTTATATTTCTAGTGAAAAAAGTGGTATTTTTGCTGTAATGAATTCTACACATTTAAAACTAAACGTATTTCTCAAGGATAATGAATATCCGACCACAATGGTTTAGGGAACACGTGGATTTCTATTATTAACCGAAGACCGAATGATTTAAGTAAAAATAAGAATCGTTATCTCTCTGTAAAAAGGAAACATACTTACAAGTACCTTTTCTAGGCCTCGGAATGCCAAGAATTAACGACAAATGTGATTATTCTACCCCCTTAAATCTATCAAAATTCAGTGGTGGAGGGGTGCCACTTCCGGAATCAATAAGTTATTTGAATGTTTTAGCTTGAATGCTTTCTTATGCGTTTAACTCTTTTTATACCGATTCTATGCCCGGTATCGTTTCTATGTTGCCCAAAGCTGGATGAGTCAAGTCTCCCATGTCGATAACTTGCTATGTGTTCCTTAAACCTAGTTCCGTTTGCACGCTTTGTTTATCCAACGTAAATTTTATCACACCCGCTACAAGCGATTTTGTAAATGCCGGATTTTTCATTACGATGAGTTTGTTGAGTTTGGCCATTATAGGTCCTATTGAAACTTCTACAATATCTCCGTAAAAGAATATATTGCTATGGAAATAGGTGTATTGAATATAATTTACAGTCATTTCAAACAGATTTCAAAGCCTAATAAACGAGTAATTGTAAGTTGAAGTGTATACTCGGTTGCCCACTCCACAGGAAAATTTTTGAAGTTGAAGAAAATGACTATAAAATTAGACCATATTAGCAAGAGTGCTAATTATAGCCTTATATATAATCTGAACTTTATTTTATCTATTAATTCAAGCTTACCTGATATTTTTTTTATTTTTTATTATATTTTGCTTCGAGAGATTTTTCATTCTTCGGGTATTATTTTCGTAACAATTGCTTATTTCCGTCCAATCTAGAGAAAATAACGGTATCTTAATGTGAGTTGCTGGTTGTTCATTTGAATTCTGTGTTGTTTAGCCTGTTAGCGATAAACAATCTGAAGACAGATAATTGTTACTTTTAGTTTTAATTATTCATTCTTTATATGGCCGCGAGAAACGACGGTTGTTCGTAAGCTTCTATAACAGATTTTACGCCACACAGAAATATCAAAGTTACATAAAGTGTTTACCTAAAAAAGTATCGATCTATCACTTGAATAATATAAATCTATACTTTTACCTGAATAATCTTCGACAATTTCCTATGAAATTTCATGAGAAGAATCCTGGGTAGAATAGCATTCTAAGATTTGACCGTTACTGGAGCCCCTCGAATCGAACGTTCAACTTGACTCAGAGAATTACCTGCCTACATCTGTATTTTGAGTTGTCCATATTTGCATCCAATGTATTTCATCAAGGTTTCGTATGTCTCACCTAAATGAGAAAATAATTATTTAGTTTCAATTCAATTTTAATTAGATTTTTTGTAACTATTATCACGATACGTTAATTTTGGGGTTAAGTTTGTACGAACCGCCATTATTTTCGTTATATTAGGAATGTTAATATTTAAAGGGTGTCAATAAATCGACACTAAGATGGTCTAATTATTATAGGGATTTGCACATATATACCGATAACACGGATAGTTCATTATTATAATATTCTTACAAATTTAGTTTGGCCATTTACCGATTCTGATTTCAAATATTTACCGAATATTTGTGAACGTTTCTTTAACCTCATTTATTTAAAGTGCCAGGCAAGTTTGGATATGATTTTTGAGTTAAATAATTTTTATTACAGTATATATGATTCCAATATACATACCTGTGACCTGAGAGTCCCAAAATTGATAAAACATAATAGAATTGATTGGTATTTAAATGAAGAGTTACGCTTGTATTGTTTTAAAACATTCTTTTATTGCACGCTTAGTGTGTTTACATGTAATTTTGACGTTTCTGTCTATTCGTTATCAAGCGCTTGGAAAGCTAATTTAACAGATGATTTGGTGCCCCTACAAGTAAAAAAAAAACATAAACAGTCAAATCATTAATAGAGAAGATATTAATTCACTCATTGTTAGTATATATTAACTTAATTTTGCTAACCAATTGCCTGCATCTTACCTAACTTGTAATTGTGGCAACAATTAACTTGGTAGCTATATTTGAAATTTATCCCCAGTTTTATTAAATAATTTCACTTTCGTCTTAAAAAAAATTTGGCTCTAGTGTATATGTTATAATCAAAGTAATGAATCCAGTCATTATGAATAATATGTAGCCATTATATGAATATAACGTCCTATCAAAGTTAGTCAAAGTCATAATTGTACTTTATTACTCACTTTCGCTAGCTATTATGCTTATATAGCGTCTCTCGATCTAGGACGAAGTAATAAAATACGAGTTTACATTATTTTATAGTTTTAGTTAATAATTAGGGTAGAAATAATAGTGAACATATGCACATATTTATTTTTACAAGCGAGGCTCTTGTGACATTTGGAGTTACGCAAGACATGAGTTTTCTTACACTTACATCTATTGTAGGTGCAATCTTCCGTGCTTATATCCCTGCAGTGCTTAAATCCCTGGCCACATAAATGGGATTCTTTTCTTGCTCATTGACCTAATGGTAACAATGGTAGCTTCGTATGATCAAAATAAATTTCTTTTGCAGTTAGTGATGTTGATTTCTTGCATGGAGTTGAGTTTGAGATTCCATGTTTAGATCTAGCTTAAGGATCCTTCTTTTCGAATGATGTTACAACTGCTATTACGTTCTAGCATCTTTTTGACCGGCTTTACGTCTGGTATTTTCACTTACTACGTTGTTATCTATATTCACCAGCCAGGATACTTCACTAATGATAGATCCAATTTTTTTCTGCTTGTTTCACCAAAGATTGTTTGGCTGAAGTCCTGAATATCTTATTGAGTAAAATGGCTACTTCTCGTTCGTTTTCGTAACTGTTTGATCGAAGCAAGGTATTAAAATTCCGATTGTTTTGGGTTTCAATATTGGAAATCCTTGTTTCGCATTCTTTCTCAAGTTAGTTGTTTTCAATTTTATTGTTGAAATCGACTTTGCTGTCGTTAACAACTGGTCATGGACTTGATAAACATTATCAATTTGTTTGTTGTTTTGATTTAATATTGATTCAAGCTCTTCTTCCGTACGATGATCAGTCAAGGAGTCGAGAGGTAGATAGGTATTTAATCTGATTTCAGCTTTGCAACCAAACATTGCTTTGCGACTTACTCTTCAATGTTATGCTCTATTTTTCATGAACTGTATGAAGCGTAATCTTTCGGATTATTTTGTTGTATTGTTAGACTCTGGCCAAATACAAAGCGTCTTTTTGATATCTACATTAGCTCTTTAAATGGATTCTTGTGATTTTTAGTTCTGCCCACATCGCACACGCCTCTTCGACAACTTTATTTGCAAATTCTCTCCCATTTACACTTTGTAAAATGCTAGGCGCTCCAAAAATGGTAAGAATATCGAGCAAGTGGCATGTCACTTCTTGCGCTCTTTTAGTTTTTAAAGGCCGCAGCTGAATAAATTTTGTAAGACGGTCTTAATATACCAACTACTTTTTATTCTTCTTTATATATTTCTTTATAGTTAATAGCTTGAAGTGTCTCGTAGATGACGTACGGCTATTTCTACTATTTTTTTTACTATTTCTTTTCTATATGTCTCTTGCATATACTATTAAGAGTTGTTCTTATAACATTTTGTTATGTTTTGAAAATGTATTCTCTGTTGTCAATAAACCACTTATTATTATTATTATTATTAAATATGTATATTTACAAAATAATTAATTTTTGAAGATACTTATTACTTTAGCTAAATCGTACTAGCTATTACAAGTGTAGTTAAATGTTCGCTCTATAGGTTCTCAAGAAAATCGTTTGAGTAAGCTTGTCTTAATACAACATTTTTTTTTTTTGATTTACCTTGTAATAGATATTTTGTAAAAAATCCGATATGATACTACACTATTATTAACCCAAGGACGCACACACCAGACCATTTAATTTAAATGTTAGATACCTATGTAAAATATTTCCAATTTTTTTTGACATTCAAGTCACGTATTTTGGCGTTAATATAAGCCAAAATGTAAGCTCGTTCTTCTACGTATTGAAATAATACTGTTTAGTTAAAAATGTAAAAAATTTAATAGAATTATTGAGAAAGCAATGACATCTGAATTCATGAATTTAAATTAAACCTTATTTTATACGTGAATAATAATAATTGGAGCCGGTTTCTCTAACTGCAGGTTAATGACAGCTAAATCACAAATTATACACATAAAGCACAATTTAGTTATGTGTGTTCCATGTAAGTAGATTATTCTCTCACGACAATAAAATAACATTACACTTTGTTGTATTAAGCCGATTAAATGATGATTTAGCCCTTTAATTACATAAGTTTCAAAACGTTGTGTTTAGAACCGAGTTGAGAAATATAATCTTATTAGACAATTATGTCCTCTGTAAAATAATAACACGCCCTCTAAATTTGTCATTAAATTAATATTGAATGTATCTTATTTAGAAGTGCTAATTGATATTTTGCTCCTCACAGTCTCTATTGTTAGCTTTTACATTTATTTTAATAAAAGCAATTCTTGCAATGGGTTATTATAGTGACTGTTTCTAAAGCCTCGTAATAAGGTATGCCTTTTTTTGTTATCAGAGCACCTTCATTCCTATTTGCTCTCTTCAGCAATTGTTGACGCTTTTGAAAAAAAAGAAAATTTAATGATTTGCAGCCTAGTATCAGAATACCTACGATTCAGAACTTGCCACTTATTATTAGTAAATATTTATACTTGCTCAAGATTTGTGATTGGGTACTGGGTATCGAAATAAATGCCGGCAATTGATTTCGTTTGTTTGATATCTACTCAAGAAGCGTACTCTAACAAAATAATTGCCAATTAAGGATCAGAGATATTATGGCAATACAACCTTGCAGAGTAACATCGGCAAACGAACCCTCTTGTGTTTCCCGGTAAATACCCTACTAATTGGTCACTCAACTGTACAGTCGACGGACAATGGTATTAATAATTGCTGGACATCGTTCTCGGCGCTGATAGCTGTTGCTGTGACAGCGTTCCTGTCCATTCTTCCATATAGGATAAACTTTAGTTAATTAGTGAATTAGCATAGTTTGCGTTAATACCGTATCTCTAGTGATCGAGTTGTGTATTTCTGGTGAATTCGACATCTAGTAATGGAAAGCGAAGTAATGAATTTCAAGTAGCCGACAGCGTACTGATCAAGTTTTAATTGGGTTTCGTTGTACCATTAAATTGATGTGAAATGCTATGTGTCTGCTCAGTTTATTATACGCGATATTGTAAACTATCTATACTGTACGATCTGTAAGTACGTAGTTTGTTACGAACTCAAATACCAAAGTATTAAATTCCAATTAGAGTTTATTATAAACCGATTGTTGTATGATGTTGAAGTCATCATAAAGCGACAAGTTTTTTAACGAAATTGGATAGCAGCAACGTTATATTTTTTGAGAGAAAATATTAAATTAGGTTGTTCTTGAACGCTTGCGCGATGTCTAGTTTTCTTTTTCTTTCTTATTAGGAGACCCGTTACGATGCGAAAATGATATATTCCTTGTGTTTCTCTTCGACCCAATGCCTTACCTGCTCTGGTACTGTTTTTAGACACTTCTAAAATAAGTTTTGGGCCTCTATGTGAAACCGATAATTCCTTTTTGACTAACTCATCGACTTTTTCGTTTCCTCCAATTACCGAAAGTCCAGGCACCAGCAAAGCGATTTTATTACAATCAGTCAGATTACCCAATTCTAGAATACATTTCCAAACCAGTCTTGATTGTATCTTAAGCGCCCCCCAGCCTCAGTATCGCCTGGATATCTCTTGCAAATAGATTCACTTTGATAAGTGCTCTGATTGATTTCAGTTGCACAATGCAACAATGTATATGCCTCAACTTGAATGGCCGTAACATATTTTTTTCCAGTTGAACGGTATGAGCTGTGAAGGAAGAGACAATTACCATTTTATGGCCAAGTTCAATTTGTTCCTTGATTCTGATATCAGTAGGTGAGACTCACTCCTTCGCATACGCTAAGCTAGGATAATTACTCCAGATTGAAGCAGTTTCTTATTTGCTCAGAATGTGATCAGTTATTTAGCTACCGTGGATACTATACCAATGCAATGGCAGGTTCTGGTCCTAAAAATTCCTTGGCACTCTTTCTTGTATGAGTGTCTGCTTTCTTATTTTCAAGAATGAGCGAGAGTCCAGATACCCATATTGGGTAATAACTTCCTTAATTATTCCTGTACTATACAGGTTGTTCAAAAAAGAAGATCTCAATATTGATACCTTTATATCAACCAAACTTTTATATCCAAAACCGGTAACCTTTATAACAGTATTTCATACAGGGAAAGGTTCTATGACGCCAACCAACTTACTCGCCAAAAATATAAAAAAAAAAAAACCAAACTACTGCTGACTCCTCCGAAAGGTCCAAGATCTTACCTGTCATTCAGGGTCCCGCCGGCTTCAGTGGAGACGGGGGTGGGTTAACAACAAAAGATCGAAAACTAAGGCGCCACCCGCTTTAAGATTTACCCTGTCGAGGCGTCCGTCAAAACGGGAAATTCGGAGATAGTAAGTACAGGGGGAAATCAGCGTAACAACAAAAAAAAAAAACAATAACGAAACTACCGATTTCGTGGTAAAAGTAAGTAACAAGTTTATTGTAAATGGTAAATATGCGTAATAAAAAGGAATGTTAAGAATCGTAAATATTTCGGAAAATAAGATGTATAAACGCAGACGAGTACAAAAAAAATATATAGGGCTCAAATAAATATCGAGTTACCTTAAAGATAATTGAAACGTAACCAAGTTACAAAAGTAATCTTAACTACACACGGGAAGGGTTTCGTACGCGTAACGTTGATGATCACCAAAGCTTAGCGCTAACAATATTTCAACAGTTGCGAGTTTAAAACTCTGTCGCATCCGACGACGATAACATTTATAAAAGTTTAAAATTAAATATATATAAAACAATTACTTGATATCCTGAAGGGAAAAGAAAAAAAACGTAACAAACATGAGCCCCCGATGCCTAATTGGCTTCTTTACTCAAGAAATTGGCTCTACGCTGCCGTTTAGGCGAGCATACAAAAATAGTTAACGGCAATAAAGGTAAAATTTAAAACACAAGCCTGATTCGTTCCGCCGACGTCCTCCCCCACGTCTAGCGTCCTTGGAGAACGTGCCGACTTCCGTGTTGACGCGCCCCAGATCAGGAATTCGGGTCTGTCTCCAGGCTCGATAAACCCGCAAAAAAAACGTGCAGCAGATGGCGGTGACTAAACCCTGAATGGCAGGCTTGAGATGGACAACACCAAAGGTCCAATTAGGGAGATTACATCACCCCATCAAGATTAGGAAACGGTAAATATGCCTTAAAAAGGGCCCACAGCTTATGATAATACAATGAGTAGGTTAACCCGTAGGTGAAAGGAAAAACCCTGTAACGATACCAAAGTCTTAGAAGACGTAAAGAGAAAGAAAAGTTGCTCCTACCTTGCGTCCAAGGGATTTAAGAAACCACACGGTTCAGAACACGTGGGCGGTGAAAACGTAGGTCGTCTGACTGCACAAAATCCGCCTGAGCGATACGAACCGCAAAATTTCCACACTAGGCCTCGCCTAAACCATCAAAAACAAACGATTCGCCAGCAGTACTCGCAAAATGCCCTTAAATCCGCATAACTCAAATGCGTTATTCCACACAACAAAATGGCAATTGCGGACGAACCAAACGCAGGCTACACACTCATAGAGCCAGCACGGGAGTGACAAGAAAACCGGAAGATCGTTTCGAACCTTTTCCGATAAATCCACGATTCTCGAATAATCGATACCGGAAACGACGTAATTGAAACTCCACAAAGCAAAACGCTCTAAACATCCCCCTAGACAATACAAAGTATTCGCAGAAAAGATAACTTGAAGAGAAATTTAGAAATGAAAAGTTGGTAACCCTGACTTTACCGAACAACCGCCGCTAACATCGTTCGCGCTGTCAAAACAGCTGACCGGTGTAGTAAACAAAACAACGAGGTTCACCAACTCTTCCAGGAAACAGAAGAAAGTAAGGGAAATAACGAACAACCGAGAAAAAGGCACGGGAAAATAAAGCTGAACAAAATACAGGTCGGCAGTATCCCCGGTAAAGTAATAAAAGAAGTAACCCTCAATACTAATTGTAACCTCCGCTTCTAGTGGCAATACCCAGAGCGAGATCGGAAATTAACAGCAATGTAACACGTAGGCGACTAGTATGTTACACCCCAAGGTTACTCCGAATAAAAGAAACGTTAAATAGGTACAGTAAGGAAAAATAGATACAGTACGAGCGAAAAGGTAAGAAAGCAGCGTTACAGTTCTACTTTAATTAGTATTAGGACGTGAGTAACAGGAAAAGGCATCTTTTGCTACAAACATAATACTTACATCATTTCTCTAGTTAATTGATTCTATATTTGCATAACTAATTGGTCAAGGTTTCTTGTTCTGTGACAGTATTGTCTCCCATCTAATACCACTAACTTCAGATAGGTGTTGAAGGCTCCCTCTTTTAGTCGAGCAGTTGCTTAATGATAACCAAACTATTTATTGTAGTAAGGAGCAAGGAAATAATTAAATCGCTCTCTTATACCACTCATATCTTTAACTCTGTTCATTAATCTTCAATTCCTTGCTTAAAATTTTGGTATTTATTGTAAATAATGCTTCGTGCTTTGTTTTAATATCAGTGGATTATTTCACAGACGAAATTCGTTTAGACAACATATATATAAAGTATTTTCAGAACTTTTTCGGGATAACGTTTAGGAAAACAGACAAAGACCTGTCACCAGCTAACCAACACGTCTCTATTCCAGCGGATTAACAATAACAACAATGATGGCAAAAAATATATCTATCGAGGCCTCGCATTCCGAAAGCAATTAAGCCCGAACACTTCCAAAAGTTCTCCTGCTACGATAAATCTCCAACTTCGGGGAGAAACTTCGAGCTTTAATCAAATAAATAACTCGGCTTTGTCGTGCCTGGGCTCAGGTGTTAGGAGACCGCCGAAATATATCCGCCAAGACTATCGCATACAATAAATTACGATAAATAACTTTCTCTACTATCACGCTAGTTGCTCGCGACTTAGATTTTCGATAGCTCGAATTTCGCGAATCCGTAATCGCATTGGGTAATAGTGATAATAGGTTCTGGACGAAAATGTTCAAAAAAAGGTGATGAAACTCTTCTTTAGAATATTGGTTCTAATAGTAAACTCTGCTGTCGTACTTACCGATTAATTGTGGATCAAATATCTTTAAAAACTCAGTTAGGATATACGACCTCATTTATGAGAAATTGGTACAAGATAATGAGAATACGGTAGGAGTTATTTACAGTGCGAGAACTGATGAGTTCGAGCGCTATAAATGATCTGCAGGACATTTATATTAGATTTTTTGTTAGAGAAAATATTTGGGAAATCTATTTAAAACAAATACGCCAATGTAACAGTCGATACATGTGCATTGGTACCAGTGTGTTCTGACAACTCACCTGAGTCTTAAACCTATGCCAAAGTGAATTTTTCTAATGATGGTTATTCTTCAATAAAAATTAACATGTGTACCTAAATGTGTTTTTTACGCTAAATTATGTTGTATTCTTTTCATTTCTTTTAATCAGTAGAGCCAGATACCTATTTGACAAGTTACATCATAATATTCTGCATGAGTCCTTGAATTGTGCTGGATTATCACCAGAGGCAAGCTCGCTAGTGGGATCATATCTGAGTGGGAGATCTCAGAGGGTTCGAATTGGTTCTGATGTATCGTCGGAGCTGCCTATATCATGCGGGGTACCGCAAGGAGGAATACTAAGTCCACTACTTTTCTGTTTATATATTCGAACCTCTTGCTTGGCAATTGAGCACTGCAATTGTCATCAATATGCAGATGATACTCAAATTTACTATTCCTTTGAGTTAACAGAAATTCACTCTGCAGAGAAGCGGATTAATGATGACTTGGAAAACATATGCAAGTATTTTGATCAGTTCATTTAAGATTAATCCTTAAGACAACCATTCATTATTTGGAACCCGCAGAAATCAAGCAACACTGCCTCAATCTGTTTAAATATTTAGCTACCTTCACACCTGTTAAGATCACAGGATTGCGGCAAGAACCTAGGTATTTATATGGACTCTGAATTACGATTCGCAAAACAGATGAACTTTATGATACAGAAGGCCTTGAGTACACTGAAATCTCTATTTATTAATCGACGCCATTTTGGCTGCAAAAAAGTTTGAATTACACACATTTCTGGTAGCTGCCGGTTGCGTAAAAATAAAGAGTTGTGAAAACCTTAACCAATATACTTTGAAATTTTAATATTTTCATGTTTGAACAGATACTTCTTTTAAGTGATATTGCTGTTTGTCTTTATTGCTGGGCAAATGGTTGTAGTTGTTGTGTGAGCATCCTAATGTAATCTGCAAATAATTTAGGGAAAAAGAAATCAAAAAAGATCTAGATTCTCACAAAATCCTAATAACAACAAAGTTTCGCACAATATCACCATCCTCAGGCCAGCTAAAGAAGCATCATAAAATAAGAGTGTATAAATGATTAGAAAAATTGTATTTTTTTTTATTATAAATCAGAGAGTAAAGTAAAATTTAAAAGAATTTAAAAAAGATATTTACAATTTAAAAGCAGCTAAGAATGGTCAAAGTTTAAAATTAAAATAAAATTAGAGAGTGCAAAATAGATGGTCGAACTTATGTAAAGCTTGTAAAAAAACAGACATTAAATAAAGAATAAAACAAACGAATAACACTTTATTTAAAATAATTGTAAGCATTTCGGACTCAGGATATAAGTGATTTCTGGAAAAGTCTGACTAAATTTAAATAGGTTAGAAAATCTCCAGAAAATACAATACAAATTGTACCATTTATTATGGAAAAATTAAAGTAAAATAATGTTGTGCTGAAGACGTAGTAGAATACTTGAAGACCATATATGCAAAAGATCGTCTATCGAGTAAAATTTAGAAAGAGGGGGAGGGAGGGGTGTGGACTCGAAAATTAATTGTGAGTTTAATGAAAGGTCTCTACTAGTGTACTGTTGCCTCAATATTTCCACTGTCTCGAAGTTATTGAGGCAGATACCTTTTTTGGCGGTATGTAATATTTGGAAATTGTGATTGATGTCAAAGTGGAATTTATTTTCTTTTAATTGTTTACCGAACAAGGAATCTACAGTAGAATTGGGTTTTACGCTACATAAATGCTCTTTTATCTTAATTTCGAATTTTTTAAATGTCGTTCGAACGTATGTGCAGTGGCAATCATTACATGTCGGAAGGTAGACCCCTTTCTTTTTTAGTGGCTATATATTATCTTTATTCTTAATAATTAAATTGCGCAAGAGATGTAATGTTCTAAATTGTTTGTAAATATTAGTAGGTAGCTCAAATGATTTTGTAAGACAGGTCTATTCTGTCAATTACAGCATTATTCTTATAAAAACACAAACTAACCTTCTTGTCATAGTTAGTGTTATTGTCAACAGATAAAAGTTGTTCTAATAAAACCATGGTCAGCAAATGCTTGAAATTATTATACATTTTTTAAAATCATCTCGTTTACATTCACAGTTCAATAAATTTTAACCTTACTTTTGTTCATAACATCTCTATTATTCGTATAACTAAAAGGGATCGTGTGGCGTGTTATAATTGCATATAAGTAGATGCAATAACAATGCGCTGTTTTTTATAACGTTAACTTGTCGGATACAACATACGATTTTAAACTAAAATAAAGTGAATACGTTGAAGTTGTTAATAATGTACATGTTATTTATAACGTTTGTGATACGGTGTATGGGAGAATGTTTGTTCTATCACTAAACCCAAATTATTGTTATATCTCAGCTACTATGAAATAATGTGAGTTCTAATGAGGTTATGAACTGCCGTTCCCTTGAATATTGCTTATTCTTGAGTGACATCCACATCACGCGCTTTGTAGACATTAAAAAAAATTATAACCGAATGATTCAAGCCTGAGCAAGCAAAAGAGAAAATATCGGCTCCTTGTAATAGAAGGGACCCCATATCTTCTATCTTACTCGCTTCCGCTCGCATGGTTCGGATAATCTTCTCTTCCAGTGTATTACTATTTTGTTTTTCACGGAATCTTATATATGTTTTAATGTCGATTTTCTATATTATTTGTTGGAACATTTTACTTAGTAAGGAACTCGATTAGAAATCGACGTATAACAGCAAAGGCCACCTACGCATATTTATTATACTTCAGATAATGTATATGCAATACAAATATTTTGAAATATATGTGCAGTTGCTGTTATGGATGTATTAAAAAATATTTTTAACTTATGCGATGTGAGCACATCAAAACCACATAGATCGCACAAAACGCGATTCTATTGCATACGTTCACTTAGATACTAAATAAAAATAACCATCACTTCAGATTTCTCCACTTCATCATAGTATAAATGCAAATAGATGTTTTTGTTTTAATATTAGAAATATTGTTTTGTAAAATTTAGGGATTTATAACACTTATTGATTTTAGAGGTGTTTGATAGAGCAAAGACGAAATTTTAATTTTCTTAAGGCGTAAAGATGTTAGGAGGAATATAAGCCGGAGAAATGGAAGGGCACAAGCTATACACGGAGCGATGAACCGCGAAAATGGCTGTCCCTGCAAAATGTGCACGTGACGTAGAGAAAAGATTTACGCCTCTCGAGATCCATTCGCTCGTCATATTCTAGAGAAGATATCTTCAATTTTGGGGAATGAATCGACTGGACCAACTCAGCGTAAGGCGTAGGGCATTACAGAATCCCTGGCGCCTTTGTTCATCCAATTTCTAAGCGGGGCTGGTGTTGTTTCGTGTCAGCTATATTTTGCGCTTAATGGAGCAATCGAAATGAGCTTTGTAGGATGACAAAGAGACATTAAAATTAATATAAGGGTTTTATAAGATCTATGTGCTATTAGCATAGATATACAGAGTAAATGTTTATCTTGAGACAATAAAAAAAAAAACGTTTTGCATGAAAAATCGTTTTTGATTGTCTGAAGAGACCTATTTTATGATGCCAATTTTGAGTACTCAACGTCTCCTCCCTCGTTTCCTAATGGACGAGCCAGGGGTCAACTTTGCAATATCAATCCAACGTCCGAATTTTATTTTTATTTTTATTTTGGAATCTCCAGAATGGATGTCTCTATTAGGTACTTGTATGATAGTCATCTTGTCAAAAAAATATTTTAACGGTAAGTTATAAACGCATCTCTACAAGGCTTTTCCTAGTGTCTTTAAGGCGACTACTAGAAATAAGTTATTCATTTACCTCAAAAATCAACCAATACCGAAAATTTTGCGGTTGCATAAATCGTTAGAGTCTCTCTTCATATTTGTGTCATCAACGGTAAATGTTATTGCCTCATGTGTAAATGTCATCGTCCTGAAGATGCCAGCCGTAGAGTTTGGCGAAACGTTGACATCTACGACAACTAGATCAAGACATACCAGCCCGGAAATATGTATATCCAGTGAAGATTCTACCGACTGTGAAAACCTACAGTTATTTAATAGGAAGTGTACCAGATGGATAGCCCTATTACTGATTTTTCTTTGCATGGTTGTTTATTTGGTTTGAAGTAAACTGTGCACATGGGATTGTAAGGTCGTATACCTGTATGAATCAAATTTGTGTGTTTCTTTATTTCCATTGTAAAACCAGTTATAGATATGGAAGTACCATATTTAATAACAGATTGAGAACTGACACAGAACTATTTGACCGTGGGTAGAATAATAATAAATCAGCACTACAGGCCTTGAAGGCCCTTGGCTTAGGGTACCAAAACACACAGCCGTTGAGAAGTGTTGTCCGAATGGTCACCCAACTAACAACCGACACCGCATATTGCTGCTTGACTCGCAAGATTGGCAATGATGTAGCCTTCCTTTTCAGCCGTACTGCCGACTGACTGTAGGTATATTTTCTGAAATATCTCCTAATTTCGGCTAAAAATGCTTTTTGACATTTATACGTATATATCGATTGGCGTAGAGAAAGTTAGGAGTTGTAGGTCCCGCAACAAATATATAAATATAGTGTGATATAATTTAAAAATCACATAAACATTTCAATTCAAAGTATCGAGTTGTTTCACAATTTTTACTACGAAAGGTCCATATTAAGGAAAAGCTAGTAAATGATCTTATATTTCAGAAAAATCATGTTTCAAAAAGAATAAACACTATCAAGCAAAAATATAAATCATTTAATTTATTAAAACAAGCATTTTTATTGTAAAATGTATTTATTTAATTCCGATATGATCAAAATTTTGTTTCAAATAAAAAAATCTAATTTAATAAAAATTACATCTGTCAAACTATCGACCTCTATTGGAAAAAAAAACAGAAAATTTTAGCTCTTCAAAAGAATCAGTTGTAATCAGTTGTCATTTCATTGAATTCTTTAGTTGGTTTTTAATGCAAATCACATACAAAATGTAAAAGAGACGCTCAATATTTGAATGAGAAATAATTTTTACATTAAATGTCAAAATTTGATACCGAGAAATGCTCTGAAGTTGGGAAGATTCACCGCCTACGAATAATGGTAATGACCGATAAATGTTGTAATATTCGTGTAATACGAAGATTTTGGAAAGCTATGACCTAAAAAAAAGTGGTTCGTTTCGAGAAAAAAATTGAAAGAGAGACACGTGGGTAAGATAAGAATGCAAAATAAAAAAAATGTTTCCATATTGAAGTCCAAAGTGATGTGATAATAATAAGGTAAGAAATAATCGAGTGTATTCGGTATATTACCATCTTCAGAGCCAATGTAATATTCATAAAACTAAATGATTAAGATACAAGAAACACATTAAAATAAAAATTAAAATACTGTTTAATAATAATATTAAATACGTACTAAAATAGGGTGTTTACTAAGAGACGGAGGAATGAGACTTAACACGCGTTTGCATTCGAATTCATTCATTACATTCAATGTAAACACGTCTTCAGTCTCATTCCTCCGTCTCTGAGTGAACACCTTAATTTAGTGCGCATTTAATATTATTATTAAACAGTATTTTAATTTTTTTGTTTAATGTGTTACTTGTATTTTAATCATTTAGTTTTATGAATATCAGATTGGCGCTGAAGATGGTAATATACCGAAACCGGTAAGCCGAAAATAAAAGGTTTTAGAATTGAGAAATAAACCACTGAGTTATGTTTTACCTTATAAAAAAAGGATTCACACAAAAAAGTGACCAGAAATTAAAAAAAATATTCCTACGAAAGTACTGTTATAACAATTAAAGTGAACATTTAAAAACCAAATATAATTTACCGAGGGTTTTGATGCGGAAATACATGTTCAAATCATTCTGGAAGAAAGAAAATCATCCAGTCAGACATATCCAAGCAATGGAAAGAGAGAGGCTAGGAGGCATCGCAACCCTTTCAAAATGACCAGATGACAGGATATTCTGAAGTTGCCACCGTCAACAAGGAGGCAGTCCACGGAATAAAAAGGCCTGTATCCTTCATTTTATAACACGTGTTAAGAAAGAGCTCATAATTTATACCTAAAACGATATAAAACTGTTAAAGAACAATATAATCATCAGATCTATTTTAATATGTAAATAAATAAAATACCAAAATGATTTTTATTACTTAACTTAGTTATCCGTTAAATGCATTTAGAAATTTGTATTTATCATTAATCTTAAAAAAAGAAACGATCGTAACATGAACAATTTCAAAATCTGAAACATAATGTGCATTTTTGTTAGAAGTTCAGAATCTAATCAGCATTTTAAGCAGTTTTAAACAGTTAGAAGTCGGTTTAAAGGTTAAGTAGTAACTAGAATTTTGTAAAAGAGTTAAAATACCTGTTAATACTTAGTTACCATTTAAATTTGTATTTAATAATCCACATTTATTTTATTTACAATATACGAGTTAAAATTTACCTGAGACTGCGTGTTCCTTGATAATCGGCTATTTTATTACACCACACTCTGCTGTCAACCACCATTTGATATGGCGGCAAATACTTACCTCGTCCAAGCAGATAAACAGGAATTTGTGCAGTTTACACAGTGGTCACACTGTCTAAATGTCACAATTTGAATACAGTCAAGGTAAGTGATTCTATTCAGATATCGTTATTTCGAATCCTTTAATGAACCTGTGATTAAAAATTTATTGACGATTATAATCAGACAATTTATTTAATTATTTGTAATTATTTTATTATTACAATGGTTACAAAGAAACGATGGAAAAATGCAGGTCTATTGCAATTACAAATGAGAATCTTCAATAATTGCCTCTAATGATAACTTCCTTTCACATTTTGTTGTTCAAATTTCTGTAAGATGTTATGCCGTCCATACATAATAAATGGCTCAGGTATCTTGAAGAAAAGTTGCCAGATCTGCGGACTGTTTATTAAATTGATATAGGAATTATCCTAAATAAATAAAAAACATTGTTAAATTGATACATAAATGTACTTAAAATAAATAAAAGTTATTGTTAAAGTGATTACGTATTTGATGTAACTCTTAATGTCAAGTGGTTTAGAATTAAAAATTTAATAATAATATATTTAATTTAATATTAATTAAATTTAAGTTAGCTTTAAAACAATCTGATAATAATTTAAAAAATTCTTCTGCAATTTTGTTGCTGGATTTTCTTGCTGCTAGTTTCTGCATAATAAGAAGTATCACGAAGAAGCTGCCAGATCCACGACTGTTTGTTAAATTGATATAAGGGTTATCCTAAATAAATAGAAACTGTGATATTGACACATAAGATGTATATAAAATAAACAGAAATTACAGTTAAATTTATACATTTAACTGTATTTAAAATAAATAAAAGTGTTTTAGAATTAAAAAAATAGTTTTAACACAAATTGAAAAATAAAGGAGTGTTAATTTGAATAAAAAATTTTAACAAAAAAATTATATTTGATTTTAATATATTTATATTTAATTTCACGAAAAAAATTCTCAGTGTAGCAGATACACTAGTATAGACGTAAGCGTTGCTCGTAGAGTGCTTTCATTACCCTTTGTTTGCGGAGTGTTCAATTGAATACTAATTCTCCATAAGTTCGTTCGTGCATCTTCGTCTACTACATCCAAAATATCTTACTTCTTCTAAATGTTATCAGATAGCATGTTTAAAGCTTTTGTTAACACTAGGAAACTTTCCGGTCTCGCACAGTTTTTTGAACACTCTGATAGATACATTTCTATTAGCATGTCTCTGATATGGAAAATACTGACGGTATTCATCAGTAATGTTTGCAACATTCCCATTACAAAATCCTTAAATAAATACCATTTAGGCATATTCTAATTTAGAAGAAGTGTGACATTTTATAACTTGAAAACATTTTAATATTTTTAAAGGAATTAGACAAAATCTGACCTATGTTTGTGGAGCTCGATTTTAAAGAGAAATCCGTATTTTTATATCTTTATATCAGCGTATTTTAGGCTGATATCTAAAATTCTTACATATTTAAACAAAATTTTTACTATCGTGCCAAAAAAATTGCGTAAACATAAATCATGGCAAGTTCTGGAATTGTCCACCGTTCAGTATATCATTCATAGCCATCTTAAAATACTGTGAAATTCCAAACAAAAAGGCAAATGATTTTAAAACTGTTTAAATAAAAAAATTTAGTGTGTTATATCATGTTAAAGGTAATTTTATGTGCTTTGCAATAGTGTAAAGATATATAGGCTGTTCCATATAAAAAAACACAAGTCTTGATAATATTTCAAAGTATACGACTTAAAAAAAGATCATTAAATTCTGCGTCAAAAAGTGCCCTAATAAAGTTCTTATATAAATCAAGCATTTTCACAAATTAAAAAGTTGCAAGGGCTTTTAAAAATTGCATATTTTACGAAAACGTTCTGTATCTCTTATACTATAGAAGATATAAAAATACGGATTTCACTAATTGATTTCTCTTTAAAATCGAGCTCCAGAAGCGTAGGTCAGATTTTGTCTAATTTTTTTAGAAGTATAAGTTCCCTATTGAAAGTGTCGAATTTGGCCCACCCTGTACAAGGTGCTTGGTCCGTTACTCAGAATTAACCCTGTATATTACTTGTACTATACAGTATTAAATCTCTATGAAGACGTCTCTGTTCAATATTCCGATTTTATTTCTTGTAATTTTGCTGCAAGCAATTAACCTCTTATTTTGTGATAGCTGTTGAAGCAAAAGCTTAGGAGCAGCAGAGAGTGTATGTTCCAACAGTATTTCCATACATTTTCGTAATATCACTAGTTGCCTTAAATAAAATGAAACCACTCCAACGAAAACCAACTACGTCGAAGCGACTTACAACTCAACCAGGAACATTGAAACGTACTACTCCTCGCAATCTGGGAGCATGATGCATGCGCTAATAACTGCCGACAAGTATTTCCCATACGGCAAGCGCATCTAGTATGACTACTTATCGAATGCAAATCAGATGTACGTTGCACATATCGCGAAAGGCGATTACATTTTGTACACGACGCGTTTATATATGACAATATTACTAAATGAATACGAGAAATTGGGTAACGAAAATACAATTCTACTCTCTCTATAGAATGCCAGAAGGACAGCAACCGTGGCTGGGTTGCGGAAAATCGCTTTCGAATGTCTCCGGGGTGATCACAGATGAAGTTATACATGGACGTATGATTCGAATGTCGCAGTGTGATTGATTTTGTATTGATTTCAGTTTTCTAGGGTCACGTTTCAATTGCGCCTTCCAAATCTATGGATGCTTCAATCTCTGATCATTTTCGCCTGCTTTTTTTCTAATGGAATCAAGAACATACAAGATAGTTTATAATAAAACTACTGCTTTTATTTACTGTAATTTAATTTGTTTATATTTGAGAATTTATAAGAAAAAGGAAATGAGTGAATGTAAGTGTTAAAATCACTGGTTCTTTAAGTGTTAAGCTTCTAAAAACAAGTACTGCTACGTTCCTTTTCCTTCTATTATTCATAACGAATGGTTATCTTTTGAAATTAAGCTCTTTATTAATTTAGACTCGAAAATTCAGATTTCGATGAAACTGTGGAGACTGAAAGAATGTCATGGTATAAGATAAAGAATTTTAGCGGTACAATGCTTCGATTTCGGGATAAGCGCCGTTCAAATGTTGTGGATTTTTGCAAATAGGTATAATCTGTTTGCACCTTGAAAAAAAAAACAGTACTTGCAAAAAAAGAGTACTTGCATTGTTGTCAAATAGCATTGAAAAGATGTTTCAATATAAAATATTTAATTCTGCAGATAGCAGGAGACTTTGGGTATAACATTCAATTCTAACATAACCAATTTATTTTTGTTTATGTGTTTACCTCTTTTGTGGTCTCGATGATTGAGTAGTATTCTTCCTTTTTATCGTCTTCTTCTTGTGAACTCGTTTTTACATAATCCTCCTAGACTTCATTCTCTATATTGACCATTGCTACTCTCCTTTTTTTTGCTTTCTTGTATATTGATACAGTTTAGTGTTGTTCGTGTTATATCTCTCTACCTCCTCAATAATTTTATCTATCCACACTTTTCTTTCTGTCTTAATATCTTATTACCTTCTTTCCTTTTTCGCTTATACTTTTTCGTAATTCTTCTGGTTATTAGACCTTAACCATCTCATACTTTATACCATTCGTCGTCGATGCTTCCTTCTGCTCGTTTTTTTGTATCTTTACTTTCATTTCTTACTCGTATTCTATCTGTCTCTCGCTCTTTTTCAGTTTATACAGACACCATTTTATCTTGATGTTTTTCTTTTAACATGATCCGTTTTTCTAACAGTAAGTGTCATCTTTGCAATCACTAAATGGTGATCAGTGTTTACGCTAGTATCTCTATATGATCTGTCGTCCTGTATTCAACTTTCTCGCTTGTTTTTTTGTGGGTATATCATCAATTTGATTAGCGACTGTTTTTTTTCTAGGAAGGAAGCATGGCTTGTGTTGGGTTTTATTTTGGAACTTAGTGCTTGCTATAGTTATATTCCATTGGATCGTCAAATTACACAATCTGATTTCATTGTCTGTAGTAATATCGCACAACCAATATTTTCCGAAGTTCTTGAAGTAGTTTCCTTCCTGATTTATTGCATTAAGGCCTCCTAAGATTATTAATTATCTTCCGGTATTTTTTAGCCAATAATAAGTGTATTAATACTATTTTCTTTTGTTGAAATATGGCTGGGAATCAAATTCAAAATACAGTGCAGGCTACGTTTCGATTGAAAAAGGTTTATAAATAAATCAAAACGTAACCTGCATAGTCTTTTGAATTTGATTCCCAGCCATATTCCAACAAAAGAAGATAGTATTAAGATTATTAATATAAGATGTTTTGAGAGCCCTTTGCATGTTTTGTCAATTTCTCCATAAAATCTTTCTTTTTCTTCTTCTGACGCACCTTCCACTGGTGCATAAGCGTTGATGACACCAATATTCACAATGTCATTCCTTATCCTGATACATGATAGTCTACCACTTATTCTCTTAAAATCCATAATCTTCGGTCTGCTGTTACGTCTAATCATAAATGCTGTTCCATTCGTTCATTGTTTCTGGATTCTGGATTATTGGTTGGGAAGTATGGCTAGCCACGCGCACTTAGCACACTCTAACCAGGCCCATTGTGCTACCTTCCCTAGGCCATTGCTTATATATAATATAGATATACCGACAGCCACTTTACCAAAATAGGCAATTAAAATGTCACTAGATGTCGCGCTGAACGTGCGCATCATATGTGAAATTTGTTTGTCTATGAATTTAGTAAATCTTTCTTCTAACAAATTAATTGCCTTGCATGCCTAGAAACTAAAGTAACCCTCATCAAATCTGCCTAAAATTTTATTCTATACGAGGGAAGGTCAAAAATATGAAACTACGCCAAGAGTAAAGTATCTCATTTTTTGGGTTTAGAAGATTCTTATTTTAGAAAATGTTGTTTCAAATTTAACGCTATGTCCAATTATGAAGATTCGTTTAATTTGAGCAAAAAAAAGAAATTTTCAAATCGTAGTGAATACTGTTAAATACATAACCTCACACTGTCAGCCATATTTCTGTTTGAAATGTAAACAAATCGCCCCATAGGTACGATTATGTCGATTTATAATCGACATAATCGAAACGTAAACATAGACTGATTATACTGATTTTCACCTTACGATTATATGTCCTGTACGATTTATTTTATATTGTAGGTAGAGCTATTTGCTTTACACTGGTAAGCATGTAGTATGTTAACAATATAATAATAATAACAATTGCATGAATGTATCCATAGTTTGTCTGCATTTTCTTACAATTATCAAGTTTAAATATTTGAATATTTCATATAAGACGCGGGCAATGTATATGAGTGATAAACAGCACCATCTGTTATTTAGAAGCGTAACACTGTTCAAGCTAATGAGTTAACATTGGTTGAGATCTTAGATATCTCACTTATATTTTGGACCAGGAAACAGTGGCGGCTTATAGCGGCGTGATCCAAAAGCTCAAATTTAAGCGTTGCCATTATCTCTTATGGACGTGGTTTATCTATATTATATATAATCAATGCCCTTGGCGAAGTCACTGACCCGCAGCCTACTGGAGCCAACCCAAGCGAAAAATGAACTCGAGTAGCGTAGCAGGTGGAGTGCTGCCAAAATTGGCGACTCTGTCCACAACTCCCCCAGGATGGAACCTCTAAGTTGGACAAGCGCGAACATAAGATGTGCTCCGGCGTCTCGTCCTTGCAGTGGTCAGTCATTAGCCTTACAACTCGACACAGTTTACTGCGAGAGAACTGCAGACAGTATCTTGCTGCCCTGGACGACAGCTTGAGGATGGCTTTGCGTGCCTGATAGCAGGTAGTTATGGATGCCTATCTATCCTCGTGTAGAGTAGTGGTTCATAGATTTATTAGGGTGTTAAGTGTAGCCAAAGAAATGGGACGAACAGGCTCCGGTTCCATGTAAAGAGATCACGAGCCTCGTCTTGCCGACCTATCGGCAGCCTCGTTTCCTAGATTATCTTTATGATCTTTGGCCCATCTGAGTATCAACTCATTATCAATAACGATCGCTTCCAAGGTATTGTGACACTGAAGTACTAGGCCTGAAGCGATCTTATAACTGCCTAGGGTTTTTAGGGCAGCTTGGCCGTCACTATAAAGGACAATACGTCGTCCCTTAATGCCCCTTGCTAAAATTTCTTCGGCACCATGCAGGATCCCTAAAGCCTCGGTTTGGAAAACCGTAGCTAACCTACCTAGTGCCAACTCCAATTTTTGTCTTTGTCCGTGATTCGACGCAGGGGCCGACATGAACGCGCGGTAGCGTCTGTCGAAAAGCAAACACGGGAGGCACACAGTCCTTCGCGGCACCAAGAAGAGGCGCTTTAGGGACGCCCTCGTGGATGATGCTCACGTGACCGCGGTCCCCTTTCTCCCCGACCAGAAGACCCCGAGTCGCAACCTTATAGTTGCTCTATAAGGCGTTCCTTGTTTATTTTAATAATAATAATAATAATAATAATAATATATTGTTATAGCTCTAATACAGAACATGGACATTGTCAATACAATACAAACGATAGAAACCTAATATAAATAAAATATTAATACATAAAATATAAGTAAATATTCAAATGTAAGTAAGCTTTTTTTAGGATTGAAAATCTAAATATTCCTGAATATTATAAAAGTTATGAGCGCTTAGATATTGCTTTAATTTAAATTTGAACTCAGAAATACGGGTTGCAGTTTTTATAGTTTTTGGTAATTTATTATATAGTATGAGTCCTTAATTGACGACTTAATTCGAAGGCCGCTGTATTGTGCAATGGGGCACTTTTATTATCTCTGCTTCGCGTTGTCATGTTTTTGTAAATGTCTGAGTTCCTTTTAAAATTATGATCATTATTTTTTCAAAAAACACTAATATTTCATATATGTACAAGGAGGCTAATGGCAGAATACCAAGTTGTTCAAACAGTAAACGGTAAGAAACAAACGACCACACACCCAACATACAACGAATAATTTTTTTTTGAAAGAGAAATACCTTTCTTGCACCAGCCGCTGCACCCCAAAAAATAAGTCCATACCAATGTCGGAGCGAACTTAGACTGACGGTGTTTCTCAAGCATCTAAGCCCGTAAAGTGCTGAAGTGAGTTTACTTATTAACATTTTGCAATGATCTTGAAATTTTACATTTTTATCCACTATCAGACCTAGAAATGTAATATTCTGTCTTTCAGGTATGGATCTACCATCACAAGGCACATACAAACTACACCCGCCCTCTCTGACTGTTAGTGAGAATGTTAAAATGCATGTGTTGTCACCGTTCAGTACTAGACCAGTAACTCATGCCATTCACTAATTTTGC
Source organism: Protaetia brevitarsis (assembly GCA_004143645.1). Lineage (NCBI taxonomy): Eukaryota > Metazoa > Arthropoda > Insecta > Coleoptera > Scarabaeidae > Protaetia > Protaetia brevitarsis. Next base: position 1,271,712 of record RXPK01000247.1, on the reverse strand, counting down.
GGCTAAACGTGAAGCGTTTTCAGTTGAAGATGACTTTAATATGCAACTAGTATCGTCAGCATATTGTGCCAACGTACAGTTAGATAACGTTTGCCCTAAATCATTAACATATATAATGAAAAGAGTTGGACCTAGTATTGAACCCTGAGGAATGCCACAATCTAAATTTATGACCGAAGAGTGGTGACTCCTGGTTACATTTGTGCTATCTCTCCCTTTAACATTTACTACTGCTTTTCTATTATCTAAAAATGAATGAAATAGGTCATAAGCAACACCATAGATCACAAATGATTTTAATTTTTCAAGTAGTAACGAATGATTTACGATATAGAAAGCTTTTGACAGGTCGAAGAAAACACCCAGTAACCAGACTCCTCTTATCCAAACCCTCCTAAACACTTTTTAACGCATGCTCTATCACACAGGATGTATTCTTTTCACCAACAAAACCGAACTGTGAAGGCGAGATTAAGTTATTCTTCATTAAACAATCGGTTAACCTTTTGTTGATAATTTTCTCAAACACTTTCGAAAATGCTGATGGCAGAGATATAGGCCTATAATTTTTTGAGTCGTGTTTGTTACCATTTTTATAAAAAGGAATGATTTTGTTACGTTTTAATCGATCTGGGTACACGCCCTCACTCAAAGACTGGTTTATTATATATGTTAGTGGTTGCAGTAAATTCTCGCAGACAAGACCCAACAAAAAGCAGGGTACATCATCGTAACCAGCCGAATGTTTCCTCGATACCTCCTTGATTATCCGCTCTATTTCGAAACAATCTGTTGGTAATAGAAATAGGTTGTGATGCGTGGCACTGGGTACAATCAAGTCACTGTGAATACACGAAGGTTTTATTATGTTAAATTCTTCTTTAAATATTTCTGCGAACGTAGTTGGGTTCCTTATCGTATTTCCAGATTTAGCCAGAACTGTAAAACTCTGGCGATTTTCCTTCGTAGCTTTAGTCAATTTATTTATGATAGCCCAGTGTAACATTGGTATGCACCAATATAAGTATTTACTTTACGAGATGAAACACAATTATGATTCGAATCTGACAACTTTATTATAACTGTCATATTTTTTAGAAACATTTACCTAGTATGCTTGATGTTACATCTTCCTTTTTTTTAAAAGAACTTAACGAAACAAAAACAATATAAATAAACATGTAATTTTTAAAACACGAATTTATAGATTCCAATCTTGATCTCGGTTTCACAATTCTCCCTGATCTAGTAGTCACTGGTACTTCAGTCTTCGTTTGAACTGTATCGTCACTTAAATTCGAGACAACAGGATCTTTTACTGGTACTCCTGGTATGTTGTTTTCTGTTTCATTGGTTTGGGATGTTTCCTTTCCATTATTTGTTGGCACTGCAGTAATCGGATTTTGTATTGTGGCTTTGGTTTTATGTAACATCGAGGAATTTCTTCGATACACTGTGCCGTTTTGTGTTTTCACATATTACTGATCTGGGATTAATGTCTCCTCGATTACTTCGCCACTGATCCAGTTTCTTGGTGATACCTGGATCCTTATGGATCACCGGTATTGAATTCTTCAGGAGCTTTGCTTCCACGATCTGCGTATTTCTTCTGTTGATCTCGTAATCTTGACATTCCGAAAACACCTCTTCCTTTACCACAGGATACAATGTGGTCTCCTTTACTGGTAATGTTGTCTTGGTAACTCGACTCATTAGTCTTTGAACTGGAGATCCCAATAATCCATTCCTAGGTATATTTCGGTAGTTGAGAAGCGCCATTTGTACATCTGATTCATCTAGTAAACATTTTTTTAAAATGTTTTTTTGAGATTTGTACACCTCTCTCAGCTAGGCCATTACCACGAGGATGATGAGGACTTGACGTTCGGTGATTGAACGACCAGTCTTTAACAAATTTTTTAAACTCTACGGATTTGTAGCAGGGACCATTGTCAGTTTCGAGTGTCTCGGGAATACCGAATAAAGCGAACCAAGTTTTTAGATGCGATATGATTTCATTGGCAGCTTGTGATTTAAGTGGCTTAAAATCAACAAATCCGGAATAACTGTCAATGATACAAATATAGTCTTTACCTTTATGTGAAAACAAATCACTTGCGACGGTTTGCCAAGGATAAGTCGGTATCGGCTTTGTCTGAATAGGTTCTTTGTTATTTGAGCGTTGTGTTGTTTCACACACACTACACTTTTTAATATAGTCAGTAATGTCCTGCGTCATGTGATTCCAAAACAAAAGTTCTCGCGCACGTTTCAAACAACTTTGAATGCCAAAATGTCCTGAATGAATCTGTTTCAGCATTTTGCTGATTTGGGACTTTGGAACTACAATCCTTTCTCCCTTACAAATCAATCCATCGTAGTAGGACAATTCTTCACAAAAATTAAAGTATTCACGGATTTCTTCCGGCAATTCACTTTGCTTTAGTGGAAACCCACGTTTTATGTAGAACAGTAATGTTTGCAAGTCATTATCTTGGGTAGTTGCTTCGACAAATTCTTCTCGCGCGGACTTCGACATTGCTAATATTATCTGTATTTCCAGCTCTTCTTCAACATCCTCTGTATTATCGTGTTTACAATCACGGCTAAGTGTATCAGCGATAGGGATATCCGTGCCTTTTATGTATGTTACTGTTGAGGAATACTGAATAACATCAAAGAGGATACGTTGTAGTCGAGGTGGTGCAGACTGGATTGGCTTTTTGAAAATAGTTTCCAACGGTTTATGATCCGTTTCAATCTGTAGACGTTTTCCATAAATGTATTCGTAAAACTTTTTACAGGCGAATCTTATGCCAAACGCCTCCTTCTCAATTTGTGGATAATTTCTTTGTGCTGCTATTAGTGCTTTTGTCGCATACGCCACGGGTTGATCATCTTGAAGTAGTACTGCTCCTACAGACGTTGAGCTAGCATCTACTGAAATTTTCACTTCTTTATTTACGTCATAAAATTTCAGAACTGGGGGATTGCTCAATACTTCCTTGATTTTTTCGAATGCTTGTACTTGTTCGAATTCCCACGACCATGCTACATCCTTTTTTAGTAATTTCCTTAGCGGCTCAGTCAATTCCGACATATTCTTTATGAATATGTTAAGGTATGTTACCATACCTAGTAGTCTCTGAAGCTGAGTCTTATTCTGTGGTTCTTGCAGTTGCTTTATTGCTGTGACCTTATCAGTATCAACACACAGGCCATCCTTTGATAATACATGCCCTAAGAATTTAATTCTTTCTACTTGAAACACACACTTTTCATAATTTAATTCATTTATTTACCCAGCAGCCTTTAATTTCTGCATTACGTGGTTGGTTATTTCCTGTAATTTGGCTTTGCTCTCAGCATGGATAAGAATGTCATCCATGGAGCATTCAACATTACTGATACCTTGTAGTAAGCTACTCATCATTTCTTGAAAGACTTCCGGGGCTGAAGCTAATCCAAAGGCAGTCTTAGGCAACAATATCTTCCCATGGGTTGAAAACGTTAAATACTTTTGAGTTCTTTCACTTACCTTCAATTGCCAGAAACCTCGCTTGCAGTTCTAATAGCGTAAAATATTTAGATTTACTCACTCTTGTTACAATTTCTTCTATGGTTTTTAGTGGATAATGTCGCCTGAGTATATTGCGGTTCACGTCACTTGGATCTATACATATCCTGATTTTTTTGTTTTTTCTTACTATACCATAGGACTTACTACTGGTGTTGGTTCATTTATTTGTTTTATAACTCCCAAATTGACCATGGAATCCAATTCCTTTAACAGTTTCTTTTATGGAATATGGTATTTTTCGGGCTGGTGTTATATTAAATTTTGGGTTTTCAATTAAATCAATGTCATATTCGTAGTCTTTTAAACAACCTAATCCTTTAAAGATTTCATCTTCAGAATGCATGCTTAAATTTAGTACTCTTTTGACAAATTTTAAACTTTCGCAAGATTCTTTACCTAGTATACTATAAACATCTGCATCGACTACTTTAAACGTGATTGGTACTGTCATACCTCGTGTGAACATTGCAAGTTTACCTCTCCAACAACCTTTGTGCTGTCATTTGTGAAGCTTATAAGGTTCTTTGTTTTTGACGGAGAGATTTTATTTGTAGCACCCAACTTTTGAACTACTGCAAGTGGCAAGACATTGCACTCAGCACTGTATCTAATTTGACTCTGAAAGTTTTTTCTTTATACTTCAAATTTTCATACCAGGCATCATCATTATTTTTATATTTTACAAAGCAATGTACATAAAGAGTCTCACCTTCAGTTTCAGAGCTGTCTGTATTTTCTTTTTCCAAGATTTGAACGTTCTTTGATGCGTTTTTCTTGAATTTATTTTGATTTATTTTTGTATATCTTTTCTTCCAACACTGTTCTTTAAAATGTCCTTCCTATTGCACTGTTTGCATAAATTATTAAAGGCTGGACAATTTCTTCTTTTATGCCTTTGACCACATCTTTTGCAATTAAATTCTTCTGTAGTATTTTTGTACTTACTTTTAATGGCATTAATTTGATTAGAATTGTCTATTTGAGCTTCTTTTAGTTGCTTCGTTGCACGTTCACTAGCTCTGCATATTTGTATAGCCTTTCCAAGTTTAAAATCTTCTTCCGTTAGTAACTTTGTTGAACCTCTATTGAAATCGTACCAAAAACTATTTTGTCTTTTAGTAAGCTATCATGTAGATTTTCAAATTCACAAGTTTTGGCTTGAGTTTTTATTTCCGTAAGGAACTCGTCAAAGCTTTGCCCTTCTTTTTGCTTTAATTTAAAGAAGTTTAATCTTTCAAGAGCAACATTTTTCTTTTGGAGTAAAATAATTACTGAACTTATGCTTGATCACTGCCAGATTCTTCTGTTCTGCTTCAGTAAGATTGAAACTATTGAATATAGTAATAACTTCTGGTCCGATTGTGCTCATGAATGTCGCTGCTTGAATTTCTTTTGACTTTTTTGTCAGTTGTGTTGCAATAACGAACCACTCAAACTGTTGCAGCCATTTTTTCCAGTTGACTGCCATATTATCGCTTGTAAATATGAGAGCTTCGGTGGTCTAATGCCGTTCACTCCACTTGAAGCTGAATCCTCGTTGTCGGTCATTTTGTTTGATACACCTTTTATTTTCTCTCTCTCTGTTTACGAATTCGGCTAATTAACTACTTTGTTAGCACTTCTGACACCATGTAACGTTGGTATGCACCAATATAAGTATTTACTTTACGAGATGAAACACAATTATGATTCGAATCTGACAACTTTATTATAACTGTCATATTTTTTAGAAACATTTACCTAGTATGCTTGATGTTACACCCAGGACGTTTTTGTTTTATTTGGAGAATTTGAAATCATATTATCATAAAATGTTTTTTTTTTGTTTCATAAACCAACTTTGCGTATTCTTCTTTATAGTTCTGGTATAAACCCAAGATTTGTGGATCATGACTAGTTTTATACATGTGGTGTAGCATTTGGTCATATTAACTAAGATTTATAAGTTCTTCATTGTACCATTATTTCTCTTCTATATAAAATGGAATTTCTTCCGATCTTCCGAGTATAAACGTTTATTATATTTAAAGACTCCAGAGCTCAATACCACTCCCCCAATTAATTCAAAAGTTAACCTGCAACCCAACAAACACGCCAACGAACGAGACAAACATTTACGGCGACCTCTTTCATTAGTTACCGTGCCGTGACGCGCGTAATGAGCTTTTAAATTTGAGGCGAGAAGCAGTCGTCGATTTCGGAGGCGACTAATGCACTGCACTTGACACAATTCGTACAAAGCGCCCTGTCGCGTCGTCGGAGGTTCAAGTGCACGGTTCCGCGACACATACACGCGTAGAGAGAGAAACAGGGAGAGACAATGCACCATACTACGGACAGGCACGAAAAATTCGACCTGAAACACCCGAGACAAAACGAAGCCGGCGCAACGCGAATTAATTTTTATTCAACCGTTCTCGGGCGAACTTCCAATTAGAATATCTTCAAAGCGGACTACGAAATAAACGTATGCACCCTTACTCCTCAACCGTCTCTTCTACCGATTTACTGCCGTCGGTCGGTGCTTCTGCTACAGCTCCCACCTGACCACCCTAATCGAGAGAGCCGCCACTGCACAATCACCGTTCTTAATTGCGAATTCTTCGCTCGTATTTTTATTCTACTTTATGCGGGAATTATGCTGCAGCAGTCGAGAGTTAAAATTCAAATTCGTCGTTGCAGGAGCCCGGGGTCACGGGACGCCGTGCACGGGATGGGATGAGGGAAACCGGATGTAGGCGGGGAAGGTCGTACAGTTCTTCCTAATGTAATTACAGCGCGAAACGTTCAGATAATTTATAACTCAATTTTACAGAGAGGGCTTTCCTCTTATTGTATAAAGTCGGTAAGAGTTTAAAGTAAAAGCTGCCGACCGACAGGGAGAAAAAAAGAAGAACACCATAAAATACGATGCTGAATACCGAATTAGCCTGACGATGAGGCGATCGATGACGGAGGCCGGTGATTATCTCCGATCCAATGAAAGAGGGGGACACGGGCGATGGAGCGGTGGACAAACTTTAATACGGGTAGACGATCTTTGGCCATCAATCTTCTACACTTCTTCATTGTTGGGCAGATTTAGTTGTCGTATAACCTTAAGTGTGGCAGTTTGATGGAAGAAGGGGAGATCCTTGGCCCCAACGCAAAATTATTGGAATTTAAAAGTCGCAGCTAATAGGACTAATACAAGTAAAGATTATATTTAGATCACATCAAAAATGTGTTAATATTCGGTTGATATTAGCATACGTCTGTTTCACCTTACTAAGGATCTTCAGTGCTACTGGTTAACCGTATTATACAGAGATATACGTATATATACTTAGTAAGTGAAAAAATATTTAAATGAGAATTTTAAGATGGAAATCTCATTGTTATCGTGAAAATATTTGCTAAATTGTCGATCTGAACCTACAATATTTATCTATCACGAATAACAATAATTGTAGGATGACATTAAGCTACTATACATGCGGTAATTAACTAACTCTACTTAATAATTAGTTCACATTAAAAATGTGTGTAACATTAGGTCGATATTAGCATACTTATGTTTCACCTTACCAAGGATCTTCAGTACTACTGGTCATCCCGATGTATTATACTAAGAAATTTGTATATATTTTTAGTAAGTGGAAGAATAATTTAATGAGAATTTAAGATGGAAATCTCAGTGATATCGTGAAGTTATTTGCTACATTATCAATCTGAAACTACAATATTTATTTATAACGAATAACAATAATTGTAGGGCGACATTAAACTACTATACATGCGTTAATTAACTAAGGCTTAATTAATAATTAGGCTACATTAAAAATGTGTGTATAAGCGTACTTATGTTTCGTCCTACCAAAGATGTTTAGTGCTACAGGTCAACTTAATGTATTATACAGAGAAATTCGTATATATACTTAGTAAGTGTAAGAATAATTGAATGAGAATTTAAGATGGAATTGTTATCGTGAAGATATTTGCTGAATTGTCGATCTGAAACTACAATTATCTATAACGAATAACAATAATTGTAGGACGACTTTAAGCAACTATACACGCGTTTATTAACTAACTCTAATTAATAATTAGTTCACATTAAAAATGTGTGTAACACTCGGTTGATATCAGCATACATATGTTTCAGCTTACCATGGAACTTCAGTGCTACTGGCCTACCTGGAGAAATTTGCATATTGTTAGGTGTCAATTTGACTTATGTCACTTGACGTTATGTGAGTTCTTAATTTTAAAATAACATGGGCGATTTCGGAATTGTTTTAATATTTAGTAAAAATACAATTAATTTAGTGATTACATAAACGAGACCAACCTCATTTATCTTCCAATTAAATATTGTTTATATTATTTTTTTCTTCTATTTCTGATACTATTCTTTCTTCAATTCTAACCCAGTGATAAACTATAATCCAATACTGATTAATTTTATATTCCAACGTCGAATCCACACTTATGTCCACATGAAGATACAACTCCAAATCACTTCTAATTTCCTTTTTCCAATTTCCAAAATGTTTCTTGGTTTACAATTACTCCCTTAAAATGATTTATATCTATTCTTCTTAAAGCAACTTCTTAGTAATTTTGGATACTTTTGACTTCTATCATAAAAATTCTTCTTTTTTTTTTAATTCATTATAAACAACCTTTCTCAACAACCAATAATTTTCAAAACAGCCTTCTAAATGATTACTTTCCGAAAATTGCCAATTTGACAATTTTGTCAAATGATCAAATTAAGTTATGTAATCTATATTACTAAAGACTATTAAAAAATACGAATTCTAAAAATCAATAAAATTTTTATTAACTTGGAAAATTAAAGCCAAATATTTTAGTTCTACTATTTATAATTATTATATATTAAATATAACATTGCAATATATACTTAGTAATTTGCTAAATTTTCTTTCTGAAACTACAATATTTATCTGTAACGAATAACAATAATTGTAGTCGCCATTAAGCTACTATAATAATAATAATAATAATAATAATAGTTTATTTNAGAGATTCACCTCTTAATCGTTCTAATCGTTTGATCTTTTATTCCCTGTATTAATTAACTTTTCTGAATCGACAAAAGTTACTCCCAAATGAAATCACACCTCCCCCACACAAACGCACAGCCTTAAAATACGTTATGAATCAGTACCACTCTCTGGCGAATCGCAACTATTATACAATTTGATATATTTAAAATTCTGGTTCTTATGCTCGCTAAACATCCAGACTACCCACCACTTTTGGCGGTAAAACACTAACGAACAGACATCTGGATTGCCCCACCAAATGTTGTTTTAAGCGCAACACTTTTCCCATAAGCTTGGTTTGTCTTCTTGTATATAGTCACTGGTTAGTGTTTGAAATCTAAAATCGGTTACCTAGACCACCACTAAAGGCACCTTCAGCGATAAAATAGTGAAGAGAGGCCCGCTTCTTGTTTGTCTATCTGTTATTTTTCTTTTTAATGAAAGCAAAACGGAAAATTATCAAGCTGTTAATAATTGCGCCTTCGGAGGTTAAGACTTTCCTATTGAAAATTTGATTCCATAATGTTTTCTGCGTGACAGAAATTGTATAAACGGAAGTATATTATTACGGAAATAATGGAAAGTAGCCACATGATATTAACACATAAAGGAAATCAAAGAAAAGCGAAATTCTTTATTTTTGTGGAACGTTATTCTAAAAGGGCAACGGTTGTACCATTGTCCAAAATTAACAATTTTCAAAGCAATTAACAAAAGTCGTTAAAAGGTTTATTATGATGAAACAATTATATCTAATGAGGTGGTGCGCGAAGTAGTTAAAAGTCTACACTGGTTCTTCCAACTAATAATTTTAAAAGAAACCTTTAATGAGCAACAGCGCCCTATAGCGGCTTCTTTAAGCACTGTACCCTAGCGACCGGCGCGAACGTCGCGGCGCTTACCTATTCGATATAACAGTCTGACACAAGTTTATATAACATACATTGAACGACTCAACCACCAATAACCGTGTTATATATTATGAAAACATACAAGTGTGGAGCCAACCGTTGATAAACAATAGTGTTTACAGACATTGCTCAGATATTTTTCAAAGGTGGCAACCAGTAAAAATGGAGGATGTAGTGTGCCGCCGGCAGTAAGAGGGAAACTATCCTCAGCTATGAGCGAATAATTTAAAATTGAAATGTGTATTCCGTCTAATTTGCATAGTATGGGTCTAAATCCTGACTGAACCTTAACTCATAAAATCAATTAAACAATTCCTTATGTGAAACACATTTTAAGTGTGCGTGGTTTTCGTCTGATTTCATGATGTGATAATAAATTATTATATCCAGAAGCTAATAAGCGATGAAACTATAAGCTCTTGAGGTAAAGATATGGAACATACGTAAATATTGGTGGGATAACACGTTTCTCTCTACAGTTCGCCTATGGGAAGGTAATTGGAGAAAATTCTATCGTAAACAAAAGCAGCCTTATAGAGACCGGCAAAATTTGAATGACGTTTGAGGTTAGAACATTTGACATTTAGCTTAAAAGGTAAGATAATATTATTTCTTATAGTACGTATATATTAAAAGTTATTATAAAATTTGATAAGTTTTAAAATTGAGATATCAGTGGTATGAATAACGAAAAGGTGCATAAAACAAAATAGTCTAATTTCGCTTAATTCCCAAATATTGGTAACTGAATGCAAAAAAAAAAATTTGTCATTTTCTAAACCTCAGTATATTATGCTTATTCCTTACGTTCGTTGTGAATTATTTTGCTAGTACGTTTCAAATATTTGGACCAATAAATATGCTACGAAGGTAAAAAATAGACGAACTGGTCCACTTTCTCACAAGATTCTTTAATGAAAGCTATCGGTTTCGTCGGTATACGGACATCATCAGGTAAGAATTACTAAATCAGATTAAGAAAAGTCAGGAGAATAATTTAAAAATTACTAAATTGAATTGTAAAATAATTAAAATATTTGTATAAAACTTATAACACACAAAAATTGAATCACAAAGAAAGTACACTTTAAAACGAATAAATTACTAATGAAATAATCGGACAACTCAAAATGATTCTGGAAATCTGTCTGGAAATTTCTAGATTTCCAGAAGCATTTTGTCCTTGTAATAGGTGTACGAGTTGTCTAATTAACAGTAGTTACCTGCACTTAATTGCAATGAACAAAAAACCAGAGAAAATACAAAAGGAGATTAAGCAGATAATCTAAATATGTACATAGGCGTAATATATTTCAAACAATTATCAATTACTAAACTAGTTAGTACACGGCTAAAAATAGATATTAGAACGTATTATAAATATAATCAATGGTATTAACTCGGGGGCAATAATACATTATCTAATAAATAGTATGCATTCATATATTACTGTTTATTAGAAAAATTATACAGTCTAATATAATCATAATATAACTAATTATAAGGTTTGCTGTCACTATGTTTATTATCTATTTTACTCAGTGTATAGTTGACATAGAAAGAAGATGTTAACCATCTTTGAGCAAAGTTAACTGTTCAATATATATTGAACAGATAAAAAACTCACCTGTATAACTTCTTTTTCTTCTTCTTTATTTTGAAAACTAATCAATAGAGAGGTGAAAATATTCACAGCATGTTCATTATGATACAATAATTATGGCTTGCTAATATCTAATAATCTGAATTTTCTTAGAATTATATCAACTTACAAAAAATTGAAAAACCTCCAGTAATCCCAAGTATAAAAACCAAACAATGCAAAAATAGATGTCGTGTCCTTCTAAAAAAGAATATACAGAGTGTTTTGTAGGGAAAAAAAATATTGTATTTCCTTGAAACTAGAGTTTTGGGCATATTTTAGGTAATTTTATGCAAGAAGTGGTGAATATTTGAAAACTATCAAGAGTAGGTGGCATCAATCGGTGTACATTTTAATACAGCATTTAATGCTGCAGTAAAAAATACCATGTTCCATTTGAGAGGTAAAAGTTTTTGCCGATGTAAAGGCATTCACATTGGAAATGCATTTTTGCATTTCAAACTCAAGTTATAAATACCATTCGATAGGCAATTAAAAAGTGCATTTGCTGGTAAGATAAAGTGGGCGTTCTTTCTGAATTAATCAAGTTATAGCCACTTAAGGTTTTTATTATTTATTTGTTTAGTTACTTGTTAGCTTTCATTTTTGTACACCCTGCACAAGATGCCAAGTTTATTACAAAATGTGGTGCATTGTTACACTTCATTATCAATTTCGCTTACATGACTCAAATACTTCTTAAGAATTATTACGAATTCCACATATGGGAGTTTTTGTAAAAGTATCGGTGAAGTAGAACTATACTGAAAAACCGGTTATTTGGTAATACCAAATTTTATTTAAGTTAACTAAATATTGAGTTAAATATGGGCAAACAAATATCTGGTTAATTCAACCAAATTATTTGTTCATTTAATCCTTTATTTATTTGAAATAATCAAATATTTTGTGGGATTAACTAAATTTTCATGATAAAATTAGTTTGAAATTATTTTGTTGTCTTGGAAAATTCTATAAATAAATTCTTATTCCAGAATCAAACACTATATGTGCTATAGGGCATAAATCTACATTGACATTTGAAAAAAAAAGGAAATGTAGTTAGGATTTGTAAGGTTTTTGTAACTTGTAACAACGACGCTTCACTCTCAAGCTTTTTGTTTTTTTAAAATTGATGACATGTTTTTCTCAAAATAAGCTTGATTAGATTTTTGTTTAAGTAGAGATTTAGAGTTTAGACTTTCTGGACGTAGTTGTATATACTTTATTAAATAATTTCCTTGCCTTATTGGGGTCAAAATAATATTGAATTATAAAGGAAACCCTATGAGTTTAACACCTTAGGTGATGTGATTTTATAACGTTCTTTTTTTATATGTATATATAATCTAGGGTTAAATATATTTTTAATTTGATTAACGTTCATTTTCATGACTCCTACAGTACTTGCACACTGTTGAAAATTTTAACACTTTTTTGACTAATTTAATAGTCAGGAGGAGTTCCACCCTCTTTCGTGTTATTTTGTCGAGAACTATAGAAGTTTAATTTGACGAACAAAGATAGTCAAGTATTGTCTATTGCTAAGGGGGTTATTTTGTCCAACTAACACGTGGAATTATGATATACTTTCAGTCACATTTTATTTGATCTAGACTAGACAAATTTTACTAGCTGTTTAACTAAATGAATGCGATCTATTGGTGTTTTAACACCATTTTCTTAAACACAACGTCTTTTTAATGTGCAACTCCTATTTCTTAGTGCTATTAATATCTCTCTTTAAGACGTTTTCTCAATTATAAATATGCAAAACCACTCATCACAAGTTTTGGTTCAACTAAACGTACCAATTTTAAATGATTTTTTGAGAACCATTATAAAATTAAGTGAATGTTTATGCTATTTATTCAAGTTCTAACTAATTGCGTAAATAGATGTTCCAATAACATCTTTTAAGATGTTGAAATTTTTTATGCCCACTGAATTAACGTTTAATAGCACGAGGTTACACTTTGCAAGTCAGTCACATTTGGTGGTTTGTTTGGATATGTTAATACGCAGAATCAAACACGAAAACAGGTACAGTGCAATGCAGGTGGTGCGTATAATTGCAATACTGTAATTAGAATAGGTGGGGTTTCTATATTTCTGCCCGAGGGAAAATTCGATTGGTTGACGCTTCTAAATGTCTAGAAAAATTGTCAATCCTCATATCTGAACAAAGAATTCACACGAAATCCTAGTCATTTCTGTTCTATTAAATACGCGCAGTCAACTCGTCTGGCAAAGTTTGGAAAAATCAACACTAAAATATTTGACTAGCGCAAAATTAACGCCAACACCGTAATATTTTCAACAGTGCAGGTTACTACTTTAGTAAAAGTAACGTAATAGTATTATATATATTTTGCCTTCATTTCTAAGACATTTTTTTCTAATCACTGTTTGACTATACGCAAACTGCATTTGTTACAATAGGTAGCTACTTTACTTGTTTTATTACTTCATTGTAATTACATTTTTACCGTACAATTAACCTAAGTTAGAGATCCACGTTGTGGGAGAAGAGCATTTTACAAAGATGCTACAATGTCTTGCTTGACCTTTTGCCATATTCCTGTGTGTCCCATTCATATTAAAGTCATCTAATATGTACTTACATAGACATTCACATACATCTACCTACCATGTTACTGCTTCGCTTCTGAAATCACATTAATATACCTCTAAATATGTCAGTTAAATGTACGTTCAGTTGCTTCCTGTTTGATACTACCACTGCAATAAATCTTGGAGAGAGATGGCGATTTCGCGGTGGACATAGAATTACCTGTGTGATTGGCAGATAGTAAATGCTTGCTTCTCGGAAAATGCACGAAGCCGAGTCATACTACCATGTAGGTACATACATCAAATCGCCAAGTTTGATTTTCTTGTATGCTAAAATAGTGCTTGCTGTTTTTTCATTAATGATGTACTCCTACCACAAGAAAAAGTAAAAAAAAAGTTGAATTAAACAATTAAACCATTAAATGTGATTAAGGGCCTTCGTACTATTAACCAACAATTTTATACGAAATTTTATGTATGCACAAAGTGCTAAGACTCCTTGATTACAGTACATTTTGGAAAAAAAATATTGTCTACGAAATTCATGTAGGTGACGACTTACTCCATTGTTTTAAATGGGTCACCTCTATATCATTCTATTTTTTTATTTCTATACAAAGAATGAGAACTTTATATGAAGTATTATAATGTTTATATTTTATAATAACGTTGTTATTTGGCTTTTTCGTGGAAAATGGCTTCGACCCGCATTTTGTCTAGGGTGCTGTGATTCATATTCGAAGACGGGAAGCACAATACACTTAAATTTTATTGGCCAATGATCTATTGTCTCCCTTTGCCGATTTGTTTGAATTTAACCTATTTATTCCTAATCACTGAGACTAATGGCACACTTTATCTAAGAATATGCGTCGATTTGTAAAAAATTTTTACAAATTAGATCGCGGAACCGCAAATGATTCAAATCATACCTTAAGACAGAAAAAAATCAGTTCTTTGTTATAACGCAGACTATAAAATTGTAAATGGTGGTGTTCTTCAAGGTTCGATACTGGGTTCTACTTCATTTTTAATATTTATCAACACCATATCTTTATCGGTAATTCAAATTGTGAAATATTATATATGTACACAACTTATTTATAACTAACAACCATATATAATATTTATAATTTTAATTGACAACACAGAATATTACCCTAAATTTGTCAAAAATGCTTGTTGTTGTTAAGAAATCGGGCCTGGCGTTAACCATTAGCCACATACATGTTTTAAGAGTTGATAGATTCAAATAACACTAGCAACCCGTATGATGCAAGGGTCGACATTAGACACGCTTCACACCCGAGACTGATCGGATGACTTAGAAGAAACAGGTAGGCCAACGGAGCAAACAAAAAACCCACATAGGATAGCAATACAAAGGGAAACTTAATAAACGAATAATAAAACCTATATTTTTCATATGATAATAAATATTACAATTGATCTCTTTTCTGTCCAGATGATTGAAATTAATTGGGACTGAATACCCACATTGAATAATTCCAGCTGGAATAAATTGATTTTATCTACATGTTTACTACAGCCCAAGACAAGAAGATTGTTATCACCGCACTAGATTTCACAGAGATTACATTTATTATTTTCTTTTAGATGGATTTCACACAAATGCACAGGAAATCTTTCATGATTAAATGATAGTCCTAAAATTTGGGACAGCATATTCTTTGTAACCTCAAATTCGTCATACCAAAGAGTAGTTCTAAGATTTGGAAAGCGCATAAAATAATTGGTTGGGTTATCTTTGTAGAGATTGGAATATAAATTGGCTATTTGTTACAAATATCTTTTTTGGCGGTGCTCAAAAAGTCGCAATGTGGAAGTAGAATGTCCTCTGAGATCTTATCACCTCATGCCGCTTTCGCCAAACTCTACTTTTTCATTATAATAAATGTTAGGGTATCCTTTAATTCAAACATATCTTATTGATTTGACATATTATTTTAGGCTGAAATATATAGTAGCGTTTCTCCATTAAGAATGACTGCTAAATGACTAAAATTCTGAAGGCTTATCAAAACACTTTTGGAGTCGGTGAAGATGGTAAAAGACTCTTCCTCCATTTGGCAGATTGATGCCATAGCTTTTCTTATCGTTGTTGCTTCAGCTGTATAAACAGTCGCATCTTTCTGCAGTGAGAATGTGCAGTGCTTTATTGTTTGCAATAAGTAATTAAAAAACAGCAAATTTTGCTAAAGTTTAAACTTGTTAAAAGCAATAAAATGTATGTAGGGTTAAAAGAAATCAAACAAAATTTTGTGAGAATCTAGACCTTGTTTGATTACTTTTACCCCTATATCAACACACACAGGGAGTCAAATATGGATTTTATTAATAAAATGTATAATTTATAAAGTAAATATTGAAAGCTTGAAGAAAAGGAAGACGAAGTGGAACACTATTAATGTTGCAAAGGGTTTTTTTTATACAAGTAATCTGCCCTCCGAGTTTTTATATTCTTCTCTGACATACACAATTAGTTGAAGAAAAGTATTATTTTTTAAATTATTTTGTATTAAATAACCCTAAAATCTGATTTCAGTATTGATTTTATCTCGAAAAAGTTATTCAAAAACACAGCGCATATTCTATAATAGTTATTTATATTTAAAAAATCTAAAATATTTGTTGACTTAATTTAAGTAACATATCGTAACAGTATATTTAAAGTGATAAGTACTTTAAAAAAAATGGATTGCTATTTTTAACTGTTTAGTTTAAAATGACAACAATCAGTAGAAGCTACTCCAAAATTATGGTTTCACCCTCCTCTATTACTGAGTTGACTTCAGTATCCTAAGACTTCAACAGATTGGAAATCTGTTTCTACTTAAACCGGAAAAGTTTTCTGAAGATTTGCGAGGTACAAATTGACTTTTAACCGCTGCATAAAAGAGCCGTTCTCACACTCCTTCCTGTTTCTTGTTTATCTCAAAGATGTGTGTTGCTAGATTAAATGTACTCTACAGATTACAGCGCACTAAAATCGTTATCGTTTCGTCCTTTTCGCTGGCTCTGAGATGAATCTACTTAACTCTACTTTTTGTGCTAGGCGTAAATTTCTCTCAAACAATTTTCTGGTGATTACGAGGAAATTGTATCTATACTTTACCTATCAATAAATACATACCCAATTATTTCTGAGTAATTTCAGTTTTTCGCCTGTCACTATTAGCCTTAACTATCTCCACGTGTTGGCTGTAAAAATGAATGGTGGTGCTTGCCTTTATCCTGTCTCCGCTTCGATCAATCACGAAGGCAGTATATTGCTTCGTTTTTACTGCCACGCCAGTTTTCGGACGTGGTAGTTTTCGCTGTCATCTGTTCTACATAAATCCCGAATGATTTACGTTTGATCGCTGCTTTTTATGACGATTGGAGAAGCTGTCGTAATGTTTAAGGAAAGGATCATTTTTACCGATTTATAGGTGTTGATGATGTGTGAGTGCTGGACAATACAATCCCTTAGATGTGGTGCGGACAGGAAATCAGAAAATAGCGGTGCATTTCCGATAACACTTCCATCCTCCCACTAGTATTTAGAAGCTGTTAATGATGACGGACAACTTAAAATATTGATAAATATTTTTCTGGTGGAAATTGAGATTCTGGCTTCGTTTATCCTCTATGTTTATAGTCTTGTATAAATAAATCCGTTTAAAATTGAGAATGAGAGTTGTTTAGCAGAAAAACACGTCAATTGGTATTTTTAGTAGGGCATTTTTTAAAGTAAAAGAAGGTAAGCGATATGACATTATTCAGGTATTCTTTTTAAATTTTGCGATAAAAGCTGAAACCTTTCTGTGTAATCAACCATATTTCTAAAATTAACGTTTAAAGGTTGAGCTTTGAGCGAGATTCGAACCCATTAATCATCATTTAACATCATAAAACACAAATTTATAAGAAAAAGTGGGGGTGCCTCATAAAAATCAATTCCGACAAAAATCACTTTGTGATGTTAAAAATAAACGCAAAAACGGGCGAAATAAGAATTCTTTTACAAAAGGAGATCTTCCGAGAAATGTCGTTTTTTCAGGTTTCGAAATGGTTTTCTTCAAAACCTTTGGCAATATCAACTTTTTTTCATAACATAGAGCAATAACGGAAGATAATTTGCAGCCTACGATATTTCAAAATATCTACCAGAAAAGACAAAAAAGAAATTTATAAAGAAGATTCTCTCTCTTTTAGCGCTGACTGAGCGCTGACTTTGGAGATACAAGAGGTTTGTTCGAACATGCAGTTCGCCAACCAATCAGACAACGTATTCCAGTTCGCGAGAACTCCAATCTGTTCTCTGATTGGTTCACGTGATCACGAACCGTTCGCAACTGTATGTTCGAACAGCCCTAAGGAAAACCCTTTTGAATAATAGAAAAGTAAGAAAAAGAAAACCCATTGGATAGAACCGGATATACCTATTGGAATTAAAGTAAATATTCAGTTTACGATAGTTAGAGTTTCTCTATTAAATCACTGGGCTACCACAGGAGTAAGAAGTTAAATGCTAAAAAAAAATGAGCTTTTAAACGTTAGTATTTCGAAAACGTAAAACTAACCTAAAACGAAAGAAAAGCCCAGTAACAACATATCTCGTATTAAATTTTAGATGTTTCGGTTATTTAGGTATTGATTCTACAGTATAATTTTAGAATCAAGAACGTGCATATTCTAAACATGTAAATATAATATCGCATTTTGTTTTTCTTGGAATAATTTTGTTTTTAGCATGTTTTTGCTTTGAAAGTTATTTTGCAACATATTCTCTTAGTTGTTACATAGCTAGCATGGGCATTTATTTAAATTACCTCTAATTAAAAGCTTCACTACTTATTTTTTTCAGGTATAATTATAGTTTACCTTTTACGGTAATGTACGTGTATTTCGTATTTTCTCCTAAGTGATGCATGGTATCATTTAAAATGAAGACAGTGTGTGAATATCAGATGTTAGAAAACTCGTCTAGCTCCTAGCTCTATCAGTAATTTAGCTTCGACTACTTCTGCCGCGCCAAGTACTTTTAATTAATTTATAACGATGATCTTCGGAATGTAGTTAAAGTCGGTCATATTTTTTCATTATGACGTTGGGAGTTACTTCGGGCGCAGTTCTGTGCTCTAAAATTTTATCGATTTGCATCTGTGATCATAACGCATAGAAACTGTAAGGCTTAATTTGTAACTTTCTATCAGAATAATTAATTTTCATTTAGAGAAAAGCAGGATAGTTATAGTAATTTACCTTGTGTAAATTGTAGTGAAATTTCTTTTGGATATTTGCGTCTGAATCTGACGGGTTTTAGATATGCTGCGAATGTATTTTGAGCTGTTTGTCGTTTCTAACACGAATCATTCATTATAGCAGTTGAAATTGAACTTTACTACTAAATTTTATTTTTTTCATGATTTCGATCGTATTAGCTGCGTATTTTGATTATATCTTATGACAATTGTTAATAATAAAATTTTCGTTGTTAAATTTAATTTTGATTTTTGAGTTATGACATCATAATTTATTACGTGTTTCGCAGAATTCTCTTTGAAAGTTTTGGTGTACTATATTCGTGACGAAATCGTTTGAGTCACCGTCTGCCTTGTTTCAATAATTTACTTTTTTACTTCTATGGGCGTATGAATAAGTAAAATAAAAAGCTTATTATTTATAAAACTGACTGAAGGTAAAGTAGAATGGAGCAAAATATCGTAGTTAATGTTTGATTAAGTTGAAACCCACTACGACTGCAAAACTTTCAAAATCACAAAATACTGCAAGATATTACCATTTTATTAATATCCATTTGGGATTCAAAGTCCTACTCATTGGTAGGGCATAAATTGAATAATGTTTCCGCGCTAGCATATAGCAGTTTGAAATTTTGAGAATAGATTTATTTGCTCGCAAGACTACATAATAACTTGAAATAAGTAAACTATTTACATTAACACAGTTTTCCAAAAAAGAAAATATTTTGTTTGAGAACTGTTATCCCCGCGAATTACAACCAAATACTATTTCATACTCATAACTGGGTTTGATACCACCAGCCTTTGTAGGAACAACAATGGAATTTGTCTTCTTTTGGAGGATTAGTATTCCTTATTGTACCTTGTGTGTCCTTATTGTCAACTGATTTTCAAGTGCATTTTGAATAACCCTTAAAATCGTTTTGGGTATTGGCTCTTCTTAATTGTTTTCGACTTCAATACATTCTTTTATTTTCTAATTAAACTGTATGAACGCTTACTTCTTTTCCAATAGGATTTATTCCTTTTCGAGTAATTGTAGCTATCATGGATGTTGAAAGTCTGTTGAAAGTTTTTACAATATTTGGTAGACCACATTTTTTCCATTAGCACAAGGTTACCACAGAGCTGGAATACGTCTTCTGAGTATAGGTATATTAGGTTTGTTTACAGGCGAAAGTAGTTTGTCTATTCCTATTCATTGGAACTGTTATTCCCTTGTATAGTGTAAACTTTCCTCTAGATCGCCATATTCACTAATTAATTCTGTACCTAGTGGGTAAACCTAAAATTTGCAAATGATTATAAATTCAAACCAATATATTACCATTAAAAATAAATAAAAATAAATTAACTTAACTAAATTAAATGGGATTCAAGAAAAAGAAATATAGTTTGGACGCCCGAAACGAGACTATTTCAGGTAACATTTTTCAACGCCCAAAAGAGGAACGCTCGAAATGGGAAGAAACAGTATCTTGTGCCATCAAAAAACAATCTACTTTAAGCTAACTTCTAAAAGATTAGATATCGTCAGGGAATCAAGTATCATTGAGGAATATACCCAAATGCTACTTATTTTAGGATGTGTTGAAGTTATTCTTTCTGAATCATCATTATGAGAAAAATTGAATTGAAGAGACATGAGTCATTTACTTTAAAAGTGTCATTCACGACAACAATTATGCAGATTGTCAGCTTAAAAATTCAATTACAGAGAATAAAATATAATATAATAAATCTTACAATTGTTATATATAATAGGAATATTCACAACCTCGTTATCAACTCAAGGGATTCCTAGAAAAATGTGAAAGCATGTAAATTTTATTCTTGTAAAAGGTGTTAATAGACGAAAAAACATTGTTTCAGCTATGACGTCAACATTTGTTTTTTAATGGTAATGGAATTTTTTCCAACCGAAATAAATTATCTGCTGTTTTCCCAGTACGATGATGCACTGCGGGTTATTTTCTTATCGTTCATAAATAGCGGAATATTCTCTTCAAAAAAAAAAAGATGCTTACAGTCAACGGTTGCCATTTTTGATTCAAAATAATTTCTAGAATGTCTATTCTGATTTGAAAAGGTTCAAACCGTTTGTTTATTACACATGTGAAAGTAGAGCATTATTTTCAAAAATAACGTCTCATCAAGAAATTGATAAACTTACAATTAATCAGAAAATCTTTGTATTTTGTGAATGGTAGGAAGGTGATCCAAGTGTCATATTAGAAAAAGCATAGGGATATATAGGAATACGTCTCTAGCTCTAGCTAAAATGGCGAAATTAAATGTAATAGTGGCACAAGAAGGCTATTGTCAGAGCTGTGTTGCAAATGGAAGCAAAATTTTGTTTTCTCGTTGCGAGAGCCGTTTCACCTAGAGTCTCCGGAAACATTGTAGCTTTTCGGCTTTTTGTATTTAATTTCTCATTTCTTTTACCCATCAAATTATACCAACCATCCCAGTATCTATACTAATAACTAACCATATACTAATCTTCACAGGTCTCTGGCGGATTGAGCACAGTAATCTTCTGAGTTCATCTTTGGCTTGCCAAAAACTAGGTACTTGTCTTTTTACGTTCACAACCCGGCATTCGTACAGAACGTGGTAAGCGATCACTGTCATTCTGTGTTTGACGATCTCTTAGTAACGATCTTTCCATGAATTTGTCTGGTGATATTGTTCCAGTGTTCTCTTTGATTTTTCTTTGATCCAACCCCTTACTTGTTTTCGTGCTGTGTTTTTAGTCACATCTAGAACAGATTCTAGGCTAATATATGATCCTTTTCTTGCTTACTCATCGACGTTTTTGTTTCTCTCATGTCCTAAGTACCTCAGTAAGTGACTTTAATGGCATATGTCCGGCTATTCAGTTGACAGAAGACACTCCTAAACCAGTTTTGATCGTATCCTAGGGTATACTGGTTCCCTCAGTATCGACTGGCTATCTGTTGCAATATAAATCCGCTTGTTTTTATAAGCCCTGTGATTAGTATGTGTATTTCTCTGCCTGCTCCAATTCCGTTCTCGGTTTTTGATACATCTGTGTATCAGATCAATTCCCCGAACCTGTCTATGTAGTTGGATTGATTCCAGCTTATTCAATCCATGATTCTACCTCGTAATTTAAAGGTAATAATATATATCGAAATCTGTCTGCTATTATTCCTAAAACGTTGCTTTCCACATGATAAACAATATTGTTGAGTTCCAATCCTGTATATCTGCCACTTACAAGAGAAGGTCGCAAACTGTAAATCGCAAATTCTAATGAAACTTTATCAGCTTGTAGATGATCCCATGCAGTGTTACTCAAGGTCACTCTCTGTTGCTGCGGAACTTCAACTTTAGGAGAGCAATTTGACTTTGAAATTTCGTTTATCCAAAATAATTCCTAAACGGTGAGAGATAGAAAAGAAGTTTCAACGGCGGCGATGCTCCGTTTATGCAGACCTTTCGACTGTTACAGCTGTTTATATACAGTTTACAATAAACACGTAACGATATATATTGCACATATTTTATTGAATTTCAGAAATTGCCTATTTACTTTCCAACAAACTCTATTTGTCATCGAATACTGTATATCGAGGTGATTTAAATAATTATACCGTATTCCCTTGTTAGTAGTTCTTGCAATCCGAGATACCTAATCCTTGCCTGCCTCATTATACAAGCAAATGTACAGAAATTGTAAAGGAAGGTGTAGGTATTTCTGCTATTAGGAAAATCAATGCTTTGAGGTTTGTTAGCTAGTGCTACACTTTCTACACAGCCTTGTGATTACAACAGGATAGTGGGTGTAACACCAACGAAGAAACTTTGGATTAAACAGAAAATTGGGCAGAAAATTTTGAAATAACAGCTGCATCCTGTTGATTATCTTCCACGTATGTTGCAATTTTATCAATTGTTTTTTGCTTGAAACCCCCCAATTATTTAGGCTGATTTTTCTTTATCGATTTTCGCTTTATTCTATGCAATTGATACTATTTAAAATATTTGACGCAAAAGAGTGTTTTAAAATTTAGATGGAAGGCTTTCGTATTTTACTACATCTATGTGTTATATATTTGCAACCTGTGTCTTTTCATAACGTAAAATATATTTCACATCATCGTGGATATGCATTCTGGCAATAAATTAAGCGCACATTTACCAACGCCATAGATATCGAACGTATTTCTGCATTTGTCGCGTTATACGCAATATTTTATGGCATGTCTGCATTGCACGTCGCATCCGTCTACCGTACATATTTCACGTGAGCGTTTCTTTGGCAGCAGTACACACGCTGCTCGGCAGCGAGATAAACCCATAACGTGGATCTAATTAATTGGATTCGATAGAAATAATTTGTAGTCGAGAGCGTTCGTTAGGTGTGCTAGGATAGACAAGAATCTTGGTCGAATGCTATTACGCCAGTGATTCTTTTCAATTGCTAAAACTTTCTTGACATCAGATACAGGAAGAATGCTGTCTGGTGAATTCACTAATGCAATTTAATAGGTTCGTAGGCTATGCATACTTTATTCATTAAGTTTGAACGTAAAGCAGTACATATTTCTAAATTAGTGTTTTCATTACATTTATTTCCGATCAAAAATATGGATGAAAAATTTAAAGTTAACACTTGACTGGTGGTATACATATTTATACTCCAAGTTTACGGCCAGCAACAGATGTGATTTCATGTATTTTTCTCTGGTGGTATTATAACATCATCCCATATATAATAAATAAAACATTTATCGTCTTGGTAATGATACTTGGCTAAGTTATTATGGATAATGTAGCCATCATATACGAGAAAGACCATAAACAAGTTTGGTAATAATGGGCACGTAGGATAATTTTTGCAGATCTTATTAAAATTCCCAGATGTGCAAGTAGGAATTGTTAAAGAAGCATTTGCTCACGCGGGATCTCAACCGTTATGTCCGCAAAAAAAGATGAACCACTTAATTGTTGCAAAATAATCGCGTTTACTGAGTTTATCTCCAATAAAAGTATATCGCCATAACGAGATATTTCATTAAATATGCGCACGTAATGTGGTTCATTAATTGAATCGTTCATTAAGAAAGATTAATGTGTAAAGGTAATTGTAGCGTAATGTATCCGTATATTTTAATACAAATTTCCCAAGAAATTGGGTGAAATTTTAGTTATATTGAGAAAATGTAATTTTACTCATAAGAATTTTCGGAAGAATAGTAGTCATGATATGAATTATGTTTTTATATATCTTTCCTTTTTAAACATTGACAAAATATTTCCCATTTTGGAAGTGCAACCTAACTTAATATTGTTTAGTGTAAATATTGTTTTATTAGTATTTTTTTTTAGTAAAATATTATGGGAGAGAACGCTATTTCATAACAAATAAATTTTTACTCAAATATAGACCTTCAGTTCGTGTAATGGAAAAACATTACTTTAGCAATATTTTTTTTTGCTCTGGGAAAGCTTTCTTGCCATTTTCGGTTCATAATAATTAAAAAATATGATACATGTTAGTTTGACATAATTAGCACAAATTACAGCAAAATACTCTTGAGAAAATTTGTTATACTAGATGTATGTGGGAATAACTGCACAGTACATGTACACAGTATTTTATGACATGACATACTATAAAATCAGTTTATCAATTTTTTTGTCTTAAAAGAAATGTGGCTTTATTTAATGTTATGGAGATAATTATATTCGTTTCTTGTCAATCCACTGATATTGGAAAAATTGCAAAGTTGATGATTTAGTTTCCAACTGACATTAAATTTATGGTCAATTTAAGTTGATAAACAGCAGAAAATAAAACTGGAAAGTTTTATAAATGGTATTTTCCAGTGATCACTTCTGCGTATATTTGGCGTTTTCCGTTCAGCCTCCATTCTCCAAGGAGGTGGAAGAGGAGCAGTAAGAGTGGCAAAAAATCTCATTCTGGTTATAGTTTGATACACGCATAGAAGGCGTATTTAGAGATACATATTTTTGTTATTCGTGATAACCACTGTTAGTGGAAACGTCACATCTCAGAATCGTACGGCTGAATATAAACTTCACGCGTATAGGACCGGTGGTCAATGTCGTTTGGTCGACCAATGGGATTATAACAGTCAGTACACTACGTTGGTATCGTTAGCTTATGTTTCGTTGTTAATAACAATTGGTACAACACGTCTAGACAAAAAATGCACCAACAAAGATTTTGTTGCGTCTAACGTTCCTTTATCTAAATTGTAAAATCCTGTTCTGCATAAATTTTTAAATAAATTTTCCAATAGGCACATCCCTCATGAAGCCAGACTCTTCCAAAACCTCAGTGCCACATCAAAGTAATGGCTTCTATAAAACCTTTCTAACAACTTTATTAGGATATCTGCGGTAGAAACAACTGATATTTTAGGCTTTTGAGTTATAAATATTATTGACGAAATATTACATAATTTCCGGATTTGCCTTTGCCACCTGCTCCAGTTACAACAAGATGGGGCACTTGGTTGGAAGCAAGTTCTTTTTATTGCAAAAATACTGGCCATACCTGAGACATAGTATTTAATCTAAAAGGTGACTCACGTTCAATAGCAGAATGCAAAGATATTATTATGTATGTATGTACATGAGAAGGGTGATGTTACACTGCGACCTAAAAGATTTATTGTGTCCCCTGTTCTTGCTGTTTTACAGATGGCCTTCTAATCCTATTCCTTTCAGAAAGTGTAGGATATCAGAAGGCTCCAGGTTAGGTAAGTCTCCCTCTTAGATTTCACATGCTCCAAGGTGTGACGCCCTTGAGTTGCACAGTGCTATGCAATTGGAGAGGAGATGGATGGGTGTTTTATCCTGTTCCCCACAAAATCTACATTCAGATTCCTTTGCGATTCCAAGCTTGCTCAGGTGTCCTTTCAGTTTTACAATGGCCTGAAAGTATTCCTGTTAATATGCGAACATTGTTCTTACTCAGGTTGATGCATTCTGTAAACTTCTCCTGGTTTTAGGTTCCCAGAAGAATTTTACTTTGCCTCATTCCCTGGAGATTCTCCCAGTAATTGGATTTTCTCTGCTCCATGTCTCTTTTCAGTTTCTTCAGTATTGTACTGCTACTTATCCCGCAAAAGGGTTCAGGCCCTACAAAAGGTATTCCGACCCTTTTTTTGCGAGATTATCCGTCATTTCGTTTCCTTCCACTCCTGTGTGACCCGGAACCCACAGAAGGGTTACTTTATTCCTTTTGCCTAGCTGATTTAATTTCCCTATGCATTCCCAGACCATCTTGGAACTGACTTTGTGTGAGCTCAACGCCTTGATGGCTGCTTGACCATCAGACATGATGATAATCTCCTGCTTTCGATAATTTCTATCAATATTGAACTGGACGCATCTTCCAATAGCGTGTATTTCAGCCTGGAAAATAATATTAAAAATCATTTTTTTGGAAGGTTGAAGTATTTCACTAAAAGAAAAAGTACTCAAACTACTTAATGTACTTATTCAGTTCGGGGTGAATTTAGATAAGGCCCACAGCAAAGAGTCAAAAATATATTTGATAGAAATCCCGCTATCGATATATTAAAGCAATTTCCCCTTAGATATTTTACAGATGGAGTAGGTGGACAAAAAATTTAGACTACTAAAACATTGTTTTGATTATCCTCGGCTAACAGTACTGATATTGAGCCATCGTTCTCCATTTTCAAAGATATTTTGCTCCTAAAGAGAAAGAGACTTATGGAAAAAATATAGAATGAATTGTGGTAATTAATGTTAATAAAGGAATCTTACAACATGAATGATAAATTAAGTGAAGCCATTGCCCAATTTAATTTATTAGAATTAGGTCATGTGGGATTTTTCTGTGCCGCCTGTGTGTCTTGATAAATCGTACCACTATTTACATAGCTTCAACGCCTCTATGCAAATTACCCTACAATTCGGTGCCGCTTCCTCGATAGATGTATGAAGTTAAAATATATTTCCACTAACACTAGTGATAACGATGTAAATTGCAAAAATTGTCGAGATTTTAGGGGCAGCTTTCACTCCTTTAAACGCGAGCCTCCGACAAAATGGAAAGCAGCACTTTAAACTACTCGATGGTTATTACGGATGTACTACTAAAGTTCCAATCTAATCGGTGACTTCAAAGTGTTTTGTTGTTAGTGGCAGAAGAAATGCTTAAAATAACGCAAGTAGTTTTGATTGGGTAACACCGGTTTTTTGGTTGATTCAATGATTTTCGTCTTAAAGTGTGCTATTCAAACATGTTCAATTAACGTCTTTGATAATTATAAACAAGGAGAAACCTTAGGAAAGTACATACTGTTGAGATAAGGAATAACAAAAATTCTATGAAATATTTTTATTCAACAGTAAAATGCTAACAAATTTCTTATTGTTAATTAAACGAAAATGGTGTTCAGTTAACTTAGAAAAGATTAATTCATCCATTTTTTTTCTCACTATAGTTTCTTTCCATGAAAGTCTGCAGATTCAAATGGAAAATTTAGCAGCTAATGCGAAATATGCATTGTCAGATATTTTTGACGTTTCTTCTATTTCGTCTGCGACATTGGTTGCATAACTAACAGGCGCGGCGGTCACATAATCAGCGTTCCAACAACGGGGAGCACCCGTATCCAAAGTACGCAACCGCGCTGTCTGTGCGGCGTGTGTATGCTGTTCATGTGCCGGCACACGCCTGTCGCCCCGCGCCCCGGATTCGTCCGCGACACCGCTCTCCGTCAAACGGCGATGAGACCGTGGTAGTCAATGCTGGTACTGTGCAAGTCGTAGGTCGGCACTGAACTATATATTCGCGAACACGGAAAACGCTGCGTGTTTTTTTCCTTCACTTTTCTCCCCTTTCTCTTTCTCGCTTCCGCCGAACGTATTCGACGTATTTCATTATCTCTGTCGTCAGTCCTGACATCTCTTTTCAAACCGTCCGATACGTTTTGATCTTGATATTTTTTATTCATGTTTGTTTTTTTTTTGTTCGTTTGAACTGCTGCTCTTAGTTTAATTTACCACGTATCGAGAGAACTTGTCGGTCTATTTTGTCACGGATCTAGTGGTGTAGGTGGATTTGTGCCTGTGTGTATATCTGTTGAGAGTTGATGGACGTCTAGCGAAAAAAAGTGTCTTTTTGGCGTGACAGCTTAATTTCCAGCAGGGATTTTTCAAATACTTGATGCTCCTTTGTGGAAAAGATTCTTTTCTGATCATTTGTTAAAATGCGGAGAATAAGTGGTGAGTGGTTTTCTTTACGTCGGATTATTAAATTTGTCATTTAAATCGTCCACATTCGATTGATGATTGATATTTGAACATAATGTACTTCCGTTCACGTTACCGGCATCAATTTCAAATTCATTTATTTTAATCCTGTCTCTAATTTTAAATAATGAGTGCATTGTTTGATTTATGTTGCCTTTTAGAAAGCAAAAGAAATATTATAAAAGGATTAGATCAAGAAGAAAGTTTAAAGTCTGCGTACGCATAAAATTTGAAAGGTCAACCAATTTTGTCTTTCAGATTATATAATGCTGGTGTATTCTAGCATATTCTTTGAAGCCTGGAAACACCCGCATAAAAGTGTTTTTTGAGAAAAATCATAAAAGGCCTTTTTACAATGACCTTAAAAAAGTTTAGAAGGTTCTCTATTTATTTTTTATTTGGTAATCTAGTATTTATCCTCTATTTTAGGTGGGCTTTGTTATTGTCTTAATGACAGTGCTAGAAAATTTATACTTTACAAAAGAAAACATGAAGAGACAAGTGTGGTTTTTGATGTGCTTAACGTTTTATTTATTGATAGTTTCATGTCATCTAAAAATAAATTTTAAATAAAACCTGGGTTGTTGTCATACATCGACATTATTTATAATTCGTGAATCAAACTATGAGCCACCAGTACATGTTTTTGCAAAGAATTATATATACAGTGGAACCGCATTAACCCGGATCAATTGGGATAATAGTTCATCCGGGTTAACGAAAATCCGAGTTACACGGAAGGGTAAAAAAAAAAAAAGACAGTACATACTTATAGAAAAATGACTTCATTTCATAGATAAACAAATACATACACAAAACAAAGAGAATAATTATATTTTTAAACCCATTTTAAACAAATATACACTATTAGTTTATACAACGCGCACTCCTAAAAAAAATTACCCGTCAAAGTTGATCCGGGTTATCCTGAGATCCGGATTCAGCGGGGTCCGAGTTAATTAGGTTCCGCTGTACCTACAAGTGCTCCGCCGAACACTGGATCCTTGATTTTAGGAAAAAACAAAAACTTTATAGAATTCAATGCTGGATAACTTAAAAATATTTCTGACTATACAGAGTGTCCCAGAAGTAGACAAATGCCTACTTACTCTATATTTATATCTATATCTATTTTATATAAAGTCATGTTTTTTTCGCTTCAGAATTAAAAATGGAATAATATATAGGGTGTTCTTCTGGAACATCTTGTATAGTCAAAAACATTTTTAAGTTATGCAAGATTCTATAAAATATTTGTAGAAAAGTCTTTTTCTAAAATAAAAATAGAGCTGTAATTAAAGTAAGTAATTGCATTTTGTGAACCTGGCACCAGACTTTGAGATATATCGAAAATCCGTTTTTGTAGTTCTCTTTAGAATCGTTTGTAATTGTTTGTAGTCATTTTCCTTTCGATTGTAGTTGAAAGATAAACAAATGGCGATAATTTAAACAAATTGTCTAAAGGTGAATTTGTTAATAATTAAGATATCGAAAATCCGTTTTCATAGTTTCCTTTAGAATTATTTGTAGTTGTTTAGACTGGTTAGAGCATAAAGAAATAGTCAATGAGTATCTTGAACTTATTTTTCAACAGAAAATAATAAGTGTACACTTTTTTTCCCAAATGTCACGGTTTGTGGAAAGACATGGTTTTTTTATCGGTGGAAGGCTTATCCCCACGCGTGAGCAATATATACAGATTATACGGAAGATTAAATGTAAACATTATTTTTAAAATCTGCACAAGAGCTGACGTTGCTAGATTTTTAATTCACTTGTTTACGTCCAAACTATGTTACAATCACCGCAATTCGTGCAATTATTAAAGGTGGATCATAAATAGATGGCACCGCCTTTGCCAACTGACAGCTACTTGCTAATAACTGCTTTGGAGACATTTTAAATGTCTCAGATAACCATATTTACCTAAATGCGCACAGTAGGAGTTTAAGGTAGCCATTCCCACTTACAGTCAACCAGGTGTTACATCCATTGAACAGTTGAACATAAGGAAAATCACTACAAACAACTACAAACGATTCTAACGGAAACTAAGAAAGCGGATTTTCGATATCTCAATTATTAACAAATTCGCCTTTAGACAATTTGTTTAAATTATAGCCATTTGTTCATCTTTCAACTACAGACGAAAGAAAAACCACTACAAACAACTACAAACGATTTTAAAGGGAATTAAGAAAGCGGATTTTCGATATCTTAAAGTCGACGTGCGACTATTTTTTTTGAAAACCATTAATTATTAATGGTTAGAACTACAAACAACTATAAACGAAATACTAATATTATCCATGAAAAACAGTTAATTTTTCAAAAGTCAGGTGCCCGGTACACATAGGTTAAGTAAGTAACTAAGATGTACGAGGGTAGATCAATAAAACCCGTGTTTAAAGACAGCTGGCGTTTCTGAAGAAATTTGACATTAGTACAGTATTCTTCCATCTGTCAAATAACGCCATATAAAGACTGACTATATCAGACTGATTCATTGATTGTTTTGACATGACAGCTATTTGTGTTAAACGTATTTGTGTTTTCTTCGGTGCAATAGAAAAATAACAATATCAATCTGTAATTCGTTTTTCATTTTTGAATGGGAAAAAGTGCGACGAAATGGAAGTGAAGTTAAATTCTGTCCATAGAAACTCTACGCCATCTATGACACCTGCTAGATATTAGTACGAACTTAAAGGTTGCCGTACATCTATCTTTGATGAGAAGTACCAGCTCGTCCAGCAGACTTGGTTACTGAGAAAACTGTTGAAAAAGTCAATGAGATGTTTCTTTGTTGATTGCCGAATGAAAGTGCGCGAAGTACCAAACATTTTACATGATAAATTAGGAATAGAAACGTATCGGCCGGTTGAATGCCGCGACTGATCATATCCGATAACAAGTGAATACGGCTGTCAACTGCGAAGCAGTCTTTGGAACTCATGAGCGTAATTCGCAGGAGCTTTTAGGTTGAGTAGTCACAATTGATGAAACCTGGATCCATTACAATACGCCAGAGATCAGATGACAATCAAAACAATGTAGTTTTCTAGTCAAATTTGCTCCAAAGAAGGCCAGAACGGTTCCATCGGCCGGCAAGGTTATGACTACGATTTTTTGGGATACGAAGGGAATAGACTTTCTGAAAAAGAAAGAACAATTACGGGGCAGTACTATATTGGACTTATTCAATGAAAAAATTGAAACAGACACGGCCTCATCTCGCAAAGAAAAAAGTCCTGTTTCATCACGACAATGCACCAACTCACTTATCCGGAATTGCTAAATTGCAAAAATTGCGCTATGAATTGCTGCCGCATCCATCGTACTCGCCCGATCTGGCTCCCTGCGACTTCTACCTGTTCCCCAACAAGAAAATGTCACTCGAGGGAAGAAAATTCGGCTCAAACAAGAGGCCATCGTTTAGTCGTATTTAGCCGTGACAAAAATGGGGATGTAATACTAAGTACTAATTGATCGAACCTGCCAGATTGATGTCTGCAGTATGTGATCCTAGATAAAATACTGATCCTTTTCAGTTAGATCTATTTTTTACATGGATTTTTTAGTGGCGGATGTTGTTCAAATAACTTAGAGTATTAAGTAAAATATATATTTTAAAGATTTTGTGGGCAGAGCTGATTGATTTTCCATAGCTTTTACTTCAGTTAATCATAAAAGTAAATACAATAACCATAGATAGGTAAATAATCTTAGGACTATCCTATTAATGAGCAAATTTTCGAATTTTCTTTTTCACACTACTATTTACTAATTCCGTGTCAAATAAAATTACATATGCATTGTAACACATGCACTAAAAGCATCACTAGATATATCCTTGACTTTCTCATGATTGCACCTAACCTCTTCTACTTTGTGTGCCACAGTAATTCGTACTTTACTTTGTAATTCATCTAATTAGAATGAAAATACTGTAAATGTCCTGCTAATTGGAGTACGCAGTATTGGTTCTTATTAGTATCATGTGACGTGATGCTGTTGACAATAGAATGTTATTTGAGTTGAAGCTTGGGTTATTTCCACTTAGAAACGAAGGTAAAATTCCATTTCTAAGGAAGCAATTTCGATATTATTTTTATTTTTATTCATTCATCAATATGGAGAGTTTTTAAATTCATTGATGAATGCATCGATTACACATTGTCACTGTCTAATTAATGTACTAAACAGAGATTCACTTATAATCTATTGATTCATCGGTAAATTTGAATACTCTCCAGTATACAACGATATTACGATATTATAACAGTTTCAGAGTATTTGTTCTAAAAAGATACCAAAGTTAGCAAGGATATCCAAGAAAACATTTGTTTAGAGGAGTAAAATATTTGGTGATTGACTGATACTTAACATCAGATGAAATTCATACATTAGTAATGGTATTATAATACCAGTTCTGGGTGAGTTCGTCTGTTCAACAAATGCGTATTGCTAAGTACGTTAATGCAAACAAATATTCCATGTATGTAAGTATATATTACTGTGTGGTTTGAATACGGTAATGATACTTGGAGAAATTATTTATTTTTTGTGACGTTAGTTAAACTTAACTTTGTATATGTATAATTGTGTAATTACTTTGTTGTTTTGTGGACGTTGTTTATTATGTAGCCTTCAAATTTATAAATTGTGTGTCCAGGAGCGGAGTTGACACTGGAGATTATGGATTTAACATTTCTGAATTGGAGTTTAATATTTGGGAATTAAGTTTTGCTTGATCTTTTTATCGTTTGCTGTTGATTTTTTTAAAATCCACTAGGCCCTTACACCTGAGTCAAAACTGTTTTCGTTTCAGTTAAAGTACCTTTTTCGTTGGCCATATGCCAAAATGTTACTAAGAAATGTTGTTCAAAATGAAAAGTTATAACATCATGTAAATTTTCTTGAAAAGGCCGGCAGGACGGCAAATATGCAAAGATTGCAAGCTTTTTACAGTAAGAAATTAACAAATTAATGAATTTCTGCTTTTAACTGTAATAATTAGGAGTTTTTCCAAGAAAATTTTTCTCACGCAGGATTCGAACCTACATCCCCTCGTTTGCCGGACAAGCGCTTTACCAATTAAGCTAGTAAAGGATGCGAATTCGAGCGTTTAACCGAACATACTTTTACCACGAAAGATAACGACATGTTTACAGCAAGGTGGTGGCATTTTTGAATAACATTTGCAAAAAATAAATGTATTAATTGTTTGTGTCTTGAATAATTTCATAATTTCCTGTTACTTATTTTGTGTAGATATTAAACAAGAGCAAGATGCTGAGGACATTGTCTATGGTATTTACTTATCATAGATGACAGTTATTGGCATTGTTCAATCATGGCCACCTAGAACCGACACACGTAGTTGTAATCATTATGCTGCGGCAGTTTTTTCTGAAATATCTCCTAAAGTATTGATTTCAGATAAATTTAAACATTTATACGTATTTTCTGGCGGACAATCGATTGGCGCACAGAAAATTAGTGGCTGCTATTTAAAAAAAAAACGCTTTTCCTGCAGTCAGTTTAATATTTATTAATTTTAAAATAAATGCCCTATTTGGTAGCTATTATTTACAAATAAAAAAAAAACCATTATTCTAACTGCAAGCAATCTACAGTTCCTGAACGACTACAAAACACAAAATTATTAAAAGAAAAGCGAATATCTTGTAAAGCCTTAATATTAAGTGCATGAAATCTTAGATAAATTTGACATAAAATTCGGAGTAGAATTCAAATTTGAAATGAAAATACTAGCTTTCCATTTGCAATAACAAAGTTGATAACTACTTCCGACATAAGGGAACAATACCGGAAGTCGAAAATATTTTAGCTAAACTAACCTACACTCACATACTTACCATAAAAATTTTAAACCTCACTTATTTACTTCCCCATATATTTTTAATGGGAGCTCGTTGTGGCACACACTGTATGTTTTGCCACCTTTCAAGAGGTTAGCTTAGATGCTTTTTATCAAGCCCTAATCTGCAAACCGAATGATGTATTTTAAATTTCATTTCATACGCTGTTAACTGTCAATGATGCGTTGATCACAACGCGAAATGTACATCTGTTTTTTATTAATAAAGTTAAATAGCTGTTTTATCATGCAGTTTGATCTCATTTCTATAAGATTTTTCCACATGGTGAACAATAAGTCTCTTTTTTCCATAACTATCAATTAGGGTTCTTGCGACTTCAAATGACCTATTCTTGCCTAGAAACCGTTCCATTGCTGTTGTATGACTAGTCCCCATTGCTTCTATATTATTCTTGAACATACATTATTGTCTATCAAACCAGGGATGGATAGATTGTTGATATGATCACTGATATGTGTGTCCAGAACAGTGAGTAATTGATTTAAGAATGATTTCAAAGTGTTTCAGCTTTTTAGACAGCTTTATTTCTCAGCTCAGGTATATACCTACCCGATTACACTGAGGAAATTTATTGGTTTTCAATACAGAATTATAGTCAAAACAATTATCAAATTTAGAATTACATTTTGTTTACTTTAAGTAGTTAGTTGTAGGAAACTTTAGTATGTTTGGCAGCGTTGGCACATTGTTGTTTATAGGTCACATATGTGTTGCATAAGTGCTCTGCTTGCAGATGGAAAATGCTGACCTGTCGGTAAACTTCAAACGTATCACGAAATGAACTATTACCGGATGTTACTATATATGCAACCAATTTTAATAAATTATATCTTTGAAGCAGTAATCAATGAATCGATTTAATGTCTTTAATATGCAAATTGCGATTCTGGAAGTTCCCTAGATGCTCGGCATTCAACATTAACACAACAACCTTTAAAGTGCAATAAACTAGGCTATAAACTGAACAAATGTATATTTCTAAACCAGTTTTGTTTAGGTTCACATCCTATCGATGATTTTTTTTTATAATGTCCTTGCCTAATATATGACGTAATCACTAAAAATATTATGCCGCTACAATAATGACCGTGGTTATCATATTTCTGACGTTTAAATATAGAGCCGGCTCATCCAGTTTTAGGTGCTTGTGATCCAGATGGCCATGAAGCCGTTGCATTAGCGGTGCATGCTATCCAAGCGTTGTTTTATAGGTGTTGAACGATCAGAATAACTTTGTTTGTGTTATCTGCAGAGGATAATTCCAGTGGTTGAGTCATTGGTGGATCCAAACATCAAAGTGAATATTCTAAAAGTGATATTGTGAATATGTATATAACGCTCAAGTGTGAGTAAACATAAAATTAAAAAGAGAATATGCCGCGAATATATCCAAACAATTTAGTTGTTTTCTTTAAAAGATTATATTGTTCTTTTAGGTGCATTTTATAGCGAGCTGAGAGTTTTAAGGGCTACAAATCTCCAATTTTATTATAACATGTATTTATATATTATTCATACAATTAAGCAAACATCAAGCACAAAACCAACTTTTATATATATATATATATATATATATATATATATATATATATATATATATATATAATTTATATATTATATATATATTATATATATATATTATATATATATATATATATAATATAATATATATATATATCCTGCTCTTGAAAATGCATCATTTGTTAAAAAGTGCATTAGAAATTGTGGATATTGCATTGTATGTAAAATAGACTGCATAGGTGTCATAAAGTTGTCTCGACGTTTCAGTTTAATTACACTTTGGCGTTAGTCCAACCCAACCCGGCCCACCACAGAAAACAAACACATGTAGCAATGAACTGTATCGAAATAGAACGCAGTTCGAACGGTCCATTGTTTTGAGATCGATGATAAAAACCATCAGCTCTACTGCTTTGAAAATGTAACCACACGACACGATAACAATCCCGACGGCGTTATTAATATTATCAGCGTATCTTCATCCTACTCGACATCGTTGCTCCGAACATTGCAATAAGGTTTCAATTATTCAACTGTCTCGTGTCACACCTAGACATTCGCGACCTTACTATAATACCTATTGAAGAAATTCTGACGTCTTCTTCAGAATTTCTTAATTTTGTGTAAAAAAGACCACTCTGATCTGAGTGTTGAGTTTATATTTCTTCAGCAGGTTTTAATGTACCAGTAAATAGCTATGATAATGAATTCGTCACTATAACTGAAAATAATACAAAAAAATGCCTTTAGCATTAAAATTTACTACTTGCGATATTTAGATATTATAATATTAGACGTGCTTTAACGTTTATCAGCATTTGTATTCGATATTTGGTGGCTGGCTGGTCCGGTTTCTAGTTTTCTTTTGAACTTCCTGGCTATTTACTCGGGGTAAGAGTGTGTACCTTTATTATAAATTTCCCCTTCTTTAAATTGTTGGTACTCGTAAAGTTTAATGTATTATTTCTTATTTCCTCACTTTTTTTTTGTGGAGGCGTTTGATATACTACTGAATTATCGCTGGTTAATTCCAAACTTGTTTTCGTGTTCTATTTTGTCTGCCTTAACATTTTTGACGGCTGCTTCGTAAATCTTTTGTAAGTCAAATCTTGCATCTTTGTTTTTAACATTCTCTTAATACTTTCTTTCTTTTCTCTTTCTATTGTAACTTATATTTCTTGGCACTTTGCCGTATTGGATTTTATTTGTTTACCATCAGTATCACAGTATGCATTGTTGTCGTTGCTTTTGCTTGTCTTATTTTTAAAGTTAACGGCATTTTTACTAAATAATCATTTGGTATTAATTTTGTTTAAGTTGAAATACAATTATATTTTTACAACAAGATATTTAATTGTAACATTAGGACTAACGCCCCTCCGCCTAATGCCTCCCTTAAATGCCTAAAAATAGTTTTGTCATATAATAATAAATAATGAATATAAATAGAAATTAATATACTTCAATAAAACTAAAAAATATATATAAATG
Source organism: Protaetia brevitarsis (assembly GCA_004143645.1). Lineage (NCBI taxonomy): Eukaryota > Metazoa > Arthropoda > Insecta > Coleoptera > Scarabaeidae > Protaetia > Protaetia brevitarsis. The sequence goes on along the minus strand of RXPK01000247.1, from coordinate 1,234,478 downwards.
ATTTTGCAATTTTATTATATTAAAACAAAACAAGTCTTTAAACCTTTCAATTCTGAAGAATCATTAATAAAACCATTTTTATTCAAAGTCTTCCGAGAAAGGTGTTTCTGTCATAAGTGAAATTATCCACAGCTGTTGAAAGAGAAGCACAAAGAACACTGGAATCATACAACCAGGCAAATACATGGAAAACCCTTCATTAAGAGACCATAAAAAAGAAGACCGAAGAATTACTACAGCTTAGTAAGAATCATCTTGGCAACGTAACATGCCTCTTGCACTGAAAGGATATCTACAGAAAATTGGTTTAACATTAGAGATACCAATACCAGACTGGGTAATGGGATGTTACAGAATGTTTACCATATTATGTGTGAAGGCAAGGTTGGACTCAAAATGATAGACAGTTTTTGGCAAGCCAAAAATGAACCCACAGGATTACTTTGATTAACCAGTCAGAGACCTGCAAAGTACAGGTTAGTACAGGTTACTAGGATACAGGAATAACTGGTCTAATTTAATAGATAAAAGAAATGGAAGATTAAATGCAAAAAGCCGAGAGACTGCAGTGTTTCTGGAGACTCCATGTCAGATGGCTTAACAGATAACAAAAAAAGTATTTCAGTTTTTGTAAAATCGTTCAACAGGAATTGAAGTGACCGCAATGCAAAAATATTTAAGCTGCTTGTTGAAGTTTATTAGTTAGCCAATTATATCGTAATTATTTGACAAGTAGTGGAGGATCTTTTGGCTCAAATGAAAGGCAAATTTTAAATTTAACTACGTTTCAATATTTTAATGTCTTTTTCAAGTTAGTGCAAAGTGTGAATTAGTATACTAGGAACTGATGCAATAACTTGAAAACGACATTAAAATGTCGAAGCCTCGTTAAATTTAAAATTTGTCTTTCTTTTGAGTCAAAAGATCTACTAATCCCTATTACATTACACAAGTCCATTCGCTATTAGTATAGTTTATTCATAGTGGAAATATTAGTTGGTTTCTATTATAGGTATGTGTTATGTCTTCTTCAAAAAACCACCTTTTTGGAATATCTTAACTGTTAATTTTTATAATGACATATTCTTTAAATTCTTTTCTTTAAATCAGTTTGTAAGCGTGTATTATTTTTAAAGTTACTTTTGTTAACGAGTTTGCTGACATCCATTTAACCATTTTGTGCTATTGATGATTTAATAAATTATTACGAAAGATTGAGATTACAAGGAATGAATTAATTAATTAATATTCCTTGGTTGTTATGTCGGACAATATTGGACTTATTGTTGTACTCGCAACGGTGTCCCACATTTCCTCAATGGAATTATTGTTTTCAGGTCTTAAGAGCAACTCATAGCGTGAAGTTGTAGTATTTATACTGATTTGATAAATCTGAAATTTTGTTTTGGTCGTTCCACTCTTCTATTTTTGACATGTATCACTATGTTATGATAGGGGCGGTTAATAGTCGTACGTTTAACTTATTACCAATAGGGCATTGGCACTAGGGAAAGTTGGAAACATCAGTATTGTTGACAGCAAGGCATCGATAGAAAAATCTACTGCAAAAGTACTTGGTATCGATTTGTACTGTATTGTCTAGAATACGATTTTTAAAAAGATATTGCATACTGTATTTTGATTTGCTAATTACATTGTTCCCTAAGTAATGTTTGTTTATAATTTTGAATGGTTGTTGATGACCGACTTGAAGTTGTTACATTACACAGTAATTAGAAATAAAGAGAAAAAAACGTTGTATCTACAGTTTTATTTAAAACATCATGATTATATTGTATGAATTGAAAGTGACATGCATATGGAAAAATATGCTATAAAAAGTTAAAGTTAAAAGTTTTGTTTAACGTTTTCTATTGAAAAAGTTAAATTATGTGTTTAATTATTAAATTAAAAAAAAAACAATTTTCAAACATTTTGTATAACAACTTACAGGTATCGATTGGAACCTATTTTAAATTAATTACATGTCACCTGCATTCAGAAATAAGTCCATTTATTTCTAATATTGCATATTTACACCGAAACTTGTTGACCGGCGATATTTTACAACGGAAGCATTAATTAATACAGTTGGTTATAATGCTGATGTTTCCGAATTATTCTGCTGTTGTTAATACGAAAAGCTGAAAGTAGTTTTATGCTAACCTATACAATAGTGGTTATATCTGTACGTAAATAGACTATGTATAAAGCATGCGTCCGTTGTTCTCTTGGATCCATACCCATCGATTTCATACGAGCTGATCCTGGGGAAAGTAAAAAGCAATAGTAGTCTGCACTGGCGAATTTTTTGTCTAAGCGTTTGTCTAATTAATAAGTGTATCAAAACTTCTACCCACATTTCATTTTTTATTAACTATATTCAAACTAAGTATTTCGATTGTATAAAGATAACAGTGATGTATGGTGGTAACTTTAATACTATGTGATTATGTTTATTTTTTACGTAATACAGTCCTTTCGAATTTACAGGAAAAGCATAGTGGTCCATTTTTGTCTTCCTCAGAATTCTATAATGATCGTCCGAATTATCTTTTACAGATATTCTACAAAATATTTCTTTGAAATGTCGGTTATACAAAATAGGTACCGTCATTCTTTTATTGTTAGGTATAATGAAGGTGCAAAAAAACTTACTAATTTACAGATATCTTCTGTAATATTATTGAATTAGGTATGTCTGAAACTAAATATCCAGAATTAGTACTTAATGTTAAATGCTTTTTAACATTAGGTACTAATTTTAGTTTTTTTAATTTCTTTTATTGTAGATAATACTAGGTTTTTTGATGTAATGGGTTACATATTTTGTCACAGAAGGTCACATCAGTGTAGTGCTATCTTGTTGTTACATTTGTAATCTTTCAGTTAATTGTTATGCAGGGAGCCATATTCCTATACAAAAAGTATTCGTAACGAGATCCGACACGTCTTACAAAATTGTGAATTTATAAACACTTTTTCTGGACGATTATTGTCGTCGTCTGGAATTTTGTCAAATTATAATATAATCAGTTAATAACAACGTTGAATTATTTTTCAATAACGTACTGTTTACAAATAAAAAACTTGAGAATAATCTTGCAATTTTTAAAAAAAGTTAATGTGATCGGTATCATGGGGAATCCAATAATCCTGCCTTTTTTATTTATTAATACGTATATAAATTCCAAAACCTTCACTTCCTTATAGAAATCCTAGTGTTTGTATAGGCGGTTAATTGTTCTTGTAGACTGTGATAGTTGACTTTATAATCTAATAAAAGTATATTGTGGACGTTTATAAAAAAAAAAATTACGTTTTAACGTGGAACCTCCAGTTTCCAGTCGACAATCCATTACTAATATGTAGATGCAGTGGCGGCTCGTGAGTTATGAAAAAGGGTGGGCACAAAATAAAAATAGATAAATAAATTAAATTCGAAAGTGTACTTCCTAATTCTTTTATTAGAATACTATAGGCTCAAAATGTTTTGGCTACTAGTTTCTACATATGGTAGTAATTGTCTTCTTCAGGCCTCAACATGTTCGCATATACGCTAGTGTCTGTGGTGTGGAAGGAAACTTTGATACCATCGTTATAAAAATACGTAAAAATAATAAAATAATGCACTGACTTACATGCGAATTTCTTTCTGTGTTTATCTTGGTGGTTGGGTGGGCACGTGCCCTTGTGCCCTTTAATACCAGCCGTCACTGAGTGTTTGTTTAGGCAGTTAATTGTTCTTGTAGACTGTGATAATTGACCTTTATAATCTAATAAAAGTATATTGTGGACGTTTTTAAAAATCTTTTTACGTTTTAACGTGGAAACTCCAGTTTCCAGTCGACAATCCATTACTAATATGTCGATGTACAGGTCGATGGCATGTAAACTGTGTATTCAGCAGCTTTGCTAATGCGAGCAGTATATATTGCACCAATTATTCTACATATAAAATAAAATCGACAGCATTAAATTGGGAATAGTAATGCAGCTTATCCGTATTAAATAATACGGATAAGTTGCATATCTAAATAGATTGGTCTTGTGACAGTCAATATTATAGATATATTTACATTACGGAGACAAAGAAACATAAGCATCACTAATATTAATATTCAATTAAATAATACGTATTGTTTGTACGTAAGTACAACATGTCTATTGTTGTTTACAAGAGTATAGGAGTGGCTTTTAAGATGCCGGTATATGCATTTTATTAAATTAGAATTTTGTTTAATGAATAGCGATTTTATGTTATAAACAACGTGATTTGTATAAACATACATAGCTAAAGTTGAATGCTGCTAAATATAAAAGAAATGAATTTTGGAAGCTTTGTGTATAATAAAGCTTTTTAATTACATCATTTCTGTTCTCTTCTTTTATAATTCTATTTTGATCTACGCTGTTCTTCGTCAGCATTAGTCACATAGAATATATGTTTTGTATACGTATTCGTTAAAATATTTTGTATTATATCAAGCCATCTGCAAATTCGTAGATTTTTAATACCTGCACTTGTCAACAGTAACTACCAAAATTCTTAAATAGAAAGTCGGTAAAATCTGTGCTTATTCAGCAATTTGACAAATTGGTCGTAACAATTTCTGACTGACGACATTGTGACTTTCTTATTATCCCTTTCGTATAGAAAACGCTGTTCCCGTCAATTTGAATGAACATCGCACTTAAACGAAAGCTGCGACAGAATTGCTCGGGAATTTTCAGTCAATTTTGCAATTTCATTTCATTCTTAGAAAACGTAAATTTTCTTACGCACATCTACTATAATACGGCTGGTTACATTAAATTCAGCATAAAATCGACAATGCTTTTAGAAAAAATGCGTATCAAAATTTAAAAGTGCTTTTCTAATTTAATGTTTATACTGTTCTGGTGAATTATTTTTTTTTTGTACGAATGAGGAGTAACTAAATTCTAGTTCAAATGCAAAACAAATATTGTTCATTCCATTCTTTTTTATTAAAATTTATGTTTCGTCGGAAACTGACCATCTTCAAACTCTCTACAAGTTACAAGAAGCTTAGAAATACTGAATATTCCTAGCAAAACGACAGTGCACTCAGTACTATCTCAGAATCTGATACACGCCGTGAACGTGAAAATATTTTTAGAACGTGCACTTCTTTCCGCCATGTAGGATGCCACATTGAAAAATCTTTTATGAGAGATGTTAAAGGCAATATCGACCAATATCGGACTATTGATTCACCCGGTATATCTAAATAATGGTTTCAGTATATTATCTATCTGTTCATATATTAAATTTAATTCTTTTTTCCTTTTATATTACTCAATTTCATATGCTTCGAGCAATTTAAGTTGAAGATCTTTTCTGCAGTTGTGTAAAAGTTTGATATTGTGGTCACCAATGCTTGTATATCCCGTATTTAGGTGTTGGTAAAAATTAGACTATCCCTGTTTTCGGTGTCCTTTTACTCTTATTTTTAATCTTTTTTCAATTTCACCAATGTATGTGGCATTACAATTATTACATTTATGTTATACACACCATTTTTCTTTAATATATCGTCTTGGTCTGTAGCATGTACTGTAATGTATGTTTTGGTTTAAAAGCAGGTTTTATATTATATTGTTCAAACAAATTATTTATTTTATTTGAGGTATAATTGTATGTGAAGCGTTTATATAAGTTTTCATTTTTTGGTTTATATCTATTGTTTACAAAGCTTTAGTAATTAATTCTAGTTATAATAGATATACGCCTATAACTACTTGCAAATAATAAGTTTATCGCTAAAGTGGATATTTTTAATTTTTAAAAGTTAAATATCATTTAGTAAATAGCATTAGCTGGCAAATGGGCTTTGATCCCGCAGGCCAATATATATATTAAAAAAAAAAAAAAAAAAATAGCATTAGTTGTAAGTGTAATTTGTTTAAACGAGCAGATTACATAGTCAAGCGTAGATATGTGTGTATGTCCTATAGTATGCACAATTTTTTGTAATGTACAAATTACAGAAAATCCTGTATTAATAGTAAAATATGAATGAATTGTCAAAGATACGCGTGAATAAGGTGGAAAAAAGATGTACATTTCATACAAACGTATATAGCTTTAGCATATAATAGATCGCTAACAGCTTAAGTTACTAACTATAAATGTTAACGGTGTTACAAAAATAAATTCTTGTTCAGCAGATATAGAAGCAGAAGGTAATAATTTCAGGTGTAAGGGAAAATTATGTGCGATTATATTAAAGCTGTAAATATGTATGTATATACCAAGTACCGTTTAAATATTGAGCAATATAATCATATATCTGAAAAGTACTCAAACATCGCTAGCCATTAAATTTAATGTATTTTCGAGAAATCAGTAAATAAATTCTGTTTGCAGTAATTTGTTATGAGCGAAAAGTGAAGTATCACCTAAGCTGCATGTACCAACACCATGAATTAAGCGATTTAAATAATATAGAAAGTAGGAAATTTATGTTTTAGATCTCCACAAGATAGTAAATATTAATGCCAGGTAAATGTTTACACTTTACTGTATACGCTGCAATTGTCTCTAGTAAAATTTCTGGGCGCTTTCGTCGAAAACCTAAGTAGGCCTTCCGTTTGAATAAATTATAGAAAAGAATGAAGGTCATCGGTGGCCGATCCTAACTGGAAAAGCAACGACATGAATGATCCTGGTATTAACTATTCACTGTAAAATTGATCACACACTCGGTGTAACATGAGAACGAGGATTAAGTATCTTGGTAGTATGTGGAATTGTTGGAATAGGTATTACAAATTAAATTTGATTAGTTGATATAGGCTTAAAACATCTCGTTTCCTTAATTAACTGTTAAGCAGTATATTCAAAATAATTTTCTTTACTGTTATAGATGCGATAGGATAATTTGATGCGAATAGACACAAGGTCGTTTAGAATATATATTTATATTAACAATTGATAGCAATCAGTTAAGATAAGCTAAAAATAGAACACTATACTTACATTTAAATGTAAGTTAGTTAAGATTGTTATGAAGGTTTATTTGACGCGTTTTCTTACGTTTTAATAGAGGAAACAAAGTAAATTAATTAGTAGCTTTTTTAGCTCTAAACGCACACAAACAGCTTTTGAAAATGGAATTTGTTTAAACTGTAGCCAATTACACATCCAATAACGTTTTTCTCGTATTTTGTGAGCATTAAAAGTATCCAAAATGTTTTTTTCAGACAACGAAAACGTTTTGATACTCTTTTTAAGATTCTGTGAAAACTTTTGTTTGTATTGGGTTTTCCATTACCTTAAGATATTTATACCAAGATTCATTGTATAACTCGTAAGAAGATGCCTCTTTGGATAAGCTGAGGTAAAAATATTCCACCCCTAACTGTACTCTTAAACGAAGCTTCAAAATTATTTTGGAAGTTATCTATAGGCGTCAGAAAAAGAAGAAGAACTAGTACCGATTATACTGATTTTTAATTATATTGATAAAAATTATCTAGAAATCTTGTTAACGTAATAAAGAATTGTCTGTTAAACCAAATAGAATTATAGTCAAACCAAGAGACTGCTTATTTTTTCAATTTTGGAAATATTTTTCTGCTTTACTACTGCAGATAACGTGACATTTTATTATTATATCTTTTTTTTATTTTAAACACATTATAACATTACGTCGTTATAACTGAGGGTTTTCTTTGAAAATCATTAATTCAAAGGGAAAATTATGATTTAGAATTTTGTTTCAGTGTTTGTGGCAATTGTCTTGACATTTGTAATTAGTTAAATAATTTTATCCACATTTTGCTTTTTGTTCCACCAGTTATCAAACTACTTGATTCAATGAATATTTCAATGAACTCAGATGTTATGTTTCTTACTATGCTTTTTTTTTCCTACGAGTTTTGCCCAACTCTGGAATTCCTCAAGGCTTCAGTTTAGGTACTCCTTTGTTCAACTTGTTTATCAATGATTTACTACTTTGCTTTTTTTGTTCTGTTCTTGCTTATATTGATGACGTTAAATTTTATCATCAAATATACACAGAAAATAACTTGCTCGTCCTGGGATCTAACTTTGATAAGTTGGTAGCATGGAGCCATCAATACAAGCTTCACGTATTTTATCTTTCACATATACAACATCGCATTTGGTCTTCTCATATCGACAACTTCTTTCATCAAACAAAATATGTTCTTGCTGTTTTGAGTGTGTTGTTCGATACCAGCTTCTCCTTTAAATATCTGTTCCGAGTCCTTAAAATTTTTGGGTTTAGAATTGTATGTGAATATAGAATTTCCAGGAAACTCATACGATTAAAATTTTATATCACTACCTTGTCTTTCTAAGCTTGAATACGCGACCGTATTATGGTGACTATCTGTGATATATACAAACTATATCGTATATATCGTAAGTTTTTAAAATTACTTACAAATTGAATTCTCCAAGAGATATCGCCTCTGCTGATTGTTGTTCGTATCATAGTATGCCTTCATTAAACTTTGGGACGCGATAGGTTGTGTTAAAAATTTTTGAGCAACTTGCTAAGCCGTACCACGGATTGTTCTTTCCTTCTTCAAATGCATATCCTTCCTTGTTCCTAGTATTCTTGGGGTTTCTTCGAGGTCTGCGGTGGCATTTTAGAGTCCTGCCGAGGTATTTTCTTGCTGTCCCGACCGCCTTTTTTTACCCTCAGTGGCTTGACTTCCGCCTCTACCTTTCTGCTTTGTTTTTTTTTAGCGGTCTGGTTTGCATTGGATCTCTTAGATTCACGGCGACGTGGTCTCTGCTTGGTCCACATTCGCTCCTCAATTTTTCTTTGCTTTCTCAGTTTCCTGATCTGAGCGCCAAATAGTTTTTTTTTGCCTGTTGCTTCAGTCTGAGCTATTACACTCATGCAGCGATGTTTTTGGCAGTGTCACTTCATAATCATTAATATATTCAAACAAAACAAACTGTCTTGTCTGGTACTTACCTCCAAGATAGCGTCATCGGTTTCTGGAGTCTCGCTAAAAGAGGTTTTCGATGCCCTCTCCTGGTCCCTCCGTTATGGTTTAATATAATAAATATAAAAAGCTAAGAGGCTGTAGTGTTTCCGAAGACTTCAGGTCAGATGGCTCCCACAACAACAAAAAAATTGTGATTCCGCGAATACGAGCTTTTCTGTGTTGATAATTTAACATTTGTTATGATTTCGTAATTAGTCTTTTGTTTTTTAATAATTTTTTGGAAGATTACATAGCACACCATGAAAATTTTAAATTTTATTAGGAATATTATAGGTTTTTATTTATTATATTTCTTATAGGTTAAGCTTTCGATTATTAGGCTGTTACATTTGAATTTTTACCTTTTTAGTTTCATGCTAAAAAAATTTAACCTTCTTATATTTGGTGGGCTAACCTCGATTTTTTACATGATTTGAAGCTTTTAATTGAATTAAAAGTTACATTTTAGTGAATCAAAGGAAGCCGTTTCGTTATTGGCGTGGCCACGATCTAACGCCATTAGATTGACAATGATAGAAATGAAAATGTTAATTTTAGTTTCTAGTATTTATTAATTGATATAATGGTGAGACAAATTAATGCAGCACCCATGTTTAAAATAAGCAGTAACTTTTTATTAAAGCCTCTGTACTTAGATTTCACACAAGATTCTAAAATTTATTTGAATATCGTAACATATAATGCTTAAAAGTTATTTGACGCACGCGTGTTTCAGCGTGTTGTATGCTGCTATTATTTATAACTTAAAAGGATAAGTACATTATACAATCCTTAAAGTTAAAGACATTGGTTTAATTATGTATTTATTCATAGATGATGTTAATTTCAAAGAATATTCTAAGGATCTGGAAATAAGCTGCGGTATTCCTCAGTGGTCGATTCTTGCACCGACCCTATTTGTAGTTTGCGTTAATAATCTCCATCTCTCTTTGTCATCATGCACTCTTTCTCAATACGCTGACGACACGAGCTGTATTGTTTCTGCTTCCGATAGCGTTGCCCTTTCACTTTCTATTGCAACAGTAATCAATCAGATGACTGACTGGTGTGATGCGAATCATTTAATACTTAAGAAAAATAAATCAAATGTTGTTAGGTTCACGGCGTCAGTGACTGATAATGGTGGACTTCATATGGGTTTGATCGACGATTTGCTTTCGGATAGTAAGGTGATTAAATTTTTGGGACTTCTTGTTCATCACAATCTAAAATTTAACAGTCATTGCGAGATGCTTGAGGGTAGATTATGTACTGCTTTGTATGCTATTCGTAACCTCCGTTGCGCCGTGAATGTGCACTCGCTTAGATTATTTTATTTTGCATACATTGAGTCTCGTCTCAGTTATGGCCTAATCTTTTGGGGCTCATCAGCTGGTGCTAAACGATTATTTATATTACAAAAACGTATCATTAGAAGCATGCTGTGTGTATCATCCATGGTATCGTGTCGACCACTTTTTAAAGAATTAAGTATTCTGCCTCTGCCATGTTTATACATATTTGAAATCCTGAAATTTTATAAAGCTAATGAAAAAATTTTCGTCAAAAACAGGGATATTTATAAGGTAATGCATACACGCCATTGTCTAGATTTAGCAGTACCCTCTCATACTACGAAGTTATACGAGACGAATCCCAGGTATAGAGCAGTAATATTTTACAACAAATTACTCAGGCAAAAAAAAATTGCAATCGTTCTGAGTCAAGTTAAGTAAAAAATTCTTCTCGAAAAATGTTATTACACTATTGAGGAATTTGTGGAAAGTTAATTAAGGTAGTTATCTTAGTATCATTATTTTTAGTTATTTGTTCTATTTTGTGTAATTTTTATTCACTGATTTTACATTATATTACTCAATTTTGTGACTATGTTCATGTTCTCTTGAACCTTGACATAAAATAAATAAATAAATGTTTTCCATATAATACATTTAGCTGTTTAACTGCCTAGCATTCGAAGAGATCTCATATTTGAAAATTAATGTTTTCTTAGCACACAAGTAATTATAATCTTTTCATGTATTGGTTCTTCATTATAGCAGGAATAAGTTCATCAAAATAAATGTTTGAAGTGAATTCAAATTGCTTTTCAAAAAAGAAATCCCTGTTACTGGGGTTAAGGAAAACAACTGACGTATTGCATTTTAGCCCAAAAATAACAGGTTCACTAGTAAGAACACTTGAATAATGTAAGTTAAAACAATTAAAGTAAATAGGTATATCCAAAATACTTGGATATAGCTACTTTTTAGTTAATTTAAAAATATTCATGTTCAATTAACTCTAATGATTATACGAACCATAAGGAGATAGTATTACCAAAGTAAATACTACTCAAACAATAAAAGGTGAAAAATTACATTAAATATTTGAATCAACAACAGGTAAATAATAATTTAAAGATTAGAGCGCATTCAGCTTATTCAAAATGAGTTTTATCGTTGTTGCCTTATGTTGATAATATTACCATCAGTGATTACCCATTTGTCAAGTTTTCAATATGCTTTGTGGTTTACCACTTAAAATGTTTATAATAATAATCAATTTCAAAACTTTAAGATTACTAAATATTAAACTTCGCGGACTACTCATTAACATAATGTTGTTCTTAATAAGGCTTTATAAAACGAAATGGGAATTGTTCAACTAGGTGGGCTGACTACGTATATTACAAAAAAAGCATTCTTCCTAAATGTATTTTGAATGCTGATTTATGGTACCTCGTAACCAACAGATATATTTTATATAATTATACCAATTTGTATTCACGTAACTGGATAGGAAGTTACAATTCTGAATACTTACTCTCTAATTTATAATGAAAGAATCCTTTATTTTTATTTTATACGGTGTGCCATGAAACTTTTATTGCTTGTTTGAATAATTATTCAAAACAACAAACCAAACCTGGTTTGTCACCATAATTAAATGAGAAATTTAAATCAAGATAACAATGTCATGGGAATGTTCTAAAATATTTGATTAGAAATGCAGATAAGATCCATTCACGAATACCGCTAGCAATCAGTTTTGATTGATTTGATAGACGGTATGCAACACTATGCAAGAGAAAAATTCGTAAAGGTTTATGAGATGCTTAAGATAGATAAAAGAAAAGAAAACGAAATGAGGTTACTTAAAATATGCTGACAATTCTTACTATTATTTGTTCCTACCTTAATGAGGAAGTTATTTGCTTTTTGTTATGAATAGAAATGAATTACAAGTACACTGAGAAAAATGGATATTACTATGTATTACAAATTAATAAGTAGTGTTATAAGTAGGACAATGATACACTGTCTAGTAGCCAGTATCCATGCTTATATATTTATACAGTGTGTCTCCCGAATCGATACATGAATAAATAAAACAGTCCGAAATTTTTTTGAGTTCAAATTTGATCTTCTGAGGTTTACCTATCCCTGCTTGGATAGTAAGTAAAATTTTTAGCTTTAAAAAACCAAGCATATCTTGGAAAATTACGAAAACATAGTTTTCTTTTTCACAAATATTTTTTTTTGTGGATTATCAATTAAAATTAAAAAAGTAAATTAAAATTGGACAGACGATACTATGCAAGGTAGTCAGCAGGCTTTCATTAATAATAATAATAATCATAATACATATTCATTGAAGGTATAAGCATCGGATTGAAATCACCAACTGGCCTTGGTCCTCGATTTGCGTTAGGTCCATGCAGGTGGTGATAGTGGTTTTGTTCCTGGTGCTGAATATGCATTTCTTTAAAAGAAATGTCATGAAATGGATTTGGAAATGTATGAGGATTGGTTTACAAAGAAATTACTTCCAAATATACAGCAGAACTCAATAATTGTCCTTGATAATGCTTCCTATCACTGCAGAAAATTAGAAAAAAAATTACAATAACAGCATGGAGGAAAAAACAAATAATTTGACTGCTGCAAATAATGATGAGACTTACACGATTAATGACACCACTGATACTATCGTAGGTACAACTTTAAAAAAGAAATCATATAAAGATGTATGGCAAAAACATTTACATTTCCTATAATTGCGAGGGGTGTAAGGAAGAGGAAAGCTGAAAAGGTTCCATTGGCTGTGTCCTCTAATTCATGGAAACAGTATTATGAACGAAAAGCAAATGAGAAGAAAGTCTTGGAGGACATAAAAAAACAAAAACAAATTTCTAGAATGCAAAAAAAAGCAAAAAATAGATACAGATAAAAATATCAAAGTTTTACCCAAAGTTTAGTCAGAGTTTAGTCAAGTTTTAGTCAAAGGTTAGCCAAAGTTGCGGCCAAAGTTTTAACCAAAGTTTAGCTAAAGTTGCGACCAAAGTTTTAAGCAAAGTTTTAGCCAAAGTTTAGCCACAGTTGCGGCAAACATTTAGCCAATGTTTTAGCGAAAGTTTGGAAAAACCTGCGGCCAAAGTTTTAGTTAAAGTTTAGCCAAAGTTTGCCCAAAGTTTTAGCCAAAGTGTAGCCAATGTTACGGCCAAAGCTTTAGCCATAGTTTTAGCCAAAGTTTTGGCCAAAGTTTGGTCAGAGTTAAGCCAAAGTTTTAGCCAAACATTGATCAGAGTTTAGCCAAAGCTTGATCAGAGTTTAGCCAAAGTTTGGTCAGAGTTTAGCGAAAGTTTTAGTCAAAGTTTAAGCCAAGGTTTCGCCAATGTTGCGACCAAAGCTTTAGTCAAAGTTTTAGCCAAAGTCTGGTCAGAGTTTAGCCAAAGTTTTAGCCAAAGCTTGATCAGAGTTTAGCCAAAGTTTGGTCAGAGTTTAGCGAAAGTTTTAGCCAAAGTTTAATCAAAGTTTGGCCAAAGTTGCGCCCAAAATTTAGCCACAGTTTAGTCACAGTTGCGGCCAACGTTTAGCCAAAGTTTTTGCCTTATTTAGTAGCAAACGAAGAACCAGTTCCAAATCAAGGAAAAGTTATAATAACAGATAATATACGTATAGCAGACTTCGTTATAGTGAAATATGAAAGTCTATATTTTCCTGGAGTCGTAATAACGGTTAAACGAGGAGAATACGAAGTAAGAGTTATGGCAAGAAGTGGGCCGCATGCTTGGAAATGGCTAAATCCAATAGACCAAATATGGTATACGAAAGAAGAAGTAATGGAAATTATTGAGCCTCCACAGTTACTTAGCAGCCGTGGGAATATGTACTCTGTTACAGAAATCGAAAAATACAGTATAATGTGCTTATAATGGACAGACGGATACATATTATTATATTGCATTATTAACAATCTATGCGTTTCTGTTGTTAATTCAAATAATAAAAATTTTGATGGTAATTGTTTATTTTAATTTTATTAAAAAGTGAGTGAAGTGGTCATTAACTGGACATTTTTACAGTCATTAACTGGAACTATCTAGTCATTCACTGGGTTTTCTTCTATGAAAAATATTTGAAATGTGAAAAATATATTCAAAAAAATATCCATCAAGTAATTTACTTAGTTTAAAATTAGACACATGAAACTTTATGATTAAGCTACTACAAACTGTAACATGCATATAAATAATTTACTGTACGAATTATTATGTAGATGTATGTAGTAGTACGTAGTAGTAGTACGTGTTCAATGTAATTTCATTATGAACTATTAAACTATTATTATTATTATTATTATTATGCTTAAACGGTCATTCATTGGATGATTTGAAAGATGCGTCTAGTTCAATATTGATAGAAATTATCGAAAGCAGGAGCTTATCATCATGCCTGATAGTCAAGCAGTCATCAAAAGGTGCTGAGCTCACATACAATCAGTTCCAAGATGGTCTGGGAATGCATAGGGAAATTAAGCGAGCTAGGCAAAAGGAATAAAGTAACCCTCCTGTGCGTTCCGGGTCACACAGGAGTGGAAGGAAACGAAATAACGGATGAAAAAGGCCTGGAATACCTTTTGTAGGGCCTGAACTCTTTTGCGGGATAAGTAGCAGTACAATACTGAAGAGTTGAAAAGAGAAATGCAGCAGAGAAAATCCAATTATTAGAAGAATCCCCAGCGAATGCGGCAAAATAAAATTCTTCTGGGAACCTATAACCAGAAAAGGTTTACAGAATGCATCAACCTGAGTAAGAACAATGTTCGCATATTAACAAGAATACTTTCAAGCCATTGTAAACTGAAAGGACACCTGCGTAAGTTTGGATTCGCAAATGAATCTGAATGTAGATTTTGTGGGGGAACAAGATGAAACACCCATCCACCTCCTGTCAAATTGCATAGCACTGTGCAACTCAAGGGCGTTGCACCTGGGAGCACGGTGAAATTGAAGAGGGAGACTTGCCTAACTTGGGCCCTTCTGATATCCTACACTTTCTGAAAGGAATGGGATTTAAAGGCTAGCGTAAAATAGCAAGAATAGGGGACACAATAGATCTCTTAGGTCGCAGAGTAACATCACCCTCCTCACATACATGCATACATACACACATACATACTGTAAACGGAAGTTGACACAAATTACTTTCTATCCAAGCAGGGCTAACCCGCAGAAGATGAAATTTCAACTGAAAAAGTTCGACTTTTTACCTATTCATGCGTCGATTTGGGGACAGACTGTATATTACTATTTATTAGATGAGTTCAACGATTTAACATAATTATAAAGCTCAGTATTTTTTTATTATCTATCCTTCTAAGCGTACCCGTTTATTCAAAATGTAACAAGCGAAATCTGTAACCTATGTCTTAACCATTATTTAAAACAGTACAGCATCAATCATTCGGAATTACCATGCAACACTGTCATCTTTTGAAATTACCCACTGGAATTGTGTATATCGTATCATGATAAATTGGTTTAAGTAACGTGAAGTGAGGCTCCACTGTTCCCGCGTCGGTAGATAGCAGATGCGTTATTTTGACACATATTCTCTTGTGAGTTTCTTATCAAGTTCAATTTTCAATTTTAACTTCGTATAATATATTTTGGGATGTACAAACATATCCTAATATTTTAATGAAGTATACAAATAGCCAATAAACGAGTCAGATTAAAAAAGAAGAAGCTACAACTAAACTTACTTTTATTTAACAGCAGACGAAAATATAATTTAACTAATTGTCAATAAAGAGCACAATTAACAGGTTGTGTCAAGATGGGCGTCGGTGTAGTGGACAATTATGGTTCAGATTTCCTCTCTAATTGTAATTTCTTACGATTGCCCGTTGGCGGTCCTTCACCTTGAATGAAAAGGTTGCAAATGTTACTTCTTGTTTTCTCAAAACGGTTGATGCTATCGACTTAAAATTTTTGCAGCTTATTAAATAAACATATAAGGGAAGACGGAACAAGTGCGTGCTAGAAATAATTAGTGCCGTGCGACATGCTTATCGCTGCTTGATTATGCTTCAGTTTCTAGGCTGCAATGTAAATGTGCAGCGGTGATAACCTTGAGATACCTCCACCTTACACTAGTAAAACTCGACCTCAGCACTAATGGCACAGATCGACTTTTGCATGCCAGTTAGTGTTTTGATTGTCCTTGGCCTTTGCGTTTTTAATTATCCTCGGGCCGAGACTACAGTTTCTCTGTAACATCCCACTTTTGGTTGATACATATTTTTGGAGAATGTCAAAGCAAAAATGAAATCAAATTAAATTTAATGCAAAATTGATTTAATTTCAACAGATAACTAAAAAACGTCGGGCATTATGATTATTTACAAAGTTATTGGATACATAAATGGAATTATGAAGAAATATTGATGAAGATGCTTTTAATATAAATTAACTAACTATTAATATAAATTAAATTCAAACACTATGAACCAAAATTTGTTCACAATTTAAACGAATGGGATTTAGAAGTGTGTTTAGATTTTTCTTATTGGTTGGGAGGCAAATGAGAAGAAAATATAATTTTCCTTACTTTATTTTGTGAACGATGAGGCCAAATTCGCATCCCACGCTGTGTCAACCACCCAAAATTGTAGATAATAGGATTAAGAAAATACGAACTTTATAATAAGATATTGACCAGTATTGTTTAATGTGTGACAGAAATTTGAATTGAAAAATTATGGATCATACCTTTTTAAACAAAATTTAAATTCAGGCAACTATTACCATTTTATAAATACTGAAATAATTAAAGTTCTCGACAATGATAATGTGCCTCTTGGAGAAAGGAACAACTACACTGGAAAACCGATTTATTCGATAATATGAAATTTTGTTTAAATTAACTAAATATTGAGTTAAGATGTGGATACACAAATATTTGGTTAATTCAACTAAATTATTTGTTCATTTAACTGTTTATTTATTTAAAATAACGAAAATTTTGTTGGATTGACTAAATTTTCATGATAAAATTTGTTGAAATTATTCTACTGTCCTGAAAAAATTGGTTTTTTCGTGTAGGGTGACAGTGTACCTACACAATTCAAGAATTGTTAATGAACTTCTCTTGTAAATATTTAGGATTAATAAAGTAATTAGACGCAAGATGTAACATCATTTACCATCTGGGCCTCCTGATTTGACCCCATTAGACTTTTCTTTTGGAGTTACTTACAAGAAATGGAATACAAACTGAGACTTGTCACCGATATCGAACATTTCAAAACAATTATTTGAAATTGGTATGTGTGTGTAAATGTATAACCGGTTAGTATTAAAATATCCGTTGCAGGCGTATCAAGGACAATTATTTGTATTGAAACAAAGGGGGTAGCATATGAAATTGTGTAATATTGTTTTGTTTAAACGAGCGAATTTTATTAAAACAATTTTTGTTTACATTTCTTCATAATTTAATTTATAAATCGAATTACTTCATAAAAAAACATAGAATTAAGTTAAATCAAGTTTGCTTGGTTCAGTCTTAAACAAAACGTAACAAAAAAGTTACAGTGGTGATTTTGAGACAAATAATTATATTTATACAGGTTTGCATTAATTACAACGACTAAAAATGTGATATAAATAAATTGAAGAGAAAACAAATTTGCATTATAGTGCTAAAAATAGGCAGATTGTTAAAAAAGTAAACCATATTTTCCCAATGTCCCAAAACAATGTTAAATCTAACAGTGAAAGAAAATAAGGAGATTGTTGTATACATGTCATTTTGTGTCGTTTTTTTTTAAACACAAAGAAATGGCAGGATTAGAATTTCGTAAAATGAATAATAAAAAATTCATATGGTGCGGACTTTATGTGTGACACTGTATGTCCATGCTGCTGTGCATATGATTTTAACTTGGAATATATTTACCTAAAGGGTTTTTTGGATGTATAAAGTAATAAACACTTACATATATATATTTCTAGATATTGGCCAATTTAGAAATAATTTAACAATTTTCTTACTTTTACAGGCAATAAATTATTTGTGCTGTGGTATATTCCATAATTAGGTGAAAATCTATCTATCTTGGAAAAATAATTAAGTAACTAAGAGAATTTGTTAACTTGTTTTATATAAAAAACTGGATTTACATTTTTTTCTGCTACCGGTTTCGGTCTACCTCCCTCTTCAGACCACTAAAAAATTAGAGTCATTTAAAAAGGAAATTTTTATTTTATTTTTATTCTTAGCAAGATATTTAATAAGTTGATCAGTTGAAAAATTCAATTTTTTCTCCACCATGAAGCATCGTACACACAAATTAGCTATTTAATCATTTTTCCAAATAAATTATTTATTGCAGTTTTAGCACTCTCGTAAATTTATTAATTATTTCCGTATAATTTTTAACATTCAAAATTTAATTTATTTTAAATTTAATGAAATGTGTCAATCGACATTTCATTTAAATTAAAATATATTAAATTTCGAATGATCCTGTAAACTTAAAATCTTCAATCTCCCATGAGGAAGCAGAATTAGTTATTACCACTAATTCATAACATGTTTAATACTATTGTTGGACATACTTGCATTCGTATAATAGAAAATGTGCACACCTCGTGTGTGACACAATTGATTCTTAAATAACTATTAAAATTAATATTTGTAAAGGACTTTGGGACGGAGTTTTTCTTGAAATTGCATAAGAGTCGGAACATCAGTCAAATAGGTTCTACCTCGAAAAATCACATTCACTTTTCCTTGTCTTTAAACGGAAAATGCCTATTGGAATTGCCGCAGTTCACCATTGTCTTATCCTGTTCATTATTTATAAATGGTGGTTATTATAGAATAATGAATTGGGTACTGTAGCGTAAAAGTTAGGATGCGCTCTTGCCTGGGGTAAAACAGAAAGTATATTTGCTGAAAGGTTAAAGAGTCTCCCTTTCAACATGACACGTGGCTAAAGTGTAAACATAATTTTGTATTTAAGCCAAGTGAATACATAAACGCCTGAAATGAAGCGTCGAAACTATCTTGTCTGATGTTCTTAGAGGTTTTACAAGCAATCGAAGAATTGTTTCAAGACATATTATAGCTGTTTGGTTATTTCTTAGCACGCAATATCATGTGTATTGATTTGAAAAGAACATGTTCTTCAAGACTTAACTATTGTAAACTAGGCTTAGGGGTTTACATTTTTGACAAGCCGGATACTATTGAAATTTTGAGCGCGATAGATTAAATTATCACCTTCATTTGAACTGACTGCACAAGAATTTGTAATCATGGTTATGGTATTTCATTTATTTACTTATTGAAATTGACGTTTTGCTCATATCGTATTTTAAGAATTCAAATCATGGTCTACCTACATTAATTCTAACAGGTCGTATACGTGTAAAGGAATGTGACTTATGGAATTAGAATTAATTGAAACCAATTTAACTAGGATCTAATTGTCTCTACGTTAGTATTCCAATTAAAACATAACACTATGCCGATTTGTTTCTGTGATCTCATTCTTTTAGAATTACATTCCATAATTTCTCGTTCCTTAATCTTTTACCTTCGCCACACAATAAAACCCTTGTCGCGAGTTAAGTGGCGCATAACATCAATTATGCACGAGAATTCATTACGAACAGGAGTAATACTCGCTAAATTGGAGAGAAAGCCTGCATAGACGAAATAGTTCGCATATTATGCAATAAATTCGCGGCTTGAGAGTAGCTGTGGGCCGTGCACGACTTGCCGGGTAAGCGCTTGGGACGTTGCTTTTATTCATGGTACAAAATCCCGCTTGCCATCTCCGAATATGGCGCTTTCCGTCGAACTACTAATGTCTTAGATGATTGCTGGATTTTTTCTTCGCGAAAAACTTGACCAACGACAATATAAAAAAAAAAAATGCGAGTTTTATTCAACTCGCCAGATTACGGTATTCGGAACATTGCGCAATTCCGGTTCTTGGCCATTATTTCGAACTCGTAAATTACTTTTTATGGCCTTCACCTGAAGTGGCGGTAATTTGTTGTGTCATTCATATGCGAGTACAACAGATGTGTTCATGAAAGCATAATCTCACCTAATTTGCATGAAATACGCTTGAATCTTAAAGATTATTTAAAATTAATAATGCTAAAGGACTTTGAGGCGGAGCTTTTTCTTAATGTTACGTAAATGTCGAAGCATTCGAATATGTTCTGTTTTAAAAAATGATATTAATTTTTCCTTGCAGTAAACGCAAAATATCTGTTGGAATTGGCGCCAATTCAACATTGTTTTATCTTATTCGTTATTTAGAAGCAAAGTGCTCGTTATTACAGAATAATAAATTAGATACTGTAACATAAAAGTTACGATGCGCTCTTGCCAGTGGTAAAACATAAAGTGTATTCGCTGAAAGGTTAAAGGGTCTCCTTTCCAACGTAGCGCGTGGCCAAGGTGTAAACACAATTTTATATTTCAACCAAGTAAATACATGAATGCTTGGTGAGAAGCGCTAACACAACCTCGCCTGATGTACTTAAAGACAAGCAAATGATGAATCGTTTGAAGGCATATTTATAAGAATTGTTTGTATAAAGCTCTTTTTAATTATCTTTCTGTTTACTTACACTTAAATTGCGTTACCTTTCAGAGTACATAAATCAATATTTTGTAAGCACTCTAATTAAGGAGAAAATCGTGCCTTTACGAACGGGCTGAGAGTTTAAAAACTAAAGAGAACGACATAGAATGTAAAATAAATGCTTAATTGTATTAGCTTATTAACTAATACTTAATAAATAATAAAGCCAAGACATTGTGTTTTGTAATTTACATATAAATATATTGGTTGTTGTCCACAGGTTGGCCGGCACGAATTTTCGTTTTTGATAAAATTACCTTTGAGAAATGTATGAATTTCATAACGATTTAAGTGATTATTGTAATTTATTATTTATAATTTTGTTAGTTTCTTATATTATTAATAATCTTTTTTATAGATACTAAACCAAGAAATATTTGATAACAGCATAAAGCCATTGACAGGCTTTTAGATATCCGAATATTAAAACCTTAAGAGAATTAAAGGAGCACTCTCTGAAGTACCTGGCCGAACTAAATACCCGAATCGTGCGAGCAGGAGAATCTACTCTCTTGCCCATACCGTAAACACCGTTCCGGTATTTTATTCGGCCACTGGACTTACATGGCGCATTTTAAAATGCCTAGTTGAAAAAAAAACTATTATTTTGTGATGATAAAATTATCTCGCTTTATAATTTATTTTTGATAGATTTTTGATAATACTTATAGAATGCATTATTATATAATAGTTATATAATATTATGTAATAGTTATTGAAGAACCCGTCTTGTTAGAACATTACCAAAACCACGGTACAAATAATACGATATGCTTACGCGCATATGGAAGTTACGTCACATAGAAGCATAAATGGCGCCACATATATAATTAATTATTATATTAAAATCGATTTCGACCGTGAGGGTTTTGTTAATGCGAAAGGTAAGTTTAAAACATCCGGACGGGGTTACGGAACATATTTTAAAAGCGTTAAGGTGTTTTCACGATTCAATTTTCTAGAAAAACCACGAAAATACCTTGTAAACACATACGAAATTCGCTACAATTGCAGAAATAAACACGAACGCTACTAGATGGCGACAAGATAGATAAAGTAAATTTCAACTTAAAACGGGCTTTCTTAAAGCAAAGCTGCACTTGAATTACATTAATTGGTAGTTGTGAATAATTTGGATTTTAACATTTTGCTATTTACCATACATGTATTTTATTGTTTTCGATACGCTCCTTAATGACGTCATCTGACCGGCCTTGACGAATTTGTGATTCAAAACGAGCATACCGTATTATTTGTACCGTGGCCAAAACCTCACTTTCAGTCGCGTAGACTTCGACTGGTGCCACATAAAGCTTGCATGGTTGCTATGCCGCAATTTCATAATGTTTCCCACTGCAGAGTTGTATTCTGGAAGATCAAGCGGATTTAGGCGGTACCAGCCAATACGGTTGGAGTACTGAACTACCCTGTTTTCGTTGAAGTATTGACTTTACAATTTCGTGCTTCATCTTAATATCTTTGGACCCACGCGTACCTTGCAACTAAGGTTTGTTTACTCTTTGATAGCAAAACGGACATATTAACAGGACATAGATAGACAAGTAATATTTTATATTTATTCTACATTTATGGAAAAAATAACTATGATAAAAGTGTTTGGTAGAAAAAAGATAGTTTTTGTTGCTCGAAGCTAGGAGTTCTGATATATTTAAGCAATTTTATGCCAGATATGCTATTATTTCAAAAATTGCCAAGCCGTACAAGTCGATGTAAAATTTTACGCTGCATTTAATGCTGTAGTAAAAAGAAAACACAATGTTCCAATTTCAAAGAAAAAGTTTTGTTAGTTTAAATATAATTCATATCGAAGACGTGTTGTTCAACATCCTGTATAAGGTTTAGTGATTATTGCTTTTGTATCTTCACCAATAATTCTCTAAAACAAATAGATATAAAATCCGAAGACGTGTTGTTCAACATCCTGTATAAGGTTTAGTGATTATTGCTTTTGTATCTTCACCAATAATTCTCTAAAACAAATAGATATAAAATCCTATGAAATGTTATTTAAAATTGTGCAAACGTCAAAAATTCAACGAAATTGTAGATATCGGAAAAACGGTCGAGTTAAGGAATAGAGAACAATGCAAACTGGCTACAGATGATGTAATAAATTTATTAGAATGATCAACATTGTATCATTCTATTTAAAAGTAGTGTAGTACAATTTAACTTTATTTATTAATATAAAATAAGAAAGTTGACACAGTATGCCGTTATTCATCCTTCCATTTCCTTTCATCGATGGCATCACCAGAGAATGGTATCACGTTTTTGCTATACTGCAATTGCCCGGTTAAAGTTCGACCATGGTATTTTTCCTGCTCACCTTAAGAAATTGGGTATTATTGACGAGGCCACTTGTAAGTGTGGATATGATACGGCTGACTTAGATCACATCATCCTTGCCTGCGTGGAGCATCAGGAGCCCAGAAAGAAATTCATGGAAGAGTTAACACCCAGAGTTAACCTTACTTGGTTCCAACAACTTTAAAGTGTACGAAGGCATCATTAGATTTATGAAAGAAGCCGGTATTACTATTTAATAGCTTCTCGTCGTTTCCTATGTTTCTTTTTCCTGTGTGGGGTTACCTTTTATCCGTTGGCCGATTCTTGTTTGTCTTTAAGTCGTTTCGATAGGCCCCGAAACGTGAAAAGTGTGTCCCTTTTCTATCCTCTTGTTTGTGGGGCTTAGATCCCGAAAGGCATTAAAAAAAAAATAAATAAATAAAAAAGTTGATATCAACACCCTGTATATTGAAAGCCCTGTACAATTGAAAATATTTCCTTTAGTCATTTCGGAATGATATATTTAAAAATGCACAAATTTGAAAACTTATTATTTTTCTAGTTGCATTAATTATAACGATAACGAACGTTTGCATTATAACTGACAGGTCATAAAAATAAAATCGATTTCAAGTTAAACGTAATGTTTTAAAGCAAACAATTGCCTATTGAATTATTGATTTATGGAAATTGCGGCCAAGTTAAGCATGAGAGTTATTACATATTGTGTTCCTATCATTTTGAATTGAAGTACTACAAAATATGTTACGTCTAAAGGTATAATTGATACTAGTTCATTACATTTCCTATCTATATAGGAAATTTTTAGCTAAGCTAATAATGCATTTATAACTAATTAAGTTAAACAAGAGCAATTAGTAGTATTATGCCAATTCCGTTTTAAATGCGCAATTCCAGAAATTTTCACAATGAAGCCAACCTATGTAGCAATTTCTTTATGTTTCGATAAATAAGTTACAAGACAGCAACGGAGTTTCAAACAAAAGTGTTCCACAGCAACAGAATCGGTTTTGCTAAGTGAATTTTAAAGTCATAGGTATAAATAAAATTAAAACTTTGTATTCCCATTTCTTTTCTTGCGAAATTACATTTCGTGAAACGGACTGAATTATCTATACAAAAGTATTGTACGTTTAAAACTTAATCTGTGTTCTATTGTTGCAAAACAACATGTTAACATCAGTTGTTCTAAAACACGAAACCCGCATTTGAGTACTTAGGTCATTAAGAGCTTCGATGCATAAATCACGTTTAAACGTAGACATTAGATGCTAATACCGAATATTACTGGTAGTTTATGTTGATCAGAGTTGGGCGTGCACCTATTTATTATCCGGACCCTGGTCGCCCCGATCGGTCACCTATAATGGATTAATAGGAAGTCATTTGGGCCAAGCAAGTCTCTAACCAGGTAATAAGTGAAAACGCTAATAGTGTAGCGAATACTTAATGGTTTGGGAACCCTATTAGCTACGGATGTGTAACATAATACTCAATTTATGAATATTATTTTCGACAATGTAGACTAATTTAAATACTTCGTGTAGCAATTTAATAATTAATCTATAGTGTCCCAGGGGATTGGTGTAATGTATATTGATATTGAAATAATAACAAGGTAAATTCGTATTCCAATCCTTCTTATTTTAAAATATTTACTGCGACATGTTTCGGTTTTTCCAAACCATCTTCTGGCAATAAAACGTCAAAGGTGTGTTATTATGTAAGATTGATGTGTGTGTGAAAATTCTTCATTAAACTTTTAATCTGGTTAAAAACTACATTAAAATGAAGTAACGTTAAAGACGAAAAACAACACATTAAAACCTATGTAAATTTAAAATCTCAGAATCACACCTTTGACGTTTTATTACCAGAAGATGGTTTGGAAAAAACGAAACATGTCGCAGTAAATATATTAAAATAAAAAGGATTGGAATACGAATTTACCTTGTTATTATTTCAATATCAACAATTTAATAATTAATTCACCTTTAAATTAATTTCGTGATGGAATTTAGTTAGATGCTGCTAAATATAAATTAAATGTACAAAGAGACTTTATTCAAAGTTCAAATCATAGATGACCCCAAAAGAACATATGAGACTAATTACATAGGTTACTTTGTCGTGTTCACATATAATCATATAAAATAATGGAGATATAACCATAACAGCACAATATAATTTTATGACGACTAAATACTATATCCTTATTGCGCACTAAATATCTAACATTGACATCGAAGGCAGCGAAGCTATTGGTTAATTACCACTATTTATTCAAATACAATAACTATAATCGTTAGTTTAAGATATTAGTCAAGTAGGGAGTCGAAATTAGCATCTCATCTCGCATTTGAAGCTAAAAATCCTCATAACAGTTATAGCCCAAAGTGGAAATTTGTAACTGGGTAATTAAACGTTAGTAGGAGCCTATTAAATACGTAATTAGAGTTAACCTTTGTTTCTTGGGTGCAGCAATTACAATATTGGAATTCATATACATATTTACTGTACAACTCTAATAACAATTCAACACAAATTAATTTTATGTTTAGCTTGAGAGCACATTCAATGTTGAAATTTGGAAACAAAACTTATTGGATCATATTGTATGTTGAATAGGACATCTATTATTATTTTTAATTATAATTCTAGTTCTACGTATGGAGTTATAAATTTCTTGTTTGTATAAAATTGATGTAGTATAAGAATTTATAAAACCGACATACAATATTTCACAAAACCATATAATTTAATTTTATAGCTAAATACAATATATTTTTAAAGATCTATTTAATTATAATTTAATTCAAAAACAAATATTCAAAACATCCTATGTTAAAACGCAATCTTTATATAAAACATAATGATATATTCAAAATCCTAGTAAACAAAACAAATTGTCATTTACTAAACAAAAAATTTTATTTATAATTTATACTATTTACATTTTATATTTTTTTACACTTGAAAAAGCCTTGAAAATAAAGCGAAACGTAGAAGTTATTAATGTTCATTTCCATGTTTACGACCTAAAAACAAGAAAAAGAAGAAATTAGAATTTTTCCCAAGACTTTTAAGTAAACGTAATTTATTAAGCTGCGTTTACACAGATGAACGAGAATTCGTTCGCATTTTCAAGGCTATTAGTGGTAAGAAAAAAGGGAAAATGTGAATGAAGCCAGTCATTCAACAAAAATACTGATGGCGGGCAGGTGTGTATATAACAGGTCTGTATTAAACTTTTAATTCCCTATGAGTGTTCGTTAAGTAGAGGTTCCACTGTATAAGGTCTTTGTTACCGTGAGTTGTACTATTTCTAATTTAATTTAAATTAATAATTTTTAAAATAATATAAATTATAATAATATGTTGTTTTTGAATAAAATTGTAATTAATAGGTAATTTTAAGACAAGTTATCAATTTAAAAAAAATAAACAAAAAACCCTTATGTTTGCCTATACGAATAAGAAAACTTTTATTCCTTTAATTTAGTGTAAATCATTCTAAAAAGGATGAAAGTGGTTAATATTATACTATTAAAGGTAAGATGTTATCAGACGACCCAAAAGTCATTCGGTGTAAATCACAGAAGTGTAGCTTTTAAAGCCTCTATGTATTACTAAATCTGAACGTAATTATTTATTGAGCTTAGGTAAGATTGGTCTTTTAAGTAAATATAACCCAAATGTAGAAACAAGTCCATATTACAAATTATAAGTAGAAAGAAAAAAAACAATAGAAATCGTAAAATTGTTAAACCGTTTTTCCAATATGGATTTAACTAAACTTAATAGGAAGCCCTTTGTATACGTATACAAAAAGAAAATAACGAATATCAAAACAGCGTTGATAGTTTTAAAGAAATCCATATATTTCAATTAATAAAACAGATAATCATTAAAAATCTTCATGAAATACAATATAAAATTTTCAAGTATTTAATTTAAAAGGATTTTTAATTAATTTGGATATTTAATGATAAAATTAGAGCTTCCTTCATTTCAATATCAATGTTGAATTCAAAATGAATTAAGATCTCTTGATGTTGTCTGTCGTACCATATATTTATATGCAATTATTATATTAAGAACCTATTAAATTATCTTTTTGATAATATTTATTCTTTTTATTCTCAAAGTAAGTGTCTTTAGTACTAAAAAAACCTTTAATGAATTGTAGGTGGTTAAATAAATGAAAAGATTTAGGCCTTGTTCCGATACCTTTGACTGCGTCTTGATAGATTCAATTCTTTCGAATTGGTTACTATACTGGATTCAGGATCAGTAAATCTGTTTTTTCTTAGAAAAAGATCTCCGTCAGATTAACCTTGCAGGCGATTTGTCTTGCATTTCGACTTTTAAATCTCTCTTCTTTGTAACGTTTCTAGAATTATTTGACACCCGTATATTGAAATCACTTTAAAATCTTTCATATTTTTTTTAACCAGCGTTGTTTTTTTTTGCAATTTACCTACGCATTTCAAATCTCTATTTGGACAACTCTCTTTACCCATACGTCTATCAAATTCCAAAAATTGTGAGACAAACGATTTAATTTTTACGCTTCTTATAGAAATAACCTGTTTTACAATATTTTAGTACCTTTCCTACTTTTTCTGCAAAGAAATTGGTGGAGTTGATTTTGACGTATCTTGGAATTTCATCTATCTTTGAATGAGATCTTAAATTGTAAAATTGCAATTTTCATTTACTCTTTTGATCATCATGTAATTCTATCGCTATATCGATAAGCATTCCGGAAGGAATTAATATTGATTAATATATTTTGCCTGCCCTTAACTCAGAAAAAAATTGTAGGTGCGCACAGAAATTCTTTATATATAACATTTGTAAAAACTGCACAAGTCCAATAACCACTTATCTTACCTCATTATAGATATATCAAGTTAGTTTAGTATTTTATTGCACTTTTGCTAACTATTGTCATCCATAGTCACCCTAATAAATCTCAACAAAACGTGCAGGCCTATTATCACCATTCATAAATCGTTCAGAAACATCTGATCGCCTACGCACGTGCGCTGTTAAATTGCTCTTATTTTTTCGCCTGACAAATACATCACTATCTCTCTATATTGCGGCTTTGCTGCTATAATAAATCAATCAGGCACAGATGCATGTATCAATTAGCGAGTGCAGTTTGTTCGCGGAGTATGAAATCAAGGCCAGTCATCAGACATTCAAGCGCTTTGTAACATTTTATGTTGGATTAGAAAGCTAGTATGCCATGTATGTGTGTATTGGTACTACTGATTCTATATCATACCATCGACATACGCTCGCCAGGTATTCCCAATTCCGACTTACTGACATTACCATTCATTTAGTTAATTTATTTGGGAATTTATACCGAGAACGCTATTTTGAATGCCGACCGATTTGCTCTGTTTGAAAATATTAACTTTTAAAGGCTGCGATTTATGGCAATAAAATTTCGTATTTATTTATTTATTTATTTATTTAGTATAAGTACAAAAACAGGGCTAGCCCAAGAACATTGTACTCTTAAGACATAAGAAAAAAAGATAAAATACGTAAATGCTAAATGCAAAAATTAACAATTGATTATATATATATTTCTATAAAGAAAAAGAGATAATTGAGTGTTAAATAGACCATTTTAATATTGTTTTCTATTGAGCAATGATTTTATTTTATAACATAGATAAACAAATGAAAAGATGATGAATGAGAACGCACATTATATAATATGTACTTAAATAGTTAAATAGTCAGAGATAATGTAATTATCGGTTTATTGAAAAGAAAAAAAAATAATATGCAATAACACAAAGATAAAAACTAAATTTATTATTGAATCCTAAATTATTTTTGTAAGGTTATAATTATTTTCAATGAAATGATATTGTCTCTTTAATTACTTCAACTTGTGAAAATGAGCAAATATTGTTAGGTAACAATCAAGTTTGGGACTATGGAAATAAGTTTAATTTTTGAACCTAATATTGATTGAAATACGCACTAATTTGATTATTGTTGTTATTTTTTTATGTTAGGTGTATGCGTAATCTAATGATGTTAATAGCTCCAAATATAACTCAAACTGCTTGCAAAACTTTCGCTTACTTAGGTACTCTTAAATTAGTCCAAGGTAACTGGGAGTAAGAAATTGAATGGAGTTATGCAACAGGGAATCAATTCTCAGTTAATCTATTAATGGTTGGTTTCCTGTTGCATAACGCCATTTAATTCTTATATATCTATCATTAGATGAACGCAATTTATTGACAGAATAATGATACATTTTCATATGTTGCTATGGTTTATTTTTAGACATTACTTAATTTTAGTTACTTTGCAACTCATTTATAACAGCTTTAAAGAATAGAAAGCAGTTATTGGAATTTAACGTGTATGCATGATTATATATTCTACATGTCGAATTTATGATAAGCCATACTATATCAAACTGCTATTTATAAGATTTTAAAAACTATTAACTATATCTTATTGTTAACCAAAGCTTTTTCTTAATTTTTCTTCGGATGTTAAGTTTTTCGTAATATGTTGTGTATTCCCTTCTATCTGAGGTGATTAATGGTCTTTTAGTGTCCGGTTTGGTACCTGTTTTGAATTTCAGTTGGTTGACTACTTATTATTGATGTTAGGAGGTTTAAATTGTAGCATACTTCCTCTGGCTACAACAGCAGACGGTTGTTTAGTTAGTTGCTCGTACAATTTTATGCCACGTATTCGAAATATCCTGGTTCCACTAAATTTTTACCTGAAACGTTTCGATATAATACCTAGATAGTATTATATACATACATACGATTTTCCTAGGAAAAATTTCCTGAGAAGAATCCTGTTTCTACTTATCCCTAGAGCCTGCTTATGGAGTCGAAAATGTGTCCGATTTGGCTTGTAGTTTTTTAAGAGGATCTGCAACTGTATTAAGCCCTTTCCTTTGTAGCCCCCAAATATTTCACACCTAAAAAGAGATTTAATAAGTAGATTCGATTCAATTTTCGTCAGTCAAGGAATATTTTATATATTGTTTATGATTAGTTTTATTTTAATGGCTGAATTTATGAAATCGCCAGACAAGTTCGAATATTTCGATTAAAATAAAATTGTTTTATAGTAAATAAATCTAACATACTGCTGAGTACTGATTGAATTAAAATGCAAAATGAATTTTAAAATGTAAAATGAAATTAAAATAGCTAACCCAACGGATAAAATTTTAAAAGGGCGCAAAAGAACAATTAACCTCAGAGTTACCCTCGCCAATTAAAACTTGAATCTAACCACGAAAAGTAAATTGTGAGTGAATAAAATCTGACTTTCTTAATTTCCCCAAAAATTGAAAAGGTTTAATTTAAAATAAAAGAACAGAATTTTTAACCCAACGAAGATAATTAACAAACAAAATTTTATTTTATAAAGGGGTTATTAACAATTTTTGCAGAAAAAAACCGTGAACTGAAGGTTCTGGTCAAAAAATAAAAACTGCACTTGATTCTAAATTACAATAGGACAATGCTATTTCCTATACAAAGCAAAAGATTTGGTTGTTCAGGAAGATAATGCAATAGCTTTCAATTTCAAACCACGTGGTTTCAACAAATTAAATTAAGCGTGGACAATTTCAAGAAATTTACAAAATTGAAAACTAAAAAACAAGAACAACGCTTCTACTCACCCAAACCGAGGTGATTGAAAAATAAAACGAAACAGCAAAACACCACCTGGTCACGATATTCAAATTAGTTATCAAAGAGGTCGCTAGGATGAATGAAACAGCGAAAATCTTATAATAATATTTATTTAGTTCCTAAAATTAAAGTAATTACAAAAGTAAATGAAGTTACTGATTATTAAATAACGTAATATATAAAAATAGAGAGAATACATTGTGTTTCATCCTATATAATAATAGCATATTTACTGAGAAATAAGCGTTTACAGCAATAGTTATAACTAGAGTTGTCGATTTTCGTCTGCGCGCCAGGTCAGTACTAAGTTTCATATACGTGACATTAACTTTCAACACAAGTATGCAAGACAGTGTCGAGAAAGAGCAAAATTATTTATTTAACTATAAGTATTATATATAAGCTCCTCACCTTATTTAAGTAGCAGATATGGTATAGGATTGCTGAAAAACTTGTAGCATTAAATGTTTCAAGATTTTTCTTACTAAACCGTTCTCGTCGCGATGATAAAATATGCTTATATTTTGAAAAAGTCCGTTTAAGCACCACCATCAGTGTGTAGTCCGATTTATGCTAGCAGAATAACTCTTTATCGCACACTGTACAAACTATTTTGACGCCACCATAATGTAAATCCTGGAATTCACCGATATACTTTTTTACATTATGAAACAATCGTCGTT
Source organism: Protaetia brevitarsis (assembly GCA_004143645.1). NCBI lineage: Eukaryota > Metazoa > Arthropoda > Insecta > Coleoptera > Scarabaeidae > Protaetia > Protaetia brevitarsis. The sequence continues at coordinate 1,202,806 of RXPK01000247.1, read as the reverse complement.
TTTCTGGTATTTTCTGCGTCCGACATTGTATTACATTTACAATGTGTCAAACGTTAACGGAGAATTGTACTATTTCACACCAAGACTCGACTAACATTGATACTAGATAGGTACTAGACACACGAATCCGTGGGAGTGATTATACTGCTTTGAAGATATACTACGGCTAGAAGTTCTGCATAGCGCGAGGTGAGTGCGACCCGTGTAAGCAGACACGTCTGACTACTCTAGTTATAACTTATATTTATCTCAAAAGGTTTGCGAGCAGCTGCTATAAAAAGTAGCTGCTCTTCCTCCCAAACTAATTGTATTAAATTTAAACATTAATATTCTAGGCATTTGTGCAGTGGAATAACATATTTAGTTTGATTTGTTAGGCGACCTATGTAGATCATTATTAATTAATGCACAAGGTTTAATACGTTCAACAATATTCAATTTTTCAAACTGTCATGTAACTATCATAACGTTTTTTATTGTCGTGTATTATTGGCAAGGAAATGCGACTTGCCGTGAATAGTTTGATGCTGACGTAACCGTGCGTAAAAATAAATTTTATTTAAAGTGCATTGTTACTTCACCCACACTTTCAAACATTTACTGCTTCAAGAATGACGTTGTCTACAAATTCAAAATATATGCATAATGAAGAATCAAAAAACATCTGCTTTTTATTAGAATTAGTATTTTAATGATTCTATTTTGACGTATGTATTTTAATCTAGTTTTTGCTGTTTCATACATTTATTAGGCAATTTTTACAGTTTGTTAATATTGCTTTTCACTTTGCATTATGTCAAATACAATTATTGTACTTGATATATGTTTATCTTATTTCAAATATTATAAAATACACGGAATAGAAAAAAGAACTTTAAAGTTTCAATTGTTCTTCTTAGGAAGGGAGTTATTCTAACATTTTTAGTAATTTATCGTATATAGAGATACTTATTATGTTCTTTCCTTCTTTCTTGAGATAGCGGCTTTTTTGCACAATTTAATGAGAAATTTATAAATTAACCCATTTTTTTACGTTTCGACAAATTTGTTATTGTCTTCTTCAGAAAATATCAATGCCTTTTTACATTAAACATTTAACAACACAACACAAACATTTTACAATTTTACATTAAAATTTACATTTTTTAAAATTAATAACAATGTTATTTGTCAAAGTATTTTACTGTACATGTGTGTGTGTAGCATACTGTATTTAGATACTTATTATTTTTTTTTTTTTTGATTTAGTGGGTGATAATATTAATTCCAATTCCTGACTTTCAAAGACAACTTTTTTATAACTAACTTAAAATTCTACCGTCTTCTTGCCTATGCGTCTGCAGGAACTAATCTGCTTTGATTGATTACTGGTTCATACAATACCATCCTGATAAATGAATGCATTATTTATCACACTTCGTTACTATCCTATACTTAGGATTGCATAGACTTTCCCGGTAGACATATACTGAAGGTGTAATCTATCATTAAGCGAAAATTTCCTGTGGCGTGTGTTTTCTGATCGACTGCAGTAATTGATAACGGTTATCTCTATCACGGCTTCCCTTATATATTGACAGAGTGTTGGAACAAAATTGGGCGGAATATCTTTACATAAAAACTGCCATTAATCTTCTGCATTTTTTGTTGTTTGGTTTCCTTTTAGTGTGTTTTCCCACTATTTCTTCTCCTTCTTTTCTCTATGTGTGTTGAGGGTGATGCTATCTGCAGTGTTTAAGTACCAGTTACGGACGGGGCCTTGCTGTTTATCCCAGTCATTAGGATTCTATTACAACGGAACACGCCAAAGCCGTACGCGCTATGGCTTTGCGTTTTTCGCAGTAAAAACCTTTGGTTTCGCATCTCTCCGTTCATTGAGAGACGGAGAGAGATTTGAACTGATTACTGGGTCTCCGCCGGCGTGCACTTGGATGACCCTATTTGTTCGTTTTCGCAATTATCTACACGAAAAGACGAGCGACGGGCCTTCGTTGTTATAGTTTGAACGGCTACGCAAAAACATCTAGAATTTAATTAGGGTTGGCTTCTATTCGGGTATGAATCAGTAAAGATCTTTCAAAGACTTTGATGGAAGCATGTATCCCACCTTTAACTTAGGCGAATGGACTAAACATTATTTTTACTATTAACGTTTACAGAGTGACTATTTTGGAGAAAACAGAGAAATTACACTAAATTATGTATTCATGTTTAGTTAATAAATTCATATAAAAGCCTTTAAGGGATAAATTGCAAGGAATATATTTATAAAAAATCTGACTACCAAAACATTTGTTTGGTTTAAGAATGGCGTCATTCGAAATATACCTACTGGATGTATCTTGAGTCAACGCAATATGTCGAAAATTACATATAGGATTAAAAAGCTTTGTGAATAGTTAATTTTTTTTTTACCAAGAAATTGGATTCTGTTGAAAATATCAAATTTTCCATTTCATTTCCTTTGTTGGTCTCATCCCATCTGCACTAAATTTTAAAATGTTTGTGGAACGCCTTGCAACTTGTGTTTTATTTATAAACATGTCAAATTTCTAAAGATAATAATTTATAGAAAAACAAAAACTGAGCGTTGGCTAAATAAAAGAAACTAATTCAGGATTATGGATTGATATAGCTGATTTCAGCGGTTTTTTAGAATAGTAACAATTATTTGTTAAAGATGAAAATTTGTAATTAGGTATGCATTTTTTTTTGCTGTAGACTATCAAAATGGGAGCAACAATGAAAATGTCCACCATTACTTGAACTTGCTAGCAGTAGAAATAGGCGAGGAAATGGCAGTTGTTATTGCGAATATTATAATATCAAATATTCTTTGAGTAATCGATATTTTTCTTTGTGCATTTGTTTTTTTCTTATTATCTGAATATTATACACTATTGCTCCGGTAGTGTTTAAAATTATTGACATTTTGATTACTTGCCATAAACAATGCGTACAGACTTTCATAACCGAGCAAATATTCCTCAATTACATCGTTATATCTGGTGATTTGCAAAACATGGATTATTTTAGAAGGATAACATAATCACTTTATTTATGAAAAAGCTAAATAATTACAATTTACCCTAAATTCCGTGCTTCAACAAAAGGTACCACACGAGGGCACCTATTCAAGTACTATATTGATTCCATAACAATTGAAATTTCTTACTTACTCTAATTAAATGATTTCCCTATAGTTAGTAGTAATAACAGCAATATAATAAATTTCCCCATTCCACATCGGAGGGATGAACCATCGTAATGAATTGAAAGCAAATAAAACAACAGCAGTAGCTATTCTAATATGTAACAATAAAATAAGAAAAATGTAGTTCTTTCCAATCGTATATTGTGAGTTAACTATCGTCTTTATAAACTTTACAAATTTTGGCCTTGGGCCATCCTCAGATGTTATAAAACAACGAAAAATAAAGGTGAAAAGTCCGAAATTGTAAAAATATATAGATATTAGACATATTAGTATTAAAAAATTATTTAAGAGTTTAAAGTTGTAAAGAAGATATTTAACTCAAAATATACGATTTGAAAGGACTACATTTTTCTTATTTTACATTATCCAATTCAATGGAGACCACTAATATTTCACAATAACTTAATCCTAATTATTCTAACCAATAGTAATTAAATTAAAAGATTTATATTTTAAATATTCATTTATATGCCCCAACTATGCTAACAGCTATATATTATATTCATTTATAAATACGTACTACCCCGCTAATTATCTGAATATCATGCCGTAACCTATCTAATTCTTTTGCAACATTATTAAAAAAATATCTGTTTCACGTCGCGCCCAATTTAACCTCTTAGCCAATGCCCTAATTTCCGTATGCGTACGCCACTCATCCGTGAGTGAAGATTCAAATAAAGCATGCCCCTCTACATCTATCCCACCACATTCAAATTGCGAATCATTAACCCTCCCAATTCTACATACATATAATTTAAAGTTACCGTTATTAATTGTACCGCCTGATACGACAAATTAGTCCTTATTTCTCTAAAACGTGTGACGTTACCGATAAATTTCTTAGTCCACCTCCCATTTAATCCCCATAATATCCCACGTATCCTACCAATCATTATTAAGTTTATCCATAAATGTTTTTCTAACTATGCTATCCGAAGTTAGTTAGTCAGAAGTTTTGACAAAATCGTAAATGTTCGAAAATCCCCTGAATTTAAAGATAGTGAACTTTAGCGCAAATAGTCTTTAAATAATGCAGAGATAAAAATTCAAAATAACGAATGTACTACCAATTTCCAGCACAATCAAACCTTTCCGGAAGACAAATACTTTCAAATTATTTTTTCAGTTGGGGTTCCATGATAAATACTTTTGTCGCATTAATCATGTTGTAATCGATAGCGAGAAATAGATGGTGGATAATGTTTAAGAGTAACCTTAAAGATCCCGTATCTTTGTAATTTATGGAAATACTGTTTTCCTTATTTTTAGCCATTAAGTCAACTTGACGCTCTCATAGTTTGAATAAAGCTATACGGAATGCTTTGTATATTCGTTATATTTGCAATTTGCTGCACACACTCTTAGATTAAACGTAAACCGAAATGAAATATTGCTTCATGAATATTCATACAAGATGAACAGATACGGTTTTGACTAATTGTCTATTATCAGATTATCTATCATACATGCATAGGTATACTTCTGTACGTGTATCAACGCAACGTGAACGGACTAGCATTGTAATATACACACACAGCTAATAACTGGAATTTGCGTTTACTAATTGTGTACCCGTGCATGTTTTACACGTGCATAGAGACGTATGTATATTATAGCTACAAAGGTAATTGTTTTCATAAATTTCCATATACTCAGAATTATTTTCACTTTCTGTGGATTATCTGATGCGGGTGGTTTTTCATCTCTCCTTTTATCCGTATAATTTATGTTCTTTGCCTGTACAAAGGCTTATTGCTTACGGTCTACCTTTTGTTAATAAAACATCACGGGTGTGCCACGGAAGGTTTTTAGCATCATACCTGCGGTGAGGTTGACTTATTGATTTTCATTACCTTGCCATTTTCCCTTTTAGCTCATTTGTAATACAGAATACAATTAAATACCTTAACAAAGGGCAAGGGTACGTATTGAATGAGGATTAAATTTAATTCTTTTACAACATTTTAAAGTATAGATTTTTCATCGCAACATGTTGTATTCAACATCTATATTTCTTTAATGTGTTTGTTTAACTGCTCGGTGGACTGTGAGCTGTAATAAATTCGTTGATTTAAATCTCATGATTACTAGTCCCACTCTAATAGGTCGTATGTGTACCCATCAGGTTTCGTTTATGTAAAGCTCAGACCATTCGCATTTCCAGTTCGTCATATAGATACACCGTTGTTATGCGGTACATCCTATGTGGTATTACTTTTTCATTGGCGTTGTAGCTATTTCGGCAGCAGGCATAAGAAATAGTTAGCTAAAGTGTGGGTTGATGCCGGCAGTAGAGCATTTTCCGCGGAAAATTGGAGCATATTGTTACTCCTAAAGGTGACCTAAAACCAAATTTTCAGTTCTGCAAATTTAGGGGTTCACAATTGAATTTTCTGATCAGATCCAAAAAAGAAAAAAAATGCAGTTTTTAATAATTTTAAGCTGTTGGCAGCGATCATCTGAAGATCATAGAAACCATAAGTTTTAAATAGCAGTAGCCCATAAATATAATACGACAAATAGATGCATGTATTAAATTAATCTTCATCGCTGTTATCAATAATTACAATGCTTTTGCTGTCGTTCCCAATAATTCATTCAATACTTCAGCAAATCTTGGAATTTTCTAAATGTATCTTGCAAACGGCAAATGGTAAAATTATTCCGAGTTTCGTAAGACAGAATGACTTGAATTTAGCCTAATTTATATTATCATGTTCATAAGATCACTATAGATATCGATTTGCTCATCTGAAACTCGTCACTGCTTGATTTAACCAAATTGCATGCATGGAGTTAAATTAGTCATATTTTCATCATGTTTTGAAGTTTACTAGCTTGGAGACTTTGAATAAACACGAATGCTTATTTTTGGTTGCAATAATTTGAGGTTAATATTATTAATGGCGCCCATCTTTTGATGAATTCAATTTTGAGTTGGTATGATTTATTGCATAAGTATTTGAATTTCTGGTGTTTTTTCTTTAAATATATTGGGCTAAACAAATTATTTGTTTTACAAAAGAATTTAAATTCTCGGGAATTTTTAAAAACATTGAATGAATTGAATGGTTTAATATTACAATCTATCAGTGAAGATTTTGGTAGATTAATAAAAACTAATTGTTTATTGTAGTAAATGAATTCAAAATAGATTTATGGGTCCGTGATAGGTCAGCACCCTATTTTCAACAATCATTCTGTAAATAAAGAGAAGCATACAGTGCGGTCTTACAATCCAGTCATGTTTTTACACTAAAACTATCGTTTTCCTGCCTAGGCAGGCAAAAATGTCACTAAAGGTTGGCCACACTAGATTCCACATGGCAGACGTGTCAATGTGTCAACGTGCTCAATTGTCATTGAGCTACTGTTCAACCATGCTAAGATGAACTGATGTCTTCATTGCACTTATTATTGATAAATAGATATTGAACTAGAAAGAAAATTACAGAAAAAGATTTATTCTCGGGAACGTCAAAATACTAAGGTATGTAACATGTGTGCCAACTTGTACTGTCAACTTCCTAGTGTAAAAATTTCTTTTCTATTTTCAATTCAAAATTAATATTTGTCGGCCCAAAAGCATTGCGTATCACACGGCCAGAAATTGTTTTGCGAGTATTCGTACTTGTAATTGTACTACAAACCATACTCATACTTGCAAAACTGTAGTTTCTGGCCTAGTGATACAAATAACTATTTTTCTTTAAGTTTGGTCTTCCAGTCATATGATTAATGCTATTTCAATTTTTTTCATTCCAATATATCTAATATATGTCTTTTGTGCTTGTGTAAGTTGTGCTTAAACTTATACAAGGTACCGCTACTACTCGTTTACTAATAGAGTCTACATTTTTCCTTATTGTTGCTTTATTTATAGATAAAAAATTAGCAACATGCTTTACTCATTCTCTATTACGTAGACCGTAGAATTTTCATTTTGCTTTCTAATGAAATAACTTTCGTTCGTGTTTTTAAATTTCTTTTTGCCACGGCAAAACTGCAATTTTAAATATAAAAATACTACCTACTAAGACTATACCTTTTTATTATTTATTAAAAATATGAATTTCTCAATATTCCGATCAAAGAAAGCACAGGGATTTAAAGATTTACTACGCAATGTACCTTACATGAATAGATTTTACTAGTATTATAGACTTTACTACTAAGTTAACGAGTAGGTATAAAAGGTTGGTAGTAATAAATGTGCAATCAAAGATGCGATTTTTTATTGTTTTTAATTTGTTTAATTCGTTAAAATCGTGTAAATAGAGTACCTATTGTGTAAATTGTTTTGCAGTCTTTTAGAGCAAAACATGTGCAGATCCTTCGACTTAGTAATGATAATAATTACCATAGTTCAAAGTTTTTGACATTCGTGATTAATAAGTTTTTTTTCCTCTTTACAAAAGATGCATATCACGCAGATTATTGAGAAATATTTTGTGTATGAGATGAGCTTGATGTCAGTTTTGAAAGGTACACAGACATCGATAACAATAGCGGGGATGCGCGTGTTGGTCAAAAATTCAGCGAACGAAGGGATCGTTATAAGCACTCGAAGAGCCAACAACCCCGACATCCATAATCGATTCGGAACACACCCGTAGGAGGTAGAGTCGTAAATTATTAGAGCGTGGACTACAGCTGACAACTAATTGACGTCGTGTCAGGAGCAAATTTAAGGGCAAGCTTTCCGTGAATGATATTCGACAGCTTCTTATTTGCATATGAACTGTCCGTTGATTGACTATTTAGTCCTCTTTGTATTCAAGTTGATTAAATTAATTTGGTAAAGATTATTCTGTATCCAAAACAAAAACATAAAAATAGAAAACTGAAAATGCTAAAAAGTATTCCATAAACTTGAATTTGTATTATTGTTTGTGGAATACTTAAGATATGAATTTATAGCAGCGTCGAATATTTCGTGCTAAATGCAAATTTAGGTTAAATAATACTGGAGAGACTTTAAACAATGTATATAATAAAAACTCGGTTTTCAGAACTTTGCGTCTGCCTTTCGTGTTTTCAGCTTCGCTTGTGCGTAGTACCACATACCTCGCAATTGAACGCATTCATAAATTATTAAGTCATAAAGTTGAAGACAAATAATTGACGTCGTGTCAGGAGCAAATTTTACAACTCGCTCCAATAATTTATTCCAAACATGCACATCCATATACACACATCTGCCCGTTCAAAATGAGGTTAGAGGATATTTCCTTTTTTATGTTCTTTGGTTCGGCTTCGTGCCAGACGTTAGCGACACCGCAAACTATAAGCAGAAACTTCTCCTGAAACAGAAACGCGATAAATTCATTCCTTCTAAGTCGTAAATAGGCGAAGTATGGTTTTGAAGGCTTATATCTATATCAGCATTTAGTTTCGATGCAAATTAGAACGGTTAACAATAATTTAAGATCGATAACGATTTCATTGATTTTGATTTATTGGTTTATAAAATATTTTGACGTCGTTAAGATTAATTGCTGGGTTTATAGACGTAAAAGTGGTCATTAAATGTCCAAATTTAGATTAATAAACACAATATTTTGTACAACTTTATTTAGAATTAAACCCTATTCACATTTCTTGTGAAATCGTAATTGTAAATTGTTATTTACATATTGCCTTCTTATTCCTTTTATCATTCTTGGATAATTTTTTATATTTGCCATACAAAATACAGGCTGTCGCCGTAATAACTCAACGACTTTGTTATACATGTCACTATAGGGTCATATAGTTGCCGTCATTAGTCTTTCGTTATCATATGTGCAATTACGGCCATCCCAATGTGCACGATTTTTTCTTTACAATTTGATTTTTACTTTAAGTCATAGGCGTTCTTTAAAATGTCATCAAAATTTCAATATTATTTGGTTAGGATAGGACTTGGAAAAATTTCTGAAGTTCATGAAGATGAAGATTTGGTAAAATTTATCAGACAGAATTTTCTACAGCAGTAAGAACTCGCGAAGAAACTCATTTTCCGGGATCCGTTAGAGCGGCAAGGCGTTGAATTAAACAGAGCGGTTTAAACAATTATGCAGCTGCGACAAAACCATATTTGACTGATGAAAATAAAGTAAACCGACTACAATTTGCTAATCAGTTTTTAAATGCCGATGAAGAGTTTTGGAGTCCTATAGCTTTTTTTTCTGACCAAAAATGTTTTCAATCTTGTAATACTGGCAAATTACCCGTTTATAGACCAAGACATCGTAGATTTGAGGAAAATTACACTCATTCGACAGTAAATTCTGGCCGCTTTTCGGTTAATTTTTGGGAATGGATAAGTGTTCATAGACTTGGAGTATGCTGGAAAATAGTTGGACTTTTAACGGGGGAACATTATAGAGAAATATTGGAAAATGTTATGTTACCATCCGTGAGGACTACTTTTCTCAATAATTTTGTTTTTCAACAGACAAGAAAAATAAATTTAATTTTTTAAAAATAAAATTACGAAACAGTTTTTTCTGTCTCAGGACAATTTCCCAGTTCACACTGCAAGAATTGTAAGACAACGGGTGGATGAAAATGCAATTGATTTACTACCTTGGCCTTCCAGAAGTTCGGAATTAAATCCGATTGAAAACATCTGCGGAAAATATGACAAAAAATATATTTCTGCAGATTTTAGGCCTAAAATGCGGGGGAAGTTCAGGACTCCTGTCTCCAAGAGATCTTTAACTGTACACGTTTTCCCAACGGCAAAGACTCCTTGTCTGCTTTCATATATATAATTAGTGTATTTTTCAAAATTAAAAAAAAATTGTCCCCTTCACGAAAGTCACTGGATAAAGCCATATTCAATCTACGGAAAAATATGGAAATTTGTCTTAAGTATCGTGCAGATTTCGGTGGCCGCAACTGTATACCGTATTATGTGTTAATATTAGTTTACATATGTATACCTATGCAAAGAAATTGCCATACAAAAAATTTAAATGAAAGAAATATATTGTACCGTCACAAAGCCGTTCAGAGGAGTTACAATTTATTCCAATTGGAAACATTGGAATTTTTCTTCGGGAATATTATACTTTTCAATAAGAGTAAATATAGTATAAACTGCAAAATTACTATACTTAGCTTTTTTAGCAAAGAGAGACAACTTACACTTGATCGAAAATTACACAATATGCATTTTACAATAGTAAATGGAAAAATAATAGAGGTTATATGTACAATTAATTGCTAATCAAGTTAAAAATAATTGGTAGGACTATGTACTTCCTTCCAAATGAAGGTGCCTTAAACTTTCATACGAAAGAATTTTCAGTGCGTTATTAGAAAAGTGAAGTAATTATTTACATTATAGTAGATGTCATTTACAGTGCGAGAACTCGATTTGATGGTGAGTTGGAGCGCTGTAAATAACGTAGGACATTTGAATTAGATTTTTTGGCCGAGGAAAATCTTTTTTGATTTAATAATCAACACGCTGATGTAACAATCGGTGAGTTGGTACCACTGCGTTTTCACAACTCAAGTCATTTTTAAGTCTATGTCAAAATTATTTTTCGTAAATACCAATTAAAATAACAATAAATATACCGGTAAATGTGTTTTTAACTAAATTAAGGCATGTTTTCTATATCATTTATGTCCATAGGTAGATAAGAGAAAATGCCTTGCTTCTGTTGCATTGGCGGACAGATGTTTACCGCATATGAGGGCCAATTTGAAGCGGGTTACGTGAAATGTAATTATCGATTATTCCTACTGTAATTTTAAGTGGGACATGGAAATCAACCTAAATTTTCAATCGTAAAATTCAAGTTTAAAACAAAAATTTGATGTAAATTTTAAAATATTTGCACCGAAAACTTATTCGTGATTTTAGGGTAATATTATAATACCTTAAAATCGCTGTTTTAGATTTTAATTTTACGCCGTAAAATTTAAGTTTTCAGTAATTTTTATGCACGTTTAAAATTACGATGCGAATAATCGGTAATTAGATTGCATATTATCCGTAGGTACCGAAATTTCTTGCTGCGCTGTATATTTGCCGAAAACTTGTGATGAGAAGTGTGCAAGCATTTAGGGTTAGAAAAATTTACAGTGATATCATGGGCAACTCTGTTACGCACAATTATCTCTGTAAAATTACAGTTAATATTACTGATAGTATAGTATACTTAATATACTGCATGTAATAATACGAGCCATCATCAGGTAACCATTACCTGATGATGGCATATCACCGAAACATCTAGTGCTATAGATTTTAAATAAAATTTTGGAATAGGAAGGATCACTATTATCATTTCTATATTCTTTAATTTCAAACACCATTCACATAGGATTACTTCAATTATAATATTTATTCACAATACATAATACAATAATAAATTCCATAAATATAAATGTAGATGAAATCCAAAATTAATTGTGTCGCAGGTAATTTATCAATGCACCAATTTTTTTAGATTTTTTTATTTTCATTTTAGCAATCTTTTTCTGGGTGCACTATTAATAGTATGTCATTGCAAAAATTCAAAAAGTGCAAAACATTTTTTGTTTACATTAAACTAAAATTATAATGAAAACAGAATAATTTTCATAGTACTGAATATTGTCCACGTGGGTGAAAATTATCGTTTTCCAATGCATTTAGCGCAATTGTTCAAATCTATAAGAGAGAGTAGTTTACCTATATTCGTACTGTAAATTTCATTATCTTGACGATTTTCCACTTTATCTTTTAATTAACACTTGGTATGATTTCATAAAATATATTCGGCTTTTCCTAAATGGGAAGTAAGTAGCATTAAAATTACAGATTGTTGCATTATTTCACCGCAATATTAGGGAATAACAAGTAAATTTGATACATTACAGGAAAATGCCAAGCACATGTACCTTAAAACTGTTATTCACACAAAATTCAAACGTATTTTTTTTGTTATTTCTTGTAGCGTAACTTCTGATTTCCAATTTTAGCTACTTGCATTGCAGTATATTTGTGCACAGCGGATGCGAAAATACTTGTTTCATAATTTTGCTCCATTTCTACTGCTTCAATTTGAACAATTTCGTCTTTTATTATTTTTGTAAATATCTTATTTTAATGCTATATTTTTAGTATTTAATGAAATAATGAAGTTACCTCCACTCATAAATTCTTGTTGTGGATAATACGAATTTCCCTATATTCCATTTCCAGCTGAATTCGTTGTATCATGTATATGGCTACAATGTACACAAACTGTCCATATTTATGTTACGTTTGTGTTTTACTGGACTTCTGCACGCGTATACGGTTCGCTTTACACCCCGAAATTTATTACTTGATAAATTAGCACGGCCTTTTGGGTTGGCATTGGTGTGCTTTACAGAAATTACTGACCGTTGTAATTAAATTTCGTGTTTTTCTATTTTTAATTTTCGGCTTATAAGTCGTGCTTGTAGATCTTGTTTTGATGATTTATACTACTGCTACTCATTAGGATTGTTGAAGAGAGAAATATTTCGGGCGTATCCCGTTGCATAAATAACGTAGTTGGTTATTTATGGACGTTAATACAGCTTAAAATAATCTTGACAACACGAAAATGCAGGTTGTTTTTGAAACGTTCCGACACAAAATTTAAATCTCTGCATGAGCTTTATATGGTGCGTTGTTAATTTAGATATGATTAGTGAACCCGAATGTAAATGGTGTAATACATATTTTGGTGATGCAAGTGATGTACCAGCGATGCAGGTGCGATTTCAACGTTTTAAGTTTCTTTGCTCTTTCAACACCGTTTTTATTTTTTTTTTCGACCAATGAGAAGTATTGCTGCTGAGCTAACAATTTGTAGTGAAACGATTCACGTGAGAAAAATCTTGAAAAATGGTTTCTGCATGTCATTATCAACAAAGCGTTCATTACCATTAAGCTGATAATTGTGGGTGGTGGCTGTATGTGTTATTTTCTTCCACTCCTTTATACCCTATCATCTCGACGTTTAATCCATCGTTTTTATATGCTCTTCTCCGTTTCTCCTTGCTCTAAGATTTTCCAAGTCAAATAGTAAAAACCTTGCCTTTGCCAAAGTTATCGCTTTCGTACAGAATATGCATTGATTTGAACTAAATAAACACAGGTACCGCATGGGCCCAATGAACTTTCCCCTGTACAGGAAGTGTAGGAGTGCGGAAGAAACTCCTGCTCACTTTCTTGCCAACTGTCCGGCCGTGGATTGGGAGAGGCAGACGCATTTTGGGGTTCGTCGGTTGGACGAACCCAAAGTCAGTAAGTTAACTCTCAGCCAGATTACGAACTTTTATGATAGGGTGCAACTTGAGTGAGAGGGCTGAAGTGGACATGGGGGCACAGTAGGTTTTTTTGGCCGAGTTGCCTTCTTCGGGCCTACATTCGCTCGGGACACAAAAAAATTGTTTAAATTGTTTTATTATAGTCCTGTCATACATCAAAATGGCGGCCCTCATGTGGATCCGAATGCTGCACATCCATAAACTCTATCTATTTATCTATCCTTGTCTATGATATATGCAGACTGTTGTAATGGTTTTGTATTCGAATACATGGAACAAGATATACTTGTTCCATGTATTGGAATTAATTTGGATTGGATTTGAGAAAAGAAAAAAAGAACAGTTAACATGATACGTTATAGTACACAACATCGAACTGACGTTTATTAACCATGAGAAAAAGACACAAGCAAGATCACGTTGACATCGTGAATGTGGTATTTAACAAAAAATTGAGCAAATATTTGATTATTCATTAACCATAGTTCATGTCTACAACGCATTTTTTTCAAGCAGTTGAAGCATTTTTAATTTATTTTTATAAATTAAAAGTGCTTCAATTTGATCATTAAAAGGATATATATCAATTCCCAAAGTCCTATGAAAACATAGGACTTGATTATTAAAAATAATAAGATTTGTTTATACAATTGATATGTATCCTTTTAATAATCAAATTCTATGCTTTGTAATCTTTAACTTTCAACGTTTATTTATTTAAGACCAACAGGCTAAATCTATAAGGGTCACATATAAATATATAGGTATACATAAACAGCATATTAACAAATGAGGTATGGAAAATCAATAACAAATATTCTGTGATCCAAAGCTAAAAAATAAAAACTAGGAACTACAAACTAAACATTAAACATTAGAAACGAGTACGCCATAGTCGACCATAAAAAAACTGTAACTATTCAAATAATTGAGTTTTAATAAGCTTACTAAATTCTGAAATATCCATATTGAAAACATCCGAATGTTCAGAAAACCAATTCAATTCTCTAACAACTAAGTTTAATGGACGACTGTGGCCATAAGCAGTTCTATGAAATGGTAAAGCAAATAAATCAGTACATCCGGTATTAGTAGCAACTTGGAAAGAAAAGAAAGAAAGCAATTTAAGCATTTAAAACTTAATTTAAGTAAGGAGGTTTTACTATGGGAAGATAAAAACTGCATACACAGCAATTTCAAATGTTTCAGGTAACTATATAATGTCATTATTTAATATTTAACTTGAGAAGAATGTAATTAACAAATTTACGCTGGACTCTTCCAATCTTTTCAAAGTGCAAAATTGTATTGGGATTCTATATGATAGAACAATATTCTAAAATAGGACGTACTAAGCTTTGAAACAGCGTTATTACACCAATAACATTGGTAAAATCTTTAGTTTGACGTTTAACAAAGCCGTACAGTTTAAGTGCTCTACAAGTGATAAAGAAAATAACGTAAGATCATCCGCGAAAAGGAGATATCTAGAATAATATATATGATACTTGATATTCTCAATAAAAAGTAAAAATAAAACTGGTCCCAAATGCAAAAATAAAATTAGAAGTAGTAGTACCCAAACGCACGCATGTGACCGATGTAATAAATATGATCGCATCCAAAGCCAAAGTTTACCTATGACGCCGTAAAACTGTAATTTCCACGACAGAAGTTGGTGGTGAACTTTGTCGAAGGCTTTGCTAAGGTCTGTGTAGATTGAATCCACCTGACTGCCCTTTTCCAGGAATTTCAAGTTTAGAGACTTACTTCATTTAATTGCTTAACTGCTTGAAAAAGATGCAAGCTTTTATACCACATTTGAATCAAGAAAATAAAGCGTTATTTTTTTAACAAGTTAACATTGTAAGTTTATATTTTTAGGAATACTTTATACGATAATAAGTTTGACGGAATAATGTAGCAATTTACTAAACATCTGTTAAACATTTTCGTTCAAGTTGATTTAACTATTCTTTCATAAATTCAATTCCTTGGTGCAAACGATTCTGTTGGGGTCTGAACGAAGAGCGCTGATTTTTCCCACAGGGAAACGCAAACTTTATGTTTTAATAAAGGCCTCTTTTATACCGAAAGAAATGAGATTCTATGGTATTATTATGGTAGTAGGTAAGTAACGTTAATAGGTATTTTGCAATAACATTGCTTTTAATATTGGGAGTAATTGGGAAACTGGTTTTAATAATAATAGTAATCTTTATTTTCTTTCATAAATATACATAAAAGTAGATACAAAGAAATATTGTTTGTATGAAACAAAATTACATCGAATATCATTATTATGATGATCAAAACTAACTTGTAGGTACCTATATCCACTCTTCGACGTTTGGCTACTAGCATCAGGGATGCGAAAAATGAAAGCTTACCTGGAGCAAAATGAAAACGTTGGCACAATAAAAATGATTGTTTTCAGCCTTTTTGCATTAATTTGACAAATTCTAGTTTAAATCAGTGCAATTTAATAAAATAAACTGACCTTATGCCGTCAATGATGTGAAAGGGACAATATGTTCATGAATATATTCGTACTTTATAGTATTTACTGAATTACTTCGCAACGCTTTTGGAAAATATTGAAGTATACATGCATTCTTGGAACTGCCGGGAGCAAACAATATTGCATTGTTACGCCGGGGCATCTGTTTGCCATTTCGCGTGCTGGAAGGCTCCCTAAATAGCTCGGCGTGGTGTGTTGATTTTACACCCCGTTGTATTATTCAATGCGATGTGCATACGGCTTCCTATGTCGAGCATTTGGCTGTCGTTGGACTCTTCTGTTTCTCTCGCATTTATCCGGTGCTGGAGTCGTAAAATTTGTTTCGACATTTGGCGCGAAATAAAAATGGTTGAATCTCTCTAACTCTCCAGGGCACTGTTGTTAAATTTAATAGATTTCCAGTTATTTACGTTGGAGTGCGGTGAACAGCATCCGTTATTTGGATTATGTCAATTCGTTTACCAGCTACGTGGAGATTTTACGCGATATGAACGGAATAATATGTATTTTATTTCGTTTGATGTTTTCGGAATGTTAAAGAAGAAGCGACTAGGTGATTGCTTAATTTTCGACGGCACTTTGTCAGAATTCGTTTGTTTTCAGAAAGAAAGATTTAGTATTATTTATAATCTGTGTTTTTACAAGTTTAGAAAATTAATTTATTAGGTCAAAATTTCGAAGTTAGTGCAATAAGGAGTTAGATTTTTAAGTTAAGTTTTTACAATCAAAATTGCTTCTTTGTGATTTTGTCTTGATTTCCTGATTCCTGTCGAAGATAGTCTTTAAAGCTTAAAAATATTCTATTAGGCTCATAAAATATTCGCTACAATAAGAACTCATTCTTTCTGATTTTTCTTTAATGCTGTTTAATTGCTTTTAGAGTGTTTGGGACCTTCCACTGTGACTTAAACGGTCAGGCGAGTGTTGCGGTGTATTTTTTGGAACCAATTTGTTCACTTTTTAGAGGATTTTCAGTTCCCAAACCCAATATCATTTTCTAATTTACACCTAGAAACCGCGGAAAGTTAAATTAACAGAATATATTTGACATTGTTACGCTAATCAAAATTGTTCTTAATCTACCAAGAGAAACTTAGTATTAAAGATAACCTTACCTTGTTGGTTCTATTTTATTAATTTAACAAACCGAATGGGTTTAGTTATTATAGTTTATTAAAGGTAGGCGTTCATTATTAAGTATCGGACGGACGGCAGGCATCGTACGAATCGGGTTTATTTGATATACTGCGCCCACTGCTTTCGCAGTATACAGATATCCGAATGATGCGTAGGCATTTTTTCAATTTTTACTACTACTCACTAGTATCGTTATTTAGTTACGTATAGCTCTCGTAGATAAATATTTGTAATTGATAACCTGAATAGCGAAGATGAAGTTATTGTTATTACTAGTTTTCTGGCAGAGGAAGGAGAAAAGCAAAATAAGCAGAAAAGAAAAGAAAGCGAAGTGTAATGGATACACAACATTAACAAGAAAAGGTTAAAGTATGGAGAATACCATACATTATTTCCCGGATTTGATAGAAGATAATGTAAAATGTTTACAACTTTATACTAGATATTTTGAGACAACATTTAACAAGACAAAATACACCATTTAGGAACCCTATAGGACCTCAAGAAAGACTGTACCTATTTTTATTGTAATATTTAGGAAGAGACCATGGAAAGTAATTCTTCGTTACTGATTTAAGTACTGTGCATATCGTAAATTATATAATTCATCATACTCTTCCACAATTGCAATAAAGTGAGCAACGTCCATGGCAATAACTGCTTGAAATACTAAATGCGAATGCCGAAGAAGCACGTGCACTTGGCGAGATTTTGAATGACATCATCGGCAGCGTACGGACGTTCAGATTTTAATTCGTCTATCCGAATTTCTGTCGGCATTACGAGGTACGATGCGGATAGATATACGCAGTTCCATTAAAAACAATGCAACTAATAGTAAAATGCGATCCGTGCGATGCGTGCCGTCCATCCGATACTTAATAATGAACGCCTATCTTAACAGAGTTAGGCTTATTAATAAACAAAGATTAACCAAACAAAAATTTCAACCAATTTAAAACAATTATGTTCATTGAGTTGTGAAATTCCTCTAAAAATTACAGGAGAGACAGCTTTTAATTATGACACATGTGACGATTGTCTCATAATTTGCATCTATAGTATACTAGTATGATACTTACAAAATTCGACTCTTAGTGTCAAATCCCGCTGATAGTTTAACATGTTATTTTTCTCGTAAATGAGTATTGGCCCATTTGCGTTGTATTGTTTTCTGTCTATAGCTCTCTTGTGGTATCTATTTTCTTTTTTGAGAAAAACTTGAACGTGCACTACAAAAATTGTGTGATCGCACAAGTTCTGGTACCTGGTAGGGGAAGCGGGCAGTGTTTGCACGTACCCCATTTGATAATTGTGAAAGAACTGCGCATTAATGTGAATTCTTTCCTTTTAATTTTAAAGGTATCCACTAACTTATAAGTTTTAGGACAACAGAATGTTACTAAATGACAAGGAAGAGAACGGAAACATAACAAGACATAATAAATGGAGAAGGGGAAGGAAGTGCAGTAGAGGAAAGGCAAAGAAAGTTCTAGGGTACCTTATGCATTGTTTTTTTTTTTAATTTTTATACTATCTTTCAAGTGTGAAAAAACTCTATGACCATTGATAATTTCGTTGAACTACGTCTTTCAATAAATAAAATTATTATCAGGCCCAATCTATGTAAGATATCTTTCTCCCCTTTTAAGAGTGTGTGTGAAATTAGAAAATACCTACTTTTCTAATTTTGATTTTGTATGTGCATATAAATACTTAGAACCTTTTGTATATGCTTAAGAAACATTTACAGTATTAATCCGCGTTGTCTAACTACTACACGTGTAATGTTCGTAATTATTAATCATTATTATTTTTAAAACCTACATACGTAGCTGGAATTAGGTCAAATGAACTCTAATTTTCAGAATTCGCGTCTGCAGTGACATGAAATAATTTTATTCATTGCGTGTGTCGGCGCTAAAGTAATTGACATCTCAAAAGCAATCCATTTAACAAACCTAACAACTTCCAATAAATAGGGGCTCCACCATTAACGTTATAATTGATGCAACCACATTTCTGTACCGGTTGGTTAATTTCTCGTGATTGGAAATGCCTATGTGTGCGTGCATAACGTGTACAAGTGTAAATTGTAAAGTAAATAACTATAAATCGTGGTAAAAGTATGAGGTTATAAACCATTTAAGTATGGTGTGTAAGTACATTGCGCATATTTACAAACACATAACCATGATTTTTTTGGAAACTGTTTATTAGTACCAAAGATAGTCATAACATATATAAAAGCATAAATTGTAAAAGAAAAAGTTTTAAATAAGTGGTTTCTATTTAATAATGGGTAGAACCGCCTTTTCTGTGAATATACACTCACTAATATGGTGTGGCATATGGTGTCGCGTGATAATTTGGTGGGCTAATTCTTCTCTATTGGTAGTGTTGAAGGAGATTATTTAGGAGCCGCATTTCACAATATTCTATATTAGTTAGTTAGTAAGTGATAGCATCCGCATGGTTTGTTTAATCGTCCCGTTCACTGCTACCACTAGTGTCTATTGTAGAGCGGATGTTATCTTAGAGTTCATCTAAAGTTGAGGCCCTTAAGGTAGCTCAGTATCATGCTGAATGATATTATTTTCAGGTCTTCTAGGGAAGAGTCAGCCTTTCCGAAGGTAACATACCTGATGCCCGATTCTATGTAGATGCTTTCTGAGTTTAGAGTGACCTGTAAAGACAGAGACAATCACCTTGACATTTTTGCGGTCAAGTTCTAGCAGTTCCTTGATTCTGGAATGGCTAGATGTAATACACTCTTTCGCAAGCGCCAAACCAGGAAAGCTGTTCCAATACTGGAGCAGTTTCTGGTTTGTCCAGAATTTAATAGCAGGTTCTGGTCCCTGAAAGCTGAATGGTTGCAGTGGCAATATTATCTGCTGAAAACTTATAGTATTTTCAAGCAAATTTATTTAATCCAAATATATCAATGGTTCCAAGTTTTAAGCATATCAGAAGCTTATTTGAAACAAACATTTTGTTCCTTTTTGATTCTAAAGGCATGACACTATTATGTAATTGATGAAAATGAACTGATATTTCTCACTATGGTTCAAGTCAAGCCAAAGGTAGCATATAATTTGTTGAATTAACCAAATCATATGTTTACGTCAAACACTCGACAGCGCTTGGGCTCTGGTGGCCATTATTATTGCATGCCGTTGTCGGTATCAGTGGTTTCGGGGTACAGTTAGGAAGTACAGCCAAAAAACAAACAACCCGTCCAGTTTGAGTGAGAGAGAAGACAGGGCGCTGTATCCCCAATTCCCATCTTTGAATTTTTAGCAAGCTTTAAAAACGCTCTTTAGTCGAAACTACTCGCTAGAACTCACAATAAAATTTATAAACAATTCGAAAGCACTACGCATTTTATTACTGTTTCTGTCTTAGGATAAACTTATCCAACGCATCGTAGCATCAGATCCACAAGCCAGTTTATGATCAGCATACACAATTATTAAAGTCATTTCACTTCTTCTACAGAAAACAATACTCAAGCTATTAGAAACCTTTCGTCTTTTTGGTTGACTATTCAGTTTTTTTGACTAAAAATCAGATGTTTGGAATGTTCTTGTAGTTGTAATGAAACTACCATAGCGTTCGGGTATCTTTTACTTTTTATTGGTTCTGTTTATTTGCAGTAGTTTCAAATATGCAGACAGGGCTGAGCAAAATACTATATTCCAAATGTATTTCAAATATAAAATACAAAATGTACCTTATTATTATTTGAAATACCAAATGTAAAATACATTCATTTCAGGTATTTATATACGGTACTGTAAACAAAATAACCTATTTAGCGAAAATAAAGTGTTCTAGTAATCTGTTATAGGAGAAAAACCTTACGCTTTCCTTCATAATAATGTAAGTAAAATATGTCTAATGCTACATATATAAAAAAAATAGAACACTATTGTATTCTAGTATCTCTTTATTAATATTTTCATTTCATTTTAAATAAACAAGCACTTCAAAAAGTTTCTAACAAAATAATCTCTTGAAGGTGTATATATAAACCCCGCAAATGAAAATAGTCTTTTTTGAAATAGTATTTTTGTTCGTTTCTTCGCACATCATATAGATAGCAGTTGATATCTCTGTTCAATTTTGATATTTTGAAATATTTCCCATTTAAAATCATGGAAACATTGTTAATTTAGTTATTATTTGTTTTCAACGATTTTATTAAAATAAGATTGTAATTATTATTACCGATACTTGAACGAAATACACAACCAAACTATTCAAGTTTAAAGTGAGGTTAGGAAGGCACAGAGCGCCAAATACACGAGGTTTGTTCGTTGGTGTAACACCGATATTTTATCTTCCTCAAACACGTAAAAAGTGAATCTTCTATCCTGTTTTAACACAAATCGTTGTAGAAAGTGTAGCACCAAGGAACAAACCTGCGATATATTATTAAATAAACACCGTTCGCACGATGTAGTAATTGGGGTTGTTACCTTTTATATGTGTTTGGCGAGGACAAACTTGGGGGGAGGGGGGGGGGGGGAGAGAAAGTGGGGGGGGGCGGGAAAGATCAGGCTGAAATCACTAAACTAATATAACTATATGATAAATCATTCTGGGGACCTTTTTCTCTGTATATCCTATTTGTATCCCTAATCATTTTTCTTAGTTCTACGTAAATGAGCCTTTGTGACGATTTCTCTTTGTAAAGGACGACAAGAGGACAGAGTTTTAAAACGAGGACAATCCTGGCGAAACGAGGACGGGTGGCAGCCCTAGTTGTAATATCGTTAGCACTGTCCGCATAAATATACTACCGCGATTTTCGCATCCGTTATTTTCAAATTATGGTAACTATGTACTATGATGACGTCATGACACTCATATGATAGTAAATAAAGTAATTATGTATTTCAAAATACACAAAATATTTCTAAAATATGTTTCAAAAAAAAAAAAAAATAGTATTTTGTATCTAAAATATTTGTATTTTAACATGCGCCCAGGCCTGCATACAGATACGTTAATTTAAATAAAGATAAGATTCAATTTTGCGTTATTGTTTTGCCTTAAATTGACAAAGTTGTTATTCCCGACAGTAGAATATGATTAAGTATAAAGCAAATAATATTCTTTAAATAACAAAAACGATATATAATGGAATTTAATTACATGCTGATTTCCAACAAACGCACGCGTTTATTTAAATTCTGAGCAAATAATTTTGTCCAAGAGAATTTATCATCTGTTTACTGCATAGATAACTTGTGTTGAAAACAACGCATGTTTGTTTAAAAAGAGTATACAGTTTTTTGAGTATGTGGAAAGAAGCCGGAGTATGTGGAAAGGAGCCAAGAAAAGGCGTTTTGGGCAGCTTCAGCAAGGACATGACGGTATTTCAGGCTGAGGTTGTCGCAATTCACCGTTGTCTAAGAGAAGTAGAAAGATGGACCAAGGTAAGAGTGCCGCTATTTTCTCTGACAATCAAGCTACACTCAGTTCTTCAAATATTGATTCTAATCTGATTTGGAATAACCGTTCTAAATTTGGTGGGCATCCAAAGAAAATTAGCAGTTGATTCCCAACTACACAGGCGTTAAAGCCAATGAGACGGCAGGCGATTTGGCCACACGATGTTCGCTGGAGCTGATCTTATGTTTGGCATTACCAAATCACCAATTAGAAAGTTCATCAACGAATTGATACATGATAAGTCCAAGGAGAGGGGAAAATCACCCAGGACAAAAACAGGAAAAACAGTTCTTAGAATAATAAGGGCCTGAATTTACTAAAGAGTTGCTGAGTAAAGACAAGAAGATTGTCAAGATGGTAGCTGGTCTGCTAACCGGTCGTTGTAGGCTAAATAAGCGTATGTATAAGGTGGGCCTGGTAGAAGAAATCCAGTTCATTTTCTGTAGCTTATTTAAGAGGGCAAAGCTTTGGCAAGGGACCGAAAATAACACATCCAGAAACAGCTAACTTTAAAAAATACCCGAGAATTCACCAAATAGGTGAATTAGTGTGATAATAGTACATTAAAGAAGTAGGACGATTTTGTCAGACTTATCCAAGTTTGAAAAACGAGGCACCGAAAAGAGTCCTTTATGATATTTCTTTCTCCAATTTCCACATTAATCGCCCTTTTTTGCTGAAGATATTCTGATAAACGTCGTTTATAAACCTATTAAAGTCCGTTTATTATACTATATAAGCGCACTTCGTCAAATGCTTCATTATAATATCAAATTAGAAAAGCATTGTTTAAACCGAGCTGTAGAACATTTATTATAATTTATTTATAATTATTTTTGTTGGCAAATATTCAAACAATGTGGGCGTGGTCCGTTTTTATAATATACATAAACTCAATTTAAGCAAACCATGCATTTTAGAATAGTTTCCTGATGCACTATTTATTGCCGCTTTTGTTATTATATCTGTAGGTACAATTATTAAATAGTTTTGTGCGATAATGTGGAAGTTTATTTGTAAAGAATTTCACGTAAATAAAACTTTTATATATTTTACCACAGGTATATTTATTAAATTGAACGTTTTGGTGTTCCATTTGGTATACTATTACATTTTGCGATTTTAATAAAGACCATTATTGGTTATATTATATTTCTAAGGTAGAAACTACATATATTTTAACAATTCGATCTCCCTTTAAAGTAATTCACTTTCGTCAATATTTGCATGTCTTTAAAAATTCAATTTATTTTGTCGCGCGAATATCGAATCCTGAAGTATGGATTAACGATAATTTTATATTCACAAGTCTCGCATGGCTGATATTAATTTATCATCAACCTCATCTACTTCAGAAGCGTTTCGCGAGATGCTTTAAGTAACAATGGAGATTGCCATCGGCTATTTCGTACGCCGCATAATATACAATGGCGCGAACAACGGGAACGTCGTACATTTTTCATGCGTCTGAAATAAGAGCCTTTGTTGCTTTGTTGGTGAGTGGTTGAGCGTGTGTGCCTGATACTGCTGTCGCAGATTTTTTTTTTTTTCATACGTCGCCCTAAGTGTGACCGTAAAAACAAACGCTTATTTACATATATATTGAAATATTGGAAAAAAGGTAGCTCTATCATTTTTTTTTGTTTAACTAACTCGAAGTATCCTATATGCTTTGTGTTGCTACAGTTCTACATATTGTTGATTTATATAAGCGGCATGGGCTCAGATTATTAAGATTAAGTAAGACGATGCTTTCTTTAATATTTACGGTTAAAAGAATTAATACGGATTTTTTTTTCAGTCCATTTTATCATTAGAAAAGCATTGTTTATATGACGAAATATATTGGCTGTCCTCACGTCGGGAAAGAAATTGATTTTTGTTAATACATATGCATTAAATATATAAATATTTACAAGGTGTTAAGAAAATAATCTTCGCTTATGAAAAAAGTACAGCTTTGACTTGAAGACTATTGAAATTAGTCGCAAAGTAAAATTTCTTTTTTGGAATGGCAAATAGACTCTCAAATTAATACCCAAATAAATACTTAACTGATTGTAAGAAACGAAATATTATAGGTGTTAAAAATTGAGACCAATTTCAACCAATTTTTTTTTAAGGGTTGTAATGCCTGAGCTTTCGCTTCTCAGGGCCCCGCAGAGCCAAATCTCCCTCCTAATCAACATTAAGACCACGGAAAATCCATTATCGTAATTGACCATAGTGAGACTTGAACTACGGACTCCGCACTGATAGCCAAGCGTGCAAGTCATTTGACTATCAGCCAAGCAATTCAACAATATAATGAGGTTAAATACAGTCAAAGCCAACTCAGATAAGAATCGCGGTTTTGTTGTAAAAAGGAAACTTTGCTCTGATAATGGTTAGAGCAGGGCACAAGTTGGGAAAAAAATGAAGAGGATTAGATTTGATACTTTTAACACTATAATGGCATTGAATTAATTGTAATTTTCGCCAGCCTAATCCTATATTTCTTAATAATGCTCGCTTTGTTAAATGAACAATATTTATTGCCGTCGCAACGTGTTTCTTGTCTTTCAATTTTTTCTGGGAGTTCTCCTGCTATTAACATATCTTCTATGAAATTAGTCAATGTAATCTCGCACTTTCACAATCTTCATAAAAATGGTAAAAATTGCATAACCCATGTCATTCCAAACCACCCCAAACAAGATATAACGGCAATAAGATTTAATTCTTTATGGTGTTTCGAAGCCATTAAACCTAGATATTAGTATTCATTTGGTGGTAAATTACCTATGATTGCATTGCTAGTGATCCAAGCCGATTATTTAAATAATACAATTTGTACTAGTTCTGCTTTGCCTCTAACTGATCCGATTTTATATGAAAGAAATAGTTTCCTTTTCCCAATTTACATTTGACAAGCTTTTATCCAAATAAATAACCTGTTCTTTGGTGGTAGAATTTTTTTTCCCTCAGTGAAGTCGAGATATTGGGTAAATTGTTTATATGAAGCGTTAGCTTCTTCTAGATCAAAATATTTCTAAATTATACCAGCGCCTTGAAGACGATAGCTAAGAAAAAAAAAAGTATTTGTGGTTGCCATATTCGAACATCTAAATGGACTTAAAAGCAAAGTGCAAGGTCAGGGAAAATATAATAAAGTCGAAAAATTACAGAAGTTACGAACCTCTAACTTCGGTAGAAGAATGTAAGAAAGTCCTTTACAAATATTTCAAGCAACTCAACAGGCAATGTCTGAATATAGGTACTATTGGAAGTTTGGCTCTAACACTTTTAACGTTACTATATCTAGTTTTCAGCAATTTTGTGAGAAATTTATTGACAAATGTATAGCGCTATAAAACTTCATTTTGTTTGTATTCATTCAGTCTTTCTAGATTCTATATTGATTCAGTTAGGAAATAAAGTCTTCGAATTTCAGATCGCATTATTCATTATTAGCTACTTTTTTTGTAATGAATGGTTTTACTTATGTGTATCAACCTGGTGAAGCTACTTCCTAAGTCCAGCAGCAAACCAGTTCCATTTCTGCGTAACGAATTAGCAAAAAATATATAACTGGTAGTTACTGAACTTATGAAGCGACTATGGTTGCTTAATACAAGTTGTATATGTTACTTTTGTACGAAGTTTGAACGAAAAGTTTGTGTCATAACTCGGAAACAAATGAAGATGGAGGCATTATAGAATGTGTTTAGAAATCTACCATAAAATATCTATAAAAAAGGTTCTTTACTGTTATTATGTATCTTTAAAAATAAAGGGATTATAAGTAAAAAAGAAAACTCGGAATTTTGAGTTTCCAGTCATATGGAGCCACAGGCTCCAGCCTGTACACAGGTACGAAGAAGATGATGCCAGAGCTAGAGTGACATATGCATGTAGATACTTAAGAATTAGTTAAATAAACTATTTCTCCAGTCATAAGTGTGTTCTATTGTAAATGCCCTCTAAAGATCTCTCTCAAAATATTACAATACACATACGTACTGCTGTGGTTAGACTACCCGCGTTACCGCTGAGTGTATTTCAAGTTGCATAGTTTTGTTGTTATGATTACTCCGTTCGGTTGATTGAATGTTCCGAGAATTATCACAAATTTAGATTTTGTTTTGTATAATTTTAGTCTAAGAGTTAAGTGTATAATTTAATTAATTTACTGTTAAGTTTTTTTAAATTAATTCCATTCATTTATTTGTCTATTGTTTGAGTGTAGATTTTGCGGATTCTATTAGCTGTTGGCGCATTTGTAATGCGACTGCGTTGTATGATTTTGAGAGAGGGATTTTTGTAAGAAAAACAGTTGTAGAGTTTTGTCAAGGAGTTCCTTGTTTGACTATTGACGTGAGTAGACGTATTTTTCAATCTTTGTTGCCATTGTGTTATCCATTTTGATTTAGTAAATTTAACATTTCTAATTGTCCTTTATTTAGCCAATCAAGGAATTTTTATTATAATAATTGTTGGTATATTGAAGTGAAGGTCAATTATTATTTTTTGTTTGGGAAGATAATTTTTTTCTTTCTTAATAAATTCTTTTAGCATTTTTCATTAATTCAGTCAGTTCACAGCAGTACACATTTTACTTCTATTTTAAACAATATATTCTGGTAAATACAGTTTGTCAACTGTAATGTTAATTAAACAATGATGAATGGGAGTTTTTAAAAGATCTTGATCAAGATAATTGGATTGCACCTTCAAATGTCGAACCGATACGAGATATTTTTGTTCATAATATATATCTAGAATGGGAAGCAAATTCAATTCGATTTTTACAGTGTACGCAGTACTGAAGCACCTAACAGCTGAGCCATCGGAGAGTACCTGCTAGTATCGGATACTAAGATACATATAGTGATAGGCATACTCGAATGATCTCTCATTCAGTAAGTATGGCAAGATGACTTTTTTTTCACGTTAATAATGAGATTTCTATCTTAAACTCTCATTCATTTATTCTTCCACATATTAAGTATATATACCGCTTTCGGCGTATAATGCATTAGGTTAGACCAGTAGCACTGATGATCCTTGGTAAGGTGAAACATATGTATGCTAATATCTACCTAGTGTTACACACGTTTTTAACGTCACCTAATTATTAATTAGCGTTAATTAACGCAAGTATAGTGGTTTAAAGTCGTTCAACAGTTATTGTTATCTTTATGGATACATATTGTAGTTTCAGATCGACAATTTAGCAAATATCTTCACGTTAATAATGAGATTTCCATCTTAAACTCTCATTAATTTATTCTGCCACTTTTTTTTTAGGTTATTTATATTTCACATCTTCACCAGGTACATAGTCATCATTGTAATCGAACGATTGTTAATATAAATCATTCATAATCGCCTGATTATTGAGAATGCAAACGTCATAATCGAATTACCGAATGATCGTCAATAATCGAATGATGCCTTTACCGTCATTCGATTATGCCCACCACTACTAACTTACTTACATCCTTATTCATAAACACTAGCCGTGGCGAATTTTTAATATTTTACCGTATTGTATCTACATACATACTGGCGAATCATTAGCGAAATACTGGCGTACTAAATCATTAACAATTAATGGTACAATATCGGTGGTTAACAGCTCTAATGTTCACTAAAACTAGTAATCAGCCTTTTACCGACTACCATCCTTAAAATACATACTTAAAAAGACATTCAAAAGATGTCACATAACATGGAATGCTATAGAAGAATTTGAAGCATTCTACTAAAGCATAACTCTTGTATGCAACTAGTTATCTATGTGTATAATTAAACTATTTTTTCGAAAAAAATCGCAAATTATAAGCATTCTGTAGTGCCTCTAAGGTTCTCTGCAAATCTGTAATACATGCTTACAGATAACCTTTCAAACGTTGAACTCGTACTGTAAATATTTATAAGTTTATAAATAATCTTAGACAGATATTACACTATAAAAGTTCTTTAGCAAATATCTTTGATAAAAGATTTTTGAGGAACAACTTTTACAAAACTTTATTGCGTATTCCGTCTCAGAAACGCTACAGATTTATATAGAATTCCTATAGAATTATTTTCGAATGAAACCAAAGATTTTTAATTGAATTTAATCAAAGTGTGTGATGAATGATGTCTAAAATAATAAAAGAAACAAATAATGGTATGTGATTGACCATCTGTTTCAGCTATCAATCTTTCAATTTACTCAAAATTTGCGAAAATTTGTTGAACAGTTTACATTGTTGTGGAACTATGTGTAATTACTGAATTAAATTGAAACGTTATGGTCCATAAGGAGTTAATATTATCGTGGCAGTCATATCCTAATTTCCTTTTAATACACGAGACATTGTGAGCAAGGTTTCTAGTACACGTACCTGTCGTTAATACAGAATTTATATTGCGCCTGTTTGGTCAGCGTACGTCGATAACCATGTTCATAAAGTGCTTCATTACTATGTAGATTGAAATTGAGTTGACTTTCAGATACACGAAATAAACGTAATTACGGACCCAGATTGGAATTGAAAATAGTCATCGGGAGCCATCCGACCATGTACGCCCTGCATGAACGCTGGGCGTGTGCTGTATGATACATGCGTATCAAGTATCGGTTCATGTAGTAGTTAGGATATAATATGTAATAACTAGTTATTACTGCTTGATGGAGTTTGTAGAAATATTAAGCTACTTTTATTAAATTAAGCGTGGATAAGAATATGAACTTAATCTCATTTGCAGTAATCTTTCAAACTATCCAACGCAGCATTTTGAAAGTATTAAATTTCAGTTGCGAGAAGTATATTAAGGTTCTCACTGATGGAATAGCCGAGACCATGTTTTATAATGTTACGCAGACTGTTCGGGGATCGATCGAAAATTGGTGTAAGGAACACGGTATCTCTGTCAACCTAGATAAACGGTACCACTTACCAATACAACGAAGGTGGAACACCTCCTCCCACCAGAATTGCTTTATGCTTTAAGATAATATACTCACAGTCAGTGACATTAGAAGTGTTACACCTAGAAGGAATAATTGGTTCAACTTGATTTTTTGGCATCAGAATGACTATATTTAAAGCAAGCTGCTGGTAAGAATGTGAATTTGTATCTTTGATTTTTTTTGCGAAAAAAATATCTTAGTCTTTTTTGTGAAGAAACCTATTTATGAGAGCTGACTAGTACAGAAATGTTTAGTTATTGCGCGTCTTTCTACGAGTGTTAAGCATAACAAAATGCCTAGAGTTCGAAGAAATCAAAAATTATCCACCGTAGTGTTGACGTAGACTGTTGCCTATCGAGATGTTGAGTGATTGCAAATTGGCCCATGTTTGTACTGCAATGACGGTAATGCAATGGACAGAAGAAGTAGAGGAACACGAAGAGGACCAACTGGTCAACCGAGGCGTGCCACAGAGCGTCACAAGCGCTTCAGACAACTTGTTCTACGAGACCGTTTTACTGCTAAGCGTTAAATCTCTGACCAATTTGGAGAAGAAGCATAGACTTGTCATTAGCCGTACACATAATCGCCGCATTCGAGTCTTTGAATTTTTTTCATACCGTTCACAATTAATGCTACTGATTTCTCTACCGTTAACGTTTGATCTGGTACAAAGAACGGCAGCATTGGGAAGCACAATGGCATAATATTATCTTCAGCGATGAATTGCGATTCTGACTAGGTATGCACGATGGCCGTAGAAGGATACGACGCCGGCGTGGAGAGCGACGTAATATTGGGTTTGCTGTTGAGAGGCATGTACACAGGACTATTGGAGTAATGATTTGGGGGCTATTGCCCATGGTAGCCAATCACTACTTTTTTGTTCGAAGCAGTATGACAGCTGCGCATTATGTTGATGATGCCCTACAAACCGTTTTACTACTTTATCTAAATGGTCGTCCATACGTCCTTTTTCAGCAAAACAACGCACGTCCCCATATTGCTCGTCGAACTATGGATTTTCTCCAACAAGCAGACGTTAATTTTTTGCCGTGGCCACCCCGTTTACCGGATTTAAACCCCACTGAACATGTGTGGGATATTAGCGGAGGAGTTGCTCGCAACGACTGACGTGCCACAAGCAGATATCGACCATCTCATTTTGTCGATGCTTAGGCGTGTACTCAGCTGTGGGGTCGCAAAACACGTTATTAATTTTTTTCGTATCACATGTGAATAAAATTTCTTCTAATGTTATCACTTTTGATGTAAAACCGCCACATTGCCAAAAAATCAAGTTGAACAAATTATTCCTTCAAGGTGTAACACTTTGGTCAAGGGCTTCAAAACAAAAATCTAAAAAACTTACGTGGCTTTATTACGGCGCTGTTTTCTGGATAATACTTTGTGATTGTATGTTGGCCAATATCAGGTATATGCTTACTTATGTCATTTTCGCCTGGTGGTCAAGGAAATGAGCTGATACAGTACATGTGCAGCACTTCGTCTTAGCAGTGTTTAGCGACAATAGAAGTCCTCTTATGCATTCCTGAATTACATATATCTGTTTACGGAACAGATTGTATGTAGAGCAGCTATAACGACCTAGATGTTTTGACCTTTTTATTATGCTGGGAAAGAATTTTTTGCAGCTTAGCGTCTTCAGCTCCAATGTTTGCTTTGACAAGCTATGATGATCCATTTGAGGCTCTAATGTCCATCTCATCCATTGTTTTATCTGCACTTACCTTAATTTTAATCCCAATATTAGGATGGGTTCACTAGAACATTTCAAATCAAATACTGAGAATATTGTGTAATGCTGAGGAAATCTTCGCTTGAGGAGGTAATGTGTGGCTATTTAGAATGACAGTCAAAGTGAGCTGAAAACTAATACAATAGAGGATGTTTTAGTTTGAAGCATTTTAGGGCAATAACACTTTGAAAGTGATCAGAGAAAAATCGACGTAATGAGACTTTGTTGAGTTGGTAGCTTGTGCGTCGAGCTCATCTTTAAAGGAACTACAGCATGTTTGTGTTTTATTGTGTAGACTTAATGATTTGGCGAATGGATGTACCACCATTCTTTATTAGTATAGATGGGAATCTAGAACCACCTGTTGTTACAAACTTAAAGTTATTGTCGAAGAGAGGCTTCTATAATATTTTTGCTTTTACTATTATAATTTCTGACTCGATTTTCCGTTCATATAATTTGCACCACTGAAGACAAAGCGTAAATTGTACCACATTACCTATATATACGTGGCTAAAGGTTAACGCCAAGGCCAATTTATTAGCAACCCACGTAATCTAAATGCAAAGTTGTTGGTGAGGACCTAATACCTTCCGTGGTTGTTGTACATCTTCCTAGCCTTTCGTGGTGGTTTCTTGATGAAGATTTCTAGAATTGAAAACGCAACTATATTTCCTTTTGCTGATAAAGTTGTCAAAACTCATCTAGATGTCTTCAGGAGCTCTAATAAGTAGGTACTCATTTATTAAATTTATAAGGCAATGCTTTCGATTTTGATACCAGTTTTACATAAGTTTTGTTAACAAGTCTTTCGTTTTTAACACGAAGTAACTTTTGTATTTATAGGTCTAGGGAGGCGTATTTGATGCTTTTATATGATTTTTAAACCAGATACATTATACCTAGATAGTTTTCAGAATTTATCCACTTGTCTGTAACTTTACTATAATACGCATGCACATTGTTTGTAACATCTACTTTTGTCTACCGAGATCTTTTAGTTATTAGCGATAAGTAGGTAGTTAACGTATGTTGAAACATAACTTTTTGACTGAAGTAGAATGCATATATCTGCGATTTATTTGATTTAAATTACATGCTAAGCGTGTCTATTATATCAGTTGACATCTTCGACATCCTAGATTTGTGTAATGCTGTTATTAGTGAAACCAATGAACAAAATTTCAAACTTCTAAAAGCGACATTTATTTTCTCAGTGTTTGCGCAAAAAATGCTATAACACAATACATTCAAGAACAATTCAAAAGTTGTTGGCGAGTCATAAAGCTTTTTAGTTTCCAGTGCTTTATGATTCATTCGTGAGCAAGATTAAATATATTGTATAATAGTTACATACAGGGTGTAATAGTGATTGTAAATTTACCGATTTTTTCATTTACCGGTAATTCGGTAAATGAAAATGAAAATACGGGTTTACCGGTAATTTTTTTTTTCATGTGTGACATTAATAGGGATTCCCCAAGAAAATAGGGTTAGAAGTTAGGCTAGAATAATACATATTTTGCACAATCTCTTAAGATTTAATCTCTTAAGGCATAATATTAAACCCTAATATTATGTCTTAGCATAATATTAGGGTTTTGTAATAAATATTTGTATTTAATTACATATTTTAAACAGCTGTTAGAAGTAAAAAAAAATATTTAAGGTTCAAATTTTAATGTTGTTTTACAAAAGTGTTGCATTAATGTCCTCTCATAATGTGGTGTATTCAAAATTGCTATTAATTTAAATACGTGAAATGTTATTTTTATATATTATTATTTTTAAATATCAAAAAAAAAGACATTTACTTACTCTTTAAGAAAAACGATTTTAAACTTCTAAAAATCTTCTCAAATCTCAAAGCACAAATCACATATGCTAACTTAGCTTTTTTCGAGAGATAAATAAAATCCATACAAAAAAAATATAAAAGTGGGATATTTTGCTTCCTACCGTCCTAGCAACAAATGGACATTAATCGTGCTTTTCTTTGCGTTGCTTTTCGTTATCCATCTCGTTTGAGACTTATTTTCTTTTAATTTCTACACGACTTTTGTTCAATTTTTTGCTTTTTTTTGAGAATTTTTTGATTCCTTCTCTTTCTGACTAACTCGGTGGAATGGAATGAATTTTTGTCAGTTTCTTTTCCATATTCTCGATTCTAGGCCATTACAGCGGCCCTCAAGTTGAAGAAAGTTGAAATTAAAATTAAACAAACGCATCTCCCATAAAATTAATAATTGGGCATATTGTTACTTACACTTACCTGCACAATATTTCGTACATAAGAATTTCTAGTATGGACTTTTCATTTACCGAATTACCTAAATTTACCGAAAGCTTTTTGGTCAATTTACCGGTTAACCGGTATACAATCCTCAGGGTGTGGTATTTATCTGTGAACGGTCTATTATGGCTTACTTATTGACTTAGCAATAAAATAACTTTGTTTTAAGTAGCAGCCTTTATATTGTTGCATTTTAGAATTTCTTGATGCAAACTATAGCAGCTCCAATTTACATACCAAAACTGAATGGATTCGGAGATATTCAACATTTTAGGAAAAAAAGCGCATTTACAAGGTTCACTTGAAAAATCAATACCGCCTTTGCCTCAGTAGTTTTTTGAATTGGAAAATGCGGTAATATATAAGACGTCCTATTTTAAATAACCCTATACTGTCTAAACGTTCAATTGTTACACATAATAATAATAATTTTCTTGCAGTAATCGAAAACAATTTATAGAGCTACTGCTAATTCAATACACACATGCAAACATGGTTTTCCATTTTTAATGATGTTGATATTATTTTGTACAGAATAAATTGAATAAAAAAATTATATGGCTAAATAAGTATAGATCGATTAATTGTTAGCGGTTAGTTTTCTAAACAATTATATCTACCAGTCACTACGCGATAAGACAAAATATTGTGGAGGGTGTGTTGGTATAATTTTTCAAAACCGGCTACCTGCGTTCATTCAGATACCAGCCGAGAACGCGTGTGTACCTGACAGCTGCTCTTCATTCAACTTAATGCACGTATCAATTAGTGACCCTAATCGCATAGTATTCGTACTGAATGCTGCTAGTTCTTGCTTTTGTTGTGTAAACAAAAGCCGTCATTGATTATAGCGAAGATTTATTATTTACCTTAGCAGCAGAACAAGTTATTTATTAAATAAGTTATTATACACAGTTGTATTTTAGTGCTTTGTAGCATGTTATTACGCATGTACTAATAGCACTGCGATCTTGTCAACGTATATTTTCTTCTTGTAGTTTTTATACATAACTGGAAGTATTTGGAATTTAGGCACTCTAATTAAAGTCTCATTTAGACCAACACATCATAAAGGCTTAGTTAATTCATATTCCTTGCTACGCCAGTGCACATAAATGCTATGAAAGTGACCATCTGTAGGCGTGGTGTTCAATTATAAGCCTTCTAAATTTTAAATTCTGCAGTTTAACGATCAGCGATTTAAAGATTATTACTTTAAGCATTAACTTGAAAACGTTCCCATATAAACTATCGTATAACTATCGTATACTATTACATTTATACCTATATAACCTATATAACATCGCTTACAAATTGTAGAATTTCCGCTTCGGTTTTCCTAATTTGCTCTTTCACTTTATATAGGTACGCTTTTAAAAATTTTATGACCTAGTTTACGTTGTGTGTGAGTGTGTTTCTGTGCAATTTTACAGTACATCGTTAGCGCCTACTGTTTTACTATGTATCAAAAACAGTTTTGTTTGCTTTAAATTATTTAACATGTATACTTTTAAAAGGAGTTGCTTTGACTGTTCTTCATATGTATCTAACTAAACTTACTTTGAGGGAAAATTAGAATTCATAAAAGCATATTATTGCGCATTAAATAACAAGTTTCATTTTTTTGGAAATTAACGGATAACTTTCATATCTATGTACTGCTGTGTACTGATGGTACCAGCATAAAAGCAAAATGAATTTAAAAAAAAATGAAAAATTAAATTGACTAGCTCAGCGGATAAAAATAAAGGGCGCAAAAGAAGACTTAACCTCAGAGTTACCCTCACAATTAAACCTATCATGAAAAGTAAAATGTGGGCGTTTGAAAAACTTGACTTTTTTTAATTACTTCGAAAATTGAAATGGTTGATTCAAAAATAAAAGAACAGAAATTTTAATGACGTAACAAATCATTAATTTTTATTTAATAAAAAAAAAGAAAAAAAACATTTAGTTACAATTATGCAGAAACAAAACCTGAATTTAAGATTCTGGCCAAAAACAAATTACTGCACTATAGACTCTACAATTAAAAAGGACAATGCAAATCCTTTAACAAACAAAAAGACAAATTGTTTGCTAGAAGAAAATCCTTTTTCACAAAAATCCACGTGGTCTCAAAATTTAAAACAACCTAAATTAATTTAAACGTGGACAAATCAAGTAAATTTAAAAAATTGAAATTTAATTACAAGCACAATGCTTCTTTTCACCTAAACCGAGGTGATTAATTACAAAATACAAATCAGGCAAACTGAAAACGGAAAAAAAAATTAATCTCTTTAAACTTAACAATACCTTCTAGAACAAATATAATAACAGATCTTATACCTAATTTGTGTACACAATAATATAATAACGATTATTATAAACGAGTTCCTTGAAGGATCAGAGAATTTCAAATTTAATGAAGAACAACATTTTAAAATCAAATGAATTTACAAAAAGGCAGCAAAGAAAATAAAATTTAACTGTACTTACACGACATCGTTCAAGTAACTGAGCTGCAAGGTCAAACACGGTCGCATATATATAAAATTTACAATTGCGTGCGCTCGCAACGCAGAATTCGTCTAAGAAAATTCTAGAATATAAACTACAAAATATACAATACTGTTCCCTGCTTCCTTATTCTAGAAGACATTTGTTTTCTTGAGTAGACTTACGTTCCATGAGAGGGCCTCTTTTAGGTTTTCCGAGGCAAATTGCTGAACCTTGCCAAGCCGCGGTACAGATGGATTGGGATTTCTTCTTCATCTTGGCGTCCTCTATTACATTTATGATGTTTTCTAGTTTGTTGTGGGAGCCACCTGACATGGGGGACTGCAGCTTCTTGGCTTTTTGTATTTAATATCAATTTCTTCTACCCATCAATTAAACCAGCCATTCCAGTATCCTGGTACCCTTATTAATCTGTACAGATCTCTGGTTGGTGGATCGAAGCTAGTCCTCTGGAATCATTTTTAGTTTGTTAAAAATTGTTTGTCTTTTTGCGTCTAGAGTCTCGAATTCCCATAGCAGTAAGCAGTTTCTATCATCTGGTTGCACACTTGTTTCAGTGTACAGTGTCCTGATGCGCTACTTCTATATCTCCTTTGATGGTGCCTTAATAAAAGCATTTCCATGAATTTATCTAGTTGTACTGTTTCAGTGGTCCCAATTCATCGCCTGTTCTTTTGGTTTATTTTTAGACACTCCTAGAATAAGTTCTGGGGTTATATAAGAAGCCGATGATCTCTTTCTTGCTCATTCATCGACTTTTTCGTTTCCTTCTATTGCCGAATGTCCGAACACTCACAGTAAAGTAACTTTCTTGCGACCTG
The DNA here is from genome assembly GCA_004143645.1 of Protaetia brevitarsis. Taxonomy (NCBI): domain Eukaryota; kingdom Metazoa; phylum Arthropoda; class Insecta; order Coleoptera; family Scarabaeidae; genus Protaetia; species Protaetia brevitarsis. The sequence continues at coordinate 1,165,863 of RXPK01000247.1, read as the reverse complement.
TCAGACTACTTAATTCTTGAATATATTCCCAAACCGGCCTTGCTTGTAATGTACCGTTTACTAGTGTCAACTGTACAACTAGTGTCTGTTGCTCTATAGATTCGTTTATTCTTACAAGTCTCTGATTGATTTCTGTCACTTAATGCAACATTGCATATGTCTTCGCCTGAAAGATCGTGGCATATTTTTATAGTGGAAGGGTAATCATTGTGTTTCTCACCTCACTGTAGATTCTAGCTGTAGTCCCGTTTTCGGTTTTTGATCTGTCTATATACTAAATCAATTTTTCTAATTTCCAGCTCAACATTTCTGTTGAAAAAATATGTCGAAACTGTGTGGTCTGATGTTATTCTCGGAAGATTACCTTCCACATGATGGACTATATTATTGTGTCTTAATGTTACATATCTGCACCTTGGTAGTTTTTCTAATTTGAGATGACGCATCCTGGATTCCGTCATTATCACTAAATGGAGAGGGGGCATTCCATTACTGGTGTAGGGGTAGTCCGCATTGCCCCTGTTATTCTTTAACACGCAAACCTTCGCATCTTGCAAGTTCAGTTATAGCAGTTTACTGCTGCATCTTTGTCTACCTTACAAGAGATATAAGTGATCATTGATCTGACCACCATGATGTATTCAATTTCAATAAATTATGAACTTGTGTATGATTTTGTGGAAGAATATTGTTATCTGTGATTTGATAGAGTCGGGAGAGGGAAGCCCCAATGAGAATTTTAATGATCCCGTTCATTTAGATCATCTCTCATCTTAGCCATTCCAATGTTATTTTTTTATAAGTGTCCCTTTTAGGATGTTTACGCAATCCTAAACCAGTTCGAAGCAAGCACTTTATTACTACAAGGAATTTATCAAAAGTATAGATTGGTTGTAGAAAATATTCTAACTCGATTTGTCTAAAATCATAGATTTTTGGAATGTTTATTGTGTAGTAATAGAAGAAATTCAAAACTATGTATAATGGAAAAATTGTTGTTGGTTCCTCACAAAAGCTATTGTATCATCCATATCATAGGCTTACAATCAAATATAAATACATCGTGGAAAATTTGTACCGGCGGTCTTCTCGATGATTGCTGTCGACGCAAACTGAATACTAACGCGAGTAAAGGTATGTACTTGCTTGCATATGTAGATGTCAAGCATACAAGTGCAACGACTTGAAATTGGCCTTTAGAGATGTCAATGGTACTACGGTGAAGTTGAAATTATTCTCATAGTCTCAAGCACTTGTTGCTAGCAGTTGTATTGCACAAACAAAGATTATTATTATTTTAATGTTAGTGAGAATACCGTATTGATGTTACAAGATAAACATAGGTGCAGAAATTACGAAATCTTTTGATGTGCGAGAAAACTCAACAAAGAGTGTTTAACTTCGCATTATTCGAATGTTATGACCTTGTTTGAATAACGTGATCTTGAAATTGTGTACACAGTAGTAAAATTATCAAGTTAAACGCAGATATATGTGGGTTTTTATTTTGCATCGCTAGTGAAATGTGAATTTATAAATAGTGTTTATTTTGAGATTTGCTGTTAATACAATAAAACGCAAAATTAATGATTTTAAAATTTTGACCATTTATGAAAGTAAACTTATACAATAGTCGCGCTTTAAAGCGTATTAAAATGATCTAGCTGAAGGGAAGCTGCGCTAGAATAAGGTAATCGCACTTTGGGGACCACTAAATTCAGAAAGTGGAGAAAAACACACGCTCAAGTTGCTTTTTGTGCCGTCAATGCTGCATGGATATTATTCGTAACTTAAACGAATGACGTTGGAACATAAATTTTATCACCAAAAAGGAAGTTATATGTGCCTTAATGCGGAGTGCCGTTCCAGTTGCTTTTGGCTCGCGACTATTACATTCGCCTGCATACCAAAGTAGAACGCTCTTTACCTTACATTACTTTGATATACGGGCGATTTATGCAAGTCAAAGTATTTTCGATATGATTTGAAACGAGTCCTATATGTCCCCATTGTATTCCCTGCAAAAGTCATTTACTTCTAACTCTTTCTATATTTCTGTTTAATTTTTTCTAGCTTTTAATTCGCATCAATTTTAGTTAAATTGCTTTGATAATATTTTATGGTACCTTACGGAAATAAGGTGTTAGAGGGTAGTCTGACCAATTAATAAGACTCAGAGGTGTACCTCAACGTAGGCAGTAAAATTACTGCCGGAAGTAAATTTTAGACTATTTATGTTTTTGTGGCATAACTTTTACATAATATTGATTTCAATAACTGTTTAATTGTAATAGTTGTATCTATTTCAAATTTTAGTGGCCCATATATGTATATTAATCTGTAAGGTAAATTAGGACAAGTGCGACTTTGGAGCAAGGATATCCAATACCTTTAAAAACATAAATTAAAAATAAATCACCTCATTGTTACATACAGTTTAATGTTTCTATATTTGGCAAGAGCGCTGAATGAAATAAAAACTTATTTTCCACCATGTTTTACCAAATAAAAATACCGTTAAAATCATTTTTTGTTGTCTTCAAATTCCCAAACAAAAGTTGTTTACATTTAGACCCTAGAAGATAAATCAAGTCTGCTAACAGCCATAGATTGAGCAAGTGTATTTATTGGTCGACCTAACCCCATCTTAAATGCAAGGGTTTTTGTGACTCAATTTTTTTTTAAATCGTCAAAATTTAAATTTACTTTCTGTAACCCTAGAATTTGGTTTATTTATTAGAAAACCTCAAAATGCTACCAAACAATGCTGTATTAAAACTTATATTGAAACTTTTTCTACCGTTGTTTAAAGTGATAGTAATCAATTTTGGGGGTATACTTGCCTCAACTTCCTTTAGTATATTGTGGAAATTAAATAAAGGAATTTAAATAAGCAATGGGTGCTACTTATTGGGAATTAAGAGATGGAAGCAACGATATATCCACAAACGAAAAAACTCCAAACAAAATGATCGAAAAGAGGAGTTCTGTACCCATAAAGTAAGTGTGTCTTTGATCCTACCGTTTCGGTTGTCTATTAGTATCATATTTTATATTTATATAATCCAAAAAATCCTCTATATCTCCATTGCATCCTATTAATTAATTAATAAATGACTAATGACATTCAAAATGACAAGACGTGTCAAATTTATATCAAGTATTTTTTCCTAAGGTATCCTTAAGGTACCTACGGAGCTACCTTAAGATTTTCCTTATGTAAGGTAACCTTAAGGAAAAAATGTGGTCTATGAAACAGAAATTTCTATGTCAAGGAGAACCTTAAGGAAAAGTATACCTTAAGGAAGCACTATGAATAGGGCGGTAAGTGTTTCCCTAATTGTTAGAGTGTTTTCCTTAAGAAGCGTGCATGCGGGTTCCCTTAATATTGCCTTACATTATATATATGAACATCTTGCTTGATTGGAACTTTCTAAAATGGGTAGATACGATAAGTTAAACTCAAGCTTTAGCTGGAAGTTGACGTACGAAGTGTCTTATTTCTATTACCCGCTGCTATTTTAGTTGTCACTTATGTAACCTCCAGAACGGCTCCTACATCTTCCTTGCATTGTTCATTCAGATTAATTACTTGATGTGTTTCCAGAACTGAATAACCAATATATTCTAATACAGCCATTTACCGGAGCGTGCGAAAGGTGTCGCTTGAATATTTGCGTGCTCTGTAATTTTAATGGATGTAACTTTGAATATATTTCCAAGAATATGTCATTGTGCTTCGTTTAGTAATTGTAATAAATTCTTTCGTGAAAACATTTTAGAAAAGTGGATTATGAATTTGATGATTTCGCCTTGAATTTTTTCGTCATTAGGTACATACATGTTAAAATATATTTTGTTTTATGCCATACTAATTAGCGAAATTTGTATGCTTTGCGATATAAATATAGGTTGTACTTTGTATGTTCGAAATCATATTACAAACATTATACACACAAATAGTTTACTGTGTTTTTAGTAAAAGATTGCTATTTATGTATTTTAGTATACCACTAAGCGGCACGATCCATCGTTCATACTACAGCTTATTTTGAAAAACCGATGTTTACGTTTTCTAGACGTGTTTGTTGTAATTTCCATTTCTATTTCTTACTATACGAAGGCGCTGTACACGTCTCATTCATTTCGCATATATACTTTTAGTTATTATTCAGAAGGAAGGAAGCAAAAAGATGTGTTAGCCGTTATTTTCAGCTTGTAGCTTCCGTAATTGCTATGCACGCGCGAAACACGATTGCTTTTAATATGCAATATATACAAGTGTTTCCTGTTTAGTGATATAGCGATGTAAAATTCTGAAAGGTAGTTTATACGGGTTATCTGTTTTCGATGTGTATTTCCACTTTAATGACAGGAAATTTTGAAATATGCGCACATGTCGATTCTGTAAATCGCGAAATCCTATTTTTTTTCTTTTTGACGAAAGCGGGAGAGGAAGTTGCGTTACTAGCAAGTAAGGAACTACTAGAAAACTAGTGTAATTAAAACGAATAAATATGTAACTGAAACAATGCGATCTTTTTTTTTTAAATATAAACATAGTCGCACGTTCTGACAGAAACTTTTTGGGTTGGGTTTGGAGGGACTTAGTACTAGCACTAAAGCTTGATGAAATGTCAATACGGAGATGTACAAAATTATTTTATATGTGCTTTTTAAAATTATGGGTATGTAATAATTTGGATCAAGAACATCTAAATATCAAATTCGTTTTTTTATCCCTAAGATTTCTACCTGTGCTTGAACCTTCTGTAGCTGAGTAAACTAGTGATATCGGCCTTGCATAGATTTGGCTATTTTTTCTGATACAGCTTTCTGTAAAGTACTGAAATTCTAGAAAATTATAATTTTATAATATTTATACTTTTCGAGTAAATAACTGTTAAGAAGAAAAACAAAAAGATTCTTTTTCGTTAATTCATGTGATGCATTCTATTGAGTTCGTAATATGTTGCACTAGTTGTCGATGGTGATTTCCTGTAGTGTTTTTTACGATCTTCAAAGTAAGTTATATAGGGCCCTGTAGCCTAACTCCGATCTTTGATTGCTCATTGGTTATTGAAATTACACGTTTCACTTAATACATGGTGAAACTAGAAATTAAGTATGTTGTTCCAAAAATTGTCAGCACAATTACATGGAATTTTCGTAAATGGAAAGCCTGTATTTCTTTATATTTTTAGCAGCGGCTGACCATTATCTATGCGTACCTATTTTGTTTTTTTTCTATGATGCATATGTTCAATGCAATTAATATTTTTGATAAAAGATTAATATTTAAATAGTACCATTTAAAAAAACTGTAGTACCACAAATGTAAATTTATTTGAGAAATCGCCTGATTATCTTTGTGGTAAGATTTATAATAGATTACCTAACCATGTAATAAATGAACCTAACTACAACAAATTTAAAAAAATGAGTAAAGAGTTGCTATGTAGCTATATATTTTATACCTTGAATGAGTTTTTGTTAGATTAGATTAATTTAGCTAGTGACAGTACCTGTTTCGTGTTTTTCTTTAATATTATCTAATATATGTATGACTTGTTACATCCCTGTGGGCTTACGTAATAAATAAAATTATTATTATTATTATTATTATTATTATTATTATTATTATTATTTTGGATTATTGTGCGAAACCTCGTCGGGATCGGTTGAGTTTATGTGATGCTCTCGGTTTAAACGGCGTTTTCTCGTGAAATGTTCGGTTAATATTAATCTCTATTAGTGGTTGTGTTTGCTGACACTTAGTACTGTATATACTGTTAGTGTGAAGTGTCTTAATTGCATTGATTGGATTTTGTTTTTTGCAGTCTACGACTATTCTGTGTATGTTAAGCCTTAAGCACGTTGTTTCTTTTACCGGAGACCTGGAAAAACAGCATAAGAAAATTGTGTTTACATCTATTTCTTCATACATCTGGTGCGCTGGGCGGTCTAAAAATCATGTCTAGCAAGAAATAATCTACAAATCGAATTTAAAATATTACTTCTACGGGGATCGTTCATCAAGTATTCATACCGCTTGAACTGCTTCTTCTGGGTATAAATTCTATACCTTGGAAATGTCTACCTGTGCAAAATGTAAGCAACCCTTACCTCCTGATGGATTGTACGTCACTTGCCACGGGTGTGATGGCTGCTTTCATCATGATTGCTCCCTAAAATTTAGTACGTATAAAGCGATGGACAAAAACAAAAAAAAGTCCTGGAGATGTGAGCAATGTAGGGACAGGGGAAGGTCGGATCAGGATGGATCCAGTACCGGAGATGTGTCTGGAGGGGAAGACCGAGGTCACACTGGGGATCCCACCCTTATTCAGGAAATAAGGGAATTAAATAATCTAATGAGAAATATGAAAATAGATTTAGATGTGAATACAAAAAAGGTTGAAGAAAATACGAATAGCCAAATATTTATATCAAAACAGTATGATGACATTATAAAGAAACAGGAGGAAACATGTGATCAATTAAAGAGCATGGAAAAAGAAATCTTGGATCTCAAGATGGCCATTCTTGAGAAAGATAGAGTAATAGAGGAAATGTCTGAGCGACTACAGGAATTGGAGCAACAGGCAAAGAAGAATGAGATTGAGATCTTGGGATTGGCTGATCAACCGAACGAAAACTTAAAGATTATTGGTAAAAAAATCGCTGATGAACTGGATATAGTGATTCATGACCACGACATAGAGTCATGTTATAGGATGGTGCCAAAACCTCACCAGAAAGGTAAAATAATGCCGGTTATAATGAAATTTAAAACTGAAGAAAAAAGAAATGAATTCCTTAGTAAGAGAAAGGTAATTCTTACAAATGCGATGATTGTTGATGAGAAACTAACTGGGAGAATTATACTTCTCGAGAGTTTATGCCATAATTTGAAAAAATTATTATGGGAAGCTAAACAGAAAGTTAAAGAACAGAATTGGAAATTTTTATGGCTAAAAAATGGGAGAATTCTTGCTAGAAAGGTTGAAACTAGTAAAGTAATAAACATTACTCGTCTTAGTGACCTTAGCAAAATAAACTAAAGGATCCCTATATACTTATTTACAACTTCATACACTTTACGTACTCCTATGGATATTCTTAGTGATATTGATTTCATTATTGATGGTAGTCAGCAGGGTGAGTTTACTCCCTCGCTTGATGGATACTTTAGCTTACAAACAGACAATAATTTCAACTTAATTCATTTAAATATTAGATCAATTAAATCTCATTTTGAGGAATTTCTTATATACATAAGTCACTGTTTAAATAAGTTAGACGTGATTATACTCACAGAAATTAATATAACCGAAGAGAAGATTGATCAGTTCTTGGGTTTTACAAATATTCCTTGTTTTACAATGTTCTATAAGTGTCGTAAATCAAAAAAGGGTGGTGGGGTCTTGGTGTTTGTTAAGTCGGACTATTCTACTGAACTCCTTAATTTCGAGTTAAATGGTGCGGAAGTATACCCCTAAACATTGTGATGGGTGATATAAAAGAACTCTGGTAGCGATTTACAGACCTCCTAATACAAATCCTACTGAGTTTATTATGGATTTGGACCGTAGATTTGGCACAATTTAATTGTAATAATATGGTGTTTGTGGGAGACGTGAATATAGATCTGCAAATTGATTCCCGGTTAACTCAACTGTATGAAAATACTCTAGCATCGCATGGACTTATTAAAATGATATTTTTACCTACTCGGGAGGAATTTCGTGAGTCCGTATTACATAGTTCATGTGTCGATCATGTGTTTGCCGGGGGTCCTCGCGATTTGATGCAGGCCGGTGTCATACCTATAAAAATTTCGGACCACTACTTACTGGTGTTCTCATCGCGCTGTTTGAAAGGGTTGATGTGTGCGCGTCAAGTGCCGCCCCAAAGATTGGATCATCGTGTTTTCGGGCCTATCCTGGTTGAGCAAATGCAGAAAATTTCCTTGTGTATCAACGATGTTGATTGTTTATATAATAATATTCGTGATATTGTTGCTAAAGCAAAGGATGCGGCGGTTACTACCATTAATCCAGTATCATGTCAAAGAAAAATTCCAAGAAAACCATGGATCACCAATAGCATCCTAATGAAAATGAATGAGAGAGATAAATGTTTTAGAAACTGGAAACATTGCCGGGGAAATACTCTTGTTAAAAATCTCTTACGGAAGAAGTACAACTCATTGCGAAATCAGGTTACGGGATCTATTTTGCGTGCTAAAAAACTCTACTATGATAAAATATTTAATGAATGTAAGGGAAATATGAAAGAAACCTGGAAAAATATAAATTATGCACTTAATAGAGGAAATAAAATCAACAACAATACATGTTTGACTAAAAATTTTAAACTCCCTGAAACAGACATCGCTAATGGATTCCGTAGGTCTTTTGATGATATAATGGGTTCAACTGCGCATTTATGTAGCCTTGTTACATTTGAGAGTGAAGTGCCTCCTCAACCACAATCGATCGTACTTCTACAAGCTACAGTTGAAGACTTACGTGTTATTGTCAGTAAGATGAATAAAAACAAGGGACCTGGAGTAGATGATATTGACTTCCAAATGTTATTAAATTATTGGACTGTTTTTGAGGAACCGATTTTAAAACTACTAAACCTATCACTAACTCAGGAAAAATTGCCATCCAGTTTGAAAATATCGCTTGTTAGACCTGTATACAAGAAGTGGAAAAAAGATGATTTCAATAACTACCGACCGATCTCGATACTACCCACCATAGAGAAGATAATTGAGAAGTATGTATCGGATAGGCTTTTGAATTATTTGAAAAAATTCAACATACTTGATCGTTATCAATATGGCTTTCAACCTAAAAAAGGCACAAGTGACCTTTTGGAAGACTTTGTGGATCTTATAAATACTGGACTTGATGTGGGATTATACGCCGCATGTATCTTCGTTGACTTTTCTAAAGCCTTCGATTACCTAGATCACCATAAATTGTTACAAATATTGTATAGTGTTGGAGTACGTGGGTCTCCACTACGATGGTTTGAGAATTACCTAAAAGACAGGCGCTTTATAGTTAAAGTGGGTAAAAGTTTAAGTTCTGCATGTGATGTGCGTATGGGTGTTCCGCAGGGCAGCATATTGGGCCCTATTTTATACCTGCTCTATGTAAACGATATTAGACAATGTTTTGGAAAATCTAAATATATGTTATTTGCAGATGATACTTTAATTATCTCACAACATAAAGATCTTGAAATTGCCATATCAAACTTAAACCAAGATTTTTATCGGTTTCAACGATGGTGCCATGACAAGTCGCTAGTAATAAATAAAAGACAAAACAAAATTAATGATAATATCATCGCCTCATGTGCCCCGAATATGTGTTAGTGGAGTGACTTACCATAATGTTGACTGTTTGCATAAAAGGAATCTGGATGCTTGCAAGTGTGAGAACTACTAACCAGAACAGATGTCATACTTACCTTGGAGTTGTAGTCGATGATAAATTCTTGTGGAGAAATCATACTTTACATGTTGTCAAGAGACTAAGAGTAATTGCCTGCCAATTTTACTATATATCTAATTTCTTACCACAAGGGACACTATATATAATATATTCAGCGCTTGTAGAGTCCATAATAAGATATGGAATTTTGGCGTGGGGTTCTGCGTCTGCGGGGTATATTCATCTCATACAGGATCTACAAAAACAGAATCCTAAAAATATTTACAAGACTAGAAATATTGAAAAATTTATAGGGAGAACGGCATACTATCAGTCCGCAAAATATTTATCTATAACACAGTTGTCAGGCATTATTTTGACACGGACCGGCGGATCCCGTTAGGCCACTTCTACGGGACTCGACAGACCACAACCGGATTGTGCCGAATACCGATTTCAATTAATAAATATGGAGATAGAACATTAAGGAAGCTAATTCCCACTTTTTTTAACTTATTACCTGAAGAACTAAAAGCTATTCAATCATTTAATGTTTTAAAAAGTGAGTTAAAAAAATGGTTAATTTTTCATTTAGACATTCCATTTTCAAGAATTCATTAATTATGTTGTTTCTTTCTTTGTTAGCAAGTTTTACGTAGATTATCAAAACTCCGTATGCATATATTACTGTATATTTAACCCATATATAAGAAAACATCGCTGCTTTGTTTTTCCTAATATGTACGATCCCTATATCCTACAATCATATGTTTAAGTTCAATGCCTGGTTGTTTACATTGTTTTTCTATTCAGTTCTTCATTCTTGCGGTATTGTGTGCTTAATACTAAAATTTAAACTGTCATTTAATTAGACTGTATAAATTAGCTAATTTTTTTTGTTAAATATCTTTTATTTTATTATTGTAGTTATATATACATATGTATTCTATTTAATCTCCAAATCTACTATCTTTTGCTACACCCGTGGAACATATGTTGCTATGGAATGAAAAGATCGATGTTTGATTTCAGTCGTGTATGTTTTGTACCCATATTATAAATTTTATATTACTTAGCGCATATGAAGGAAAGCGTCGATCTTGATTTTCGAATTTTCGAATTATTATTTATCTTTATTAGAAGAATTTCTATGTATTATTATCACTTGGTATTTGATTTTCTGTTTAGCCTGGATGTATATTAATTTTTAATTTGTATTTTTGGGTTTCGCTCAATAACATATAAAATCCACTGACAAGACTTATGTCTTAGTGGAATAACTTTTTGTTTAAAATTATCGTCATAAATTGTGGCCTATTATCTTGTTTTATTTACTTATTTATATATTAATGATGATGGACGGTAGTGAAAAAAAAAAAAAAAAAAAAAAAAATTATTATTATTATTATTATTATTATTATTATTATTATTATTATTTATTATTATTATTATTATTATTATTATTATTATTATTATTATTGATGAAATAATGGGGGTTCTTTGATCGACAGATAGAAGATACTTTAGGCAAAATTTGGAGCTCTACACTGTTGAAAATATTACGGTGTTGGCGTTAATTTTGCGCTAGTCAAATATTTTAGTGTTGATTTTCCCAAACTTTGCCAGACGAGTTGACTACGCGTATTTAATAGAACAGAAATGACTAGAATTTCGTGTGAATTCTTTGTTCAGATATGAGGATTGACAATTTTTCTAGACCATTCAGAAGCGTCAACCAATCAGAATTTTTCCTCGGATAGAAAATAGAAACCCCACCTATTCTAATACAGTGTTTGCTATTATAACGCACCACCTGCATTGCACGTGTAATCTGTTTTCGTGTTTGATTCTCCGTATTAACATATCCGAACAACACCCAAATGTGACTGACTTGCGAAGTGTAACCTCGTGTTATTAAACGTTAATTCCAGTGGGCATAAAAAATTCAACATCTTAAGATGTATTGGGAACATCTATTTATGCAATTAGTTTAGACTTTGATATCAAATAGCATAAACATTCACCTTAATTTATAATGGTTCTCAAAAATCATTTTTAAAATTGGTAACGTTTAAGTTGAAACCAAAACTTGTGAATGAGTTGGTTTTGCATATTTTATAATTGAGAAAACGTTTAAAGAAGAGATATTATAGCACTAAGAAAATGGAGTTGCATATTAAAAAGACGTTGTGTTTGAAAATGGTGTTAAAACACCAATAGATCGCATTCATTTAGTTAAACAGCTTAGTAAATTTGTCTAGTCTAGATCAAATAAATGTGACTAGAAGTATTTTATAATTCCACGTGTCAGTTGGACAAAATAACCCCTTAGTAATAGACAATACTCGACTATCTTTGTTCGTCAAATTTAAACTTCTATAGTTCTCGACAAAATAACACAAAAGAGTGTGGACCTCTCCTGACTATTAAATTAGTCAAAAAAGTGCTAAAATTTTCAACAGTGTAGGGGTATACAGGGTATTCAAAATCTACTGTCCAATGTTGAAAATTTCAACCAACTTTATTAGAGTGTCTTTAGATAGAACAACCTGTATAATTGTACACAAAAGCATGAAGAGCTTAATTATGAACAATTTTTGTTAATAATAGCTATTTGTAGTCCTTTTTGGGAAAAACGTAAAATTCATAATACGTAAGTATCTAATTTAAAAATGAAGAAAACTAAACACGTAAAGTATTAAAAAAAACAGAAAACAGACACTATAAAAGGTATACAAAATGCATTTCATTTATTGTTGAAGGAATGTCCTAGTTTCATTAATGTACCTGGACTAATATTATTAAAAACATTCGTCATGCGATCTCTCATATCTTATACAGTGATAAGTTCCTCACGATACACAAGTTCTTTTGTGTGCTCCCACAAGTAAAAGTCCTCAAAAGTACTCAAAGCTCGCTATGTGTCTCAGCCCTGTGCTTGATCTCCCTCCATTTGGCTCTGTCGTGAATTTACTCCTACCTTCGTACTCCTATAACTTTCAGATCCCTAACAGCTTGATCCTCCCATCTGTTTCTTGGTCTCCCTCTAGGTCTTTATTGAAGTAGATCCCATTTTGTTACCTTTTTCCCACGCTTCTCCTTGTCCATTCTCATTACGTGTCCATACCATCCAAGTCGGCGTAGTTTTATTATTTTAACTATGTCCTCTTTTAGGATTTTCTTTATTTCGTGAGTAGTTGATATTCATTCCTAAGTTTATTGGGTTCCACGTAACTTCCGTATAATATTTCGTTCATATGTTCTTAGTTTTTCTTCTTCTTGGCTTGTGAGGTTCATAGTTTTTGCTGCGTATGTTATTGCAAGCCTAATAGACTTTCAATTTTAAATTTCTGGTTGGTTTGCTATTCTTTAAAAATGTTTTGTGTGTAATATGCTAGATATCTTGTTTTGATTTTTTGTAACACTTCCGCTTTCCGATCATTCCTGCTATCAATAATTATTAGGTATTTAAAATTTTTTACTCTCTCAAATCCGAAATTTCCAATTTTTATATTTTATATACTATTCTGCTGGTATGATAATATAATATAGAAGACTATCACTATTGACAACTACTACAACATACTGCGAACTCAAAAAATACATTACAAAGGCTAACGAAAATAATTCCTTTTTTCTTTTTATTCTTAACAGATGTTTACTCGAAAACTATTAACATTACAAAAACTTTCTGTGATGCAATATTATACCGGGTGAAAAGTTGCAAACTGTGGTTTGCATTCTGGGCGACTTGAAATGGGAAGGGCTTCGTTGCTACGCACGAGGCCGCAGCACAGATTTATTAATGTTCAATATAAATTTCAGTGACAGAGCTCATAAACAATGTCAAAAAAAATAAAAAAAAGACAATGAAAAGAAGTATTAAAAGTCAATAATCAAATAAAATAACAAACATAGATTCTAAAAACCTAACAATAATAAACGAGCTACCTATTCGTCGACAAATAGTATTTACTGAAAAATATTCATGTTTGGCATATTTATTAATAATTATTTTATAAAATACCATGTGATGGTAATGTGCTACTTTTGTACGACTGATATTTATTCTTATGTAAAAGGTTTAAAACAATTGAACTAATATTGCATTCGCGAGCAATTTGTCTAGATGTTATTACAATTTAATTCAACTAATGCATAAACTTGAATTTCGATATCATTGACACTTTTCCCTATGACATTTTTATTTTTGTTTATTTATTAATGTAAACGTCGTTTCAAAACGTCTGACGGTATTACCAATAGTAGTCGCGCTAGGAATTTTTAATAATAATAAAAGGCGACAGGTGTGTCCTTTTCTACTCTCTGTCGCACACCATAGGCGTCGCCCTATCTATAGCGTGTAAATTTGGCGTGAAAAAGTCGGCGGGAATAGGCGCCGAGGGGGAAATGGATTAAAAGGGAAATAATAGATGGGCGAAAGGGTAGCGGGGGTGTCTACTGCATAGGCGTATCGTTATTAATAATTAAAAGTAGGAAAAGAGGAGAAAATTCGCCCAAAAATTAGATCGTAGTAGGCGGTGGGAAACGAACGCCGCTGCAGACCGAGAAATGTCATCGAAGCGGATTTCGATGGATTCCGAACGTCAAAGTTGGGCTATTTCGTACGATCGCTGCTACGCTATGGTGGCACTTGAAAGTGGGCTCGACGTCGAAAACAGTTCTTACATGTTTCCTCTTACGGTTCGAACCCTAAAATAAGGTCGAAACGCGATATTTTTCTCAAAATGAGTCGATTTATAGGGTGTGTTTTTCACTACAAGATTATAACGACGGTACAAATAATCGTCACATAGGAGCATAGATGGCGCCACATATATCATTATTATTATTATATTAAAATCGATTTCGACCGTAGGGTCGTTTTGTTAATGCGAAAGGTAAGTTTAGAAAATCCGGACGGGGTTACGGAACATATTTTAAAAGCGTTAAGGTGTTTTCACGATTCAATTTTCTAGAAAAACCACGAAAACACTTCGTTACGATTGTAGAAATAAACACGAGCGCTACTAGATGGCGACAAGATAGATAAAATAAATTTCAACTTAAAACGGGCCTTTTCAAAGCCAAGCTGCATTTGAATTACATTAATTGGTAGTTGTGAATAATTTGTATTTTAATATTTATTATATTCGGAAACATTTTAAAATATAAACTGTTAGAATGTTATGTTATTTTTTTACTGTTTGTATTATGCGCATGCCCAAACGGCACGTTGTATTATGTTTCTCAGTCGTCAGACACAGTCCACTAATACACGTCATTACGAATACATCGTTTTATTTTGAGTGCTATTAAAACATCAGTTTCAATCATTTTCTTTCAATAAAACACACAACATTTTGGTCCAAACGAGTCGGATTCGCACGTTAGTACATCAGAACCCTCAGTACGAAGATCGACAGCATTAAAAACATCGAAAAACATCCACACGCCACACGGGTAGAACGAATACCGCACATCGCCATCTTCGAGAAAAAACACGTGGTGACTTCCATTAACGTTACATGTAAGTCCTTTCTCTATTTCGATTATTACAGTGCAAAAACAACATTCAGAATTGATATATACACACGTACAATGTCGATAGAAACATTAATAAAAAAGCGTGGTGCTATGAAAGCGCAAATAAACATTGTTTGAAAAGTATTTAACGGATTTTTCTAATAAAATTACGCAAACAGCAAAATTCCCGTAGTAACAGAACTGAAAATACGTCTTTCTCGATTTGAAAATTTATTACAACAATTTGACGAAATACAGCGCGAATTCGAAGTATTGCACAGCGATAGCGAATTACAAGTTACAGAACGCGAACAATTTGAGAATAATTTTTATAAATTACTGACCAACGCTAAAATTAAAGTAAATTCGTATGAAGAAACCGTTGACGCAGGTGCTAACAATGCTGAATCTATTCATGTATCAGAAGTTAGTGTATTAAATAACATAAAATTGCCACAAATTATTTTGCCTAATTTTAATGGAAATTATGAGAATTGGTTGAGTTTCGCGACAGTATTAATGATATCCAAAAATTTCATTATTTGCGAGCGTCAGTATAATAATAATAAATATAAAAATCGTCAAATTGGAATTGTAGTTATTATTAGAGAGTGGATCATTTTATTTAACGCAGAATATTTATATAATTAGCCCTAAGTAAAGATAATCTCATATTCGGTGTCTACTATCACTACATCCCTATCGACATAGGGAAAATAAGCCATTGGGAAACGCAAGGAAAGACACATATCTCCTTTAATCTACCAGCGATTGCGCGTGTGCAGATTCTAAGAATTTTAATACTACATTATTTGGCGGAAACCAAGTAAAATTCTGCGAATGTTTAATCTCTGACCGAAAGGCTTGCGCGGTACGTTTGACGCATAACAACAAGGGGATTAGTTGTCGCTACGACTGTCAGGATACAAATATACTTTCCTTTTGTAGTTTATAAAAAACTTCAAGTGTATTCGTATATAATTATTTGAAGAAATAAATTTACTGAAGCCATTACTTTGATTGCAAAGAGTATTTAAGGTTTAGTTTATAAAAAAAAATTTAATGTAGATCTATAAAATAATTTATCAAACATAAATGCCCACTGGCAATTTATATTAGCAAACTGTTAAAAAACATACACTTTCAAAATTGTTACCTACCTTTAAATAGTTATTCTTTCTTAATGTTTTATTTTCATTGCTTTTTATGACGACACAAATCGAATTACAGTTTTTAGAATTTTTGTGTAAAATATGTAGATCAGATTTTTTATTCAAAACTTCCTTAATAATAATATTGAAAATACGAACAAGAAAACATCTATTAAGTATATGTGAAATTGTTTTGGTAAAACTATTATTATATTACAAAAAGTATTTAGTTTAATTATTTTGTAAATAATAATAATAACTCAGCACTACAGGCCTTGAAGGCCCTTGGCTAGAGTGCCGGAACACACCGAGCCACTGAGAAGTGTTGTCCGAATGGTGACCCAACCAACAACCGGTACCGCATATTGCTGCTTGACTTTCAAGATTGGCAATGATGCACCCTTCCTTCTCAGCCGTACTGCCGGCTTATTTTGTAAATATAAACAATATATAATATATACGGGCAAAGAATAGTTCCGCTGGCGTACTATAGATGTCCCAGCTAGGCTGATTTTAGAAAAGTGTACGACCAAACAAATATTAAACGTGATCTGACGTGATTAAACGTAAGTGGAATTTTCCGTTGCACAAACGCGTAAAAATATAAGATAACCGAAGAGTCGGTGCGATACGAATGAAAGTGGTTTAACTGCGCGCGCAGCGAAGAGGTAGAGCATTCATAAATGAATTGTCAATTCGCAAAATTATTATGAAATGAATATTAAAGGAGTCAAAGCAAGTAACAGTTCAGTAAATAAAATAAAAACAAAACAACATATTGGCTCAATGGATTAATATTCGTTTTATAATGAGATTAAAACATATTTTTATGTTAAAGCGAAGCTACACACGGAATATTTGCTTTTATTTATTTCGTCAAATGCCTATTAACTTTTCTCATAGCACATATTATATCTTATTTTTTAATGCATGAAATCTACAGCGTCTTCGATTTATTAACACTACGCGTGGAGAATGTATGTATCTATCGCTTTTATTAATAGTGTATATTAAAATAAAGACATAATTAGTGCATAAGAATGCGGTAAGTCGAAAACGTTATAAAATATTGTCACAATAACAGCGGGAAATTCAATTTTTAAAACTTGGAATTATTGGAATTCAATAGGGCAAACTTAAAATATTTTTGACTATATAGACTGTCCAACCGAAGACTTGGTCTTTGATTACAGTTCTATTTTTGATTTTAGGAAAAAGACTTTCTATATAATATTCCATTTTTAAATTTAAGTAGAAAAATAAAATAGCAGACATAATATCGGGGATTTTTACGCGATTTTTTGGGTCACTATTTGCGAATATAGAATCAAAAACAAGATGGCGCGATTAAAATGGAAGAAGAGTATTAAAAAAATGGCATTTTGCAACAGATATTTGTGTTCAAAGCCTTTTGTAGTTGCTGAATTCGGTTCTTACAAGAGTTTTTAGAAAAATAAAATGGAGGATTCAATATTGAAGAGAAAATTTTGAAATGTAGGAGACATTTTGCAACAGACATTCGTATGCAAGCGTTTTTGAGGTCGCTAAATTTGATTCTGATATTAGTTTTTGGCAAAATAAAATGGCGGACGCAATATGGGGCAGAGACTTTTGAAATATAAAAGAAAACGCAATTTTTTTTTGAATGCTTGAGACTTATGCAATTTTTTGGGCCACTATTTGCGAATATAGAATCAAATACATGATAGCGCGACTAAAATGGAGGAATATTATTAAAAAAATGACATTTTGCAACAGACATTTGTGGGTGTTTGGATCGTTGCATTTGATGCTGATAATATTTTTTGGAAAAATAAAATGGCGAATAGAGTGGGAAGAAAATTGAAATATAGGGAAAATCGCCAACTATTTTTTTAAAGCTGTAACTTATGGGATGTTATAAAAGGAATGGGAAAGGGAATGGGAAAGGGAATGGGAAAGGGAATGGGAAAGGGAATGGGAAAGGGAAGGGAAAGGGAATGGGAAAGGGAATGGGAAAGGGAATGGGAAAGGGAATGGGAAAGGGAATGGAAAGGGAATGGGAAAGGGAATGGGAAAGGGAATGGGAAAGGGAATGGGAAAGGGAATGGGAAAGGGAATGGGAAAGGGAATGGGAAAGGGAGTGGGAAGGGAATGGGAAAGGGAATGGGAAAGGGAATGGGAAAGGGAATGGGAAAGGGAATGGGAAAAAGGAATGGGAAAAGGGAATGGAAAGGGAAGGGGAAGGGAATGGGAAAGGGAATGGGAAAGGGAATGGGAAAGGGAATGGGAAGGAATGGGAAAGGGAATGGGAAAGGGAATGGGAAAGGGAATGGAAAGGGAATGGGAAAGGGAATGGGAAAGGGAATGGGAAAGGGAATGGGAAAGGGAATGGGAAAGGGAATGGGAAAGGGAATGGAAGGGAATGGGAAGGGAATGGGAAAGGGAATGGGAAAGGGAATGGAAAGGGAATGGGAAAGGGAATGGGAAAGGGAATGGAAAGGAATGGGAAAGGGAATGGGAAAGGAATGGGAAAGGGAATGGGAAAGGGAATGGGAAAGGGAATGGGAAAGGAATGGGAAAGGGAATGGGAAAGGGAATGGGAAAGGGAATGGGAAGGGAATGGGAAAGGGAATGGGAAAGGGAATGGGAAAGGGAATGGGAAAGGGAATGGGAAAGGGAATGGGAAAGGGAATGGGAAAGGGAATGGGAAAGGGAATGGAAAGGGAATGGGAAAGGAAATGGGAAGAGGGAATGGAAAGGGATGGGAAAGGGAATGGAAAGGGAATGGAAAGGGAATGGGAAGGGAAGGGAAAGGGAATGGGAAAGGGAATGGAAGGAAAAGGGAATGGGAAAGGAAAGGGAAAAGGGAAGGAAAAGGGAATGGGAAAGGGAATGGGAAAGGGAATGGGAAAGGGAATGGGAAAGGGAATGGGAAAGGGAATGGGAAGGAATGGGAATGGGAAATGGGAAGGGAATGGGAAAGGGAATGGGAATGGGAAATGGAATGGGAATGGGAAAGGGAATGGGAAGGGAATGGAAAGGGAATGGAAAGGAAGGGAAAGGGAATGGGAAAGGGAATGGGGAAGGGAATGGGAAAGGGAATGGAAAGGAATGGGAAAGGGAAATGGGAAAGGAAGGGAAAGGGAAATGGGAAAGGGAATGGGAAAGGGAATGGGAAAGGGAATGGAAAGGGAATGGAAAGGGAATGGGAAAGGGAATGGGAAAGGAATGGAAAGGGAATGGGAAAGGGAATGGGAAAGGGAATGGGAAAGGGAATGGGAAAGGGAATGGGAGGGGAATGGGAAAGGGAATGGGAAAGGAATGGGAAAGGGAATGGAAAGGGAACTGGAGGAAAGGGAATGGGAAAGGAATGGGAAAGGGAATGGAAAGGAATGGGAAAGGGAATGGGAAAGGAAGGGAAAGGGAATGGGAAGGGAATGGGAAAGGAATGGGAAGGGGAATGGGAAAAGGGGAATGGGAAAGGGAATGGGAAAGGGAATGGGAAAGGGAATGGGAAGGGAATTGGAAGGGAATGGGAAAGGGAATGGAAAGGGAATGGGAAAGGGAATGGAAAGGGGAATGGAAAGGGGAATGGGGAAAGGGATGGGAAAGGGAATGGGAAAGGGGGGAATGGGAAAGGAATGGGAAAGGGAAGGGAATGGGAAGGGAAGATGGGAAAGGGAATGGGAAAGGAAATGGGAAAGGGAATGGGAAAGGGAATGGGAAAGGGAAGGGGAAGGGGAATGGGAAGGGAATGGAAAGGGAATGGGAAAGGGAATGGGAAAGGGAATGGGAAGGGAATGGGAAGGGAAGGGAATGGGAAGGGAATGGGAAGGGAATGGGAAGGGAATGGGAAAGGGGAATGGGAAGGGAATGGGAGGGGAATGGGAAGGGAATGGGAAGGGAATGGGAAAGGGAATGGGAAAGGAATGGGAAAGGGAATGGGAAGGGAAGGGAAAGGAATGGGGAAGGGAATGGGAAAGGGAATGGGAAAGGGATGGGAAAGGTGAATGGGAAGGGAATGGGAAAGGGAATGGGAAAGGGAATGGGAAAGGGAATGGGAAAGGGAATGGGAAGGAATGGGAAGGGAAATGGGAATGGGAAAAGGAATGGGAAAGGGAATGGGAAAGGAATGGGAAGGGAATGGGAAAGGGATGGGAAAGGGAATGGGAAAGGGAAATGGAAAGGGAATGGGAAAGGAATGGGAAAGGGAATGGGAAAGGGAATGGGAAGGGAATGGGAAAGGGAATGGGAAAAGGGAATGGGAAGGGAATGGGAAAGGGATTGGGAAAAGGAATGGAAAGGGAATGGGAAAGGAGAATGGGAATGGGAAAGGGAAGGGAAAGGAATGGAAAGGGAATGGAAGGGAATGGGAAGGGAATGGGAATGGAATGGGAATGGGAAAGGGAATGGGAAAGGGAATGGGAAAGGGAATGGAAAGGAATGGGAATGGGAATGGGAATGGGAAGGGAATGGGAAAGGGGAATGGGAAAGGGAATGGGAAAGGGAATGGAAAGGGAATGGGAACGGGAATGGGAAGGGAATGGGAATGGGAATGGGAAAGGGAAAGAAATGGGAAATAAGGAACAGGAAGAAGAATAGAAAGGAAACGGGAATAGGTAAAGGAATAAGAAAAGGAATAGAGATAGGAAGGGAAACGAAATGAGAAAAAAGAGAATAGGGAAAAATACTATTTCTATTCTATCTATTACTAAATTGATGTTTACCGTATGTGAAATACCTTATTAAAACAAATGTATCAGCTGTGTTTTCCTCGCTTTTTTGTGCTTTATCTAACAAACGTCTACTAACTTTTTGTCGAGCAACGTAAATTAATGAGTTGTCAATATTATGGATTTACGTTGGTTCTAAATATAATCTCGCGAAGGATAAATAAAAACTAATAATATTGAAAAATCGTGAAATTGGAATTGTAGTTATTATTATGAGTGGATCATTTTATTTAAACGCAGAATATTTATATAATTAGCCCTAAGTAAAGATAATCTTCTTCGCGTCGTCTTCAAGAATCACAGAATTGTGTGTATATAATACGTACAACATAAATAACGATCGACTCACAAAAAAGATGACATAGGGAAAATAAGCCTATAACAACAGAAAATTACATTCCTATTGGCATATCGCTTATACCGGTAATATTTCATATAGAGAATTAGGTATTAGGTACTTATAATCTTAAAAAAGATATTTGTAGGCAATTTGAGGGCCACCGACCTGTATAAAATATCGGAAAAACAAACTGGAAAATAAATATTTCTTTAAAGAAACTACGACTTGACAATATTATCGAAAAAGTCTTTTTCTACAAAGGTGTTATAGAATTGAATGCTGCAATAAACTAAAAATATTTTAAATATACGGGGTGTTCAGGAAGACTGACTCTTTGATTACAGCTCTTATTTTTGATGTTAGGAAAAAAACCTTTTCTACAAAAGTTGTACAGAAATCAATGCTGCATAAGTTAAAAATATTTTCCACTACACAGGGTGTTCACGAAGATTGAGTCTTTGATTATAGCTTTATTTTTGCTTTTAGAAAAAAAACTTTTCTACAAAAGTTGTGCAGAATTCAATGCTGCATAACCTAAAAATATTTTCAACTATACAGGGGTTCCAAAAGTAAGAACAAAAGTAAACTACTTAAAACGTACTGCACATTTATAAAAGATGATTTTCAAATGAAATGGACCGACTTCAAAAAACCACCTTCCTCAAGTACACCTCCTCTACTCCTAGATGCGCAGCATCTAGTTAATATTACTAAAGTTGATAGCTCTATCCTTGTCTAACAGCAGCGGCGTCCGCCCCATATAACGTGTGTAAATTCGATTAGGAAAACTATTACGGCAAAGGATCCGAAAGCGCAGGTAATTAAAAGGGAAATGATAGACGACCGAATGGGCGACGACGGTCGCACCGGACTGCGGATATTTCTGTTTATCGGCAAAAGTACGAAAAGAGGAGAAAATTCGCCGAAATTTAGATCGTAGTAGGCGGTGAGAAGCGAACGTCACTGCACGACCGCGCTGCCAGGAAAGTCAGATTTGCCGATTTCGGTTGTCACAATTGGGGTATTTGTGCGATCGTTGCAAACCGAGGTGCCTCTGGGTGGGGTTATGTCGGAAAGATTTCTTACATGTTTCCTCTTACAGTTCGAACCCTTAAAAGTGGGTAGAAAACGCGTTATTTTTTTTAAAACGAGGTCGATTTATAGAGCGATGTTTTGCCGGGAACGCGCGCTTTTTTGACGGAATTCGTACGATGGTGTCGTATTAATCGCCCGGCAAAACCTTCGAATGTTCGTGGGACAACATTTCGATTTAAGCCGGGTGTAAAAAGCTCAAACGTGGTTTCGACAATCTATTTAAAGCGATACAGTAACGAACGCAGATGGGAAAATCGCAAAATATTGCCATTCGTGATGGAGTTATGTTCATAACCTAAACATGTTATTCGAATAACAACAACAGCGATGTGAAAGTAATTGATTTTATATTGCTTATTGATCATACGTTGCTTAAAAGGTAAAACCAGATTCACGTATACACGCTTCGATATGTTTGTGTATTATAATTTATACAATTTTTAGAGAAATCGTTGAGCAAGTTTCGAGAGAGATGTCAAATCATAACGCCAATTTTTTTCTACTTAGAGACCGAAAACGAATGTAGTATCACAGCATCACAGAAGTACTTCAACAGGAGAGCTTCAGATGTGCTAAAAGTTATCGTAAAGCTTCTCCCAATAAGTGTCGAGCCATTACGTTCCCTTCGAGGAAATTTGTGCCAACGCTGTGATAATTATATTATAGAAGACTAATCTTTTGTAGAAATATAAGGTATACTTCAGTTTTTTTATGGTGATCATGCCTCGATGCCATTTAAATGGGATTTTACATCTGAGAAACGAAGTAATTTAAAAAGGACACAGCGATCATGGATCTTCATTACGTTAAGGAAAGTTATATATTACTATTGGGAACACACGGTATGTACTTTATTATTAACATTATTCTTCGAATAAAAAAATATCAAATAGCTTAGAACTTTATTTACCTACCTTCCCTGCAAAATAGTACATTACTTTTATCTAAATATTAACGATTTTACTAGCGAAGCCTTTCATTAATTATATTTAAAAGAGTTTAAGCTAATCAATATTATAATTCTTCTGCAATATCGAAGAAGATACCACTAATTTTAATAAGTCTTATTATTTTTATTAAAATCTTGTACATTAAATGTGATGACACAATTGTTATATATTTCACCATAGAGCATTGTTTTCTAATGCTTTTAAACAATGTATTGAGATTGGCTAACAGATGGTACTTATTTTCCAATAAATTTACTATTTTCTTTTTGAGAATGTACTGAATTGTAGTTGTCAATAATTCTAATTATTATTATTATATTTTGTTTAAAACGGTTTTGTAATTTGAATATGATCTGCCATCATCACACAATCAGATTTTTTGTTACGCACCCTTCCCTACATTGAAATTTTTTTTCTGAATAATTACAAGGAATTAATTAATTGAAAGTATGTACTAAATTCTCAATTGAGGTACTATGTACTATTTATTCATTGTACTAAAAAGTACAATAGTAGGCTTCGGAAACACACTGCCATAGAGTAACCATGGTACAAATTTAATACGGTATGCTTACGCGCATACGAAATTACGCAGAAAGGGGACTTACTCAGTTGTTGACGAGTGAGCTAATATCTCTTTGGTTTCTGACTCGTTTAATAAACTGTTGTACTTCCATTGACAGGCTCGCTTAACCAATTACAATATAAAATTATAAAAAAAATATAATATAATGGGGCAAAGAATAGTTACCGGCTGGCGTACATAGATTCCCAGATAGGCTTGATTTAGAAAAAGTACACGACCAAACAAATAATTAAAAGTGATCGACGGATTAAACGTGAAGTGGAATTTCGTTGCACAAACGCAGTAAAAAATTATGTATAAAGGAATAACCGAAGGGTCGCGGTACGATACGAATGGAAAGTGGGGTTTAACTGCGCGCGGCAGCGAAGAGGTGAGAATTGTCAATTCGCAAAATTATATGAAATGAATATTAAAGGAGGTCAAAGCAAGTTAAACAGTTCAGTAAATAAAATAAAAAAAATAAATTTAAATTTTCTTTTTGTAGTTTACTAATCATTAGCCCTCATTCTGACATTAATATCTCTTGTTTAATACTCAAGTACCGGACTCCAAATTTGTATGTTATGAATTAATGTACTCTAAGGAAATTGTACGCACACTCGCTTCTAAATACAGAGTGTTCAAACTGAGGAAACAAATGACATATTCGAATGCAAAAACTCAATTTTTATTTTATTTTAATCAACGGGGCTCCTAAATCGCCCCTTACGGATTACATGGCGTGCATTTAAGTACATATGTTAAAATTTTTGCTTGTTATCTGATTCCATTGACGATAACTTAAAAAAAATATACATAGAGAAAATAGCCCTAGGAAACGTAAAGAGAGATTTGCATCTCTTTTATCTACGCGATGCACTGCGGCAATTCTAGAATTTTAATACATTTCCCAGAATCTGCGAAGTAAAATTCTGCGAATATATAAATCTACCAAAGGATTGCGGCCGTGTTTGCGCATATAATTAAGGATTAGCTTTCGAAAGTATGTCGCATAGTATACTTCTTTTGTTTTATTTTGCCATGATATTGCCGCGTGTTTAATGACTAATTTACAAATACTCAACAATGTATTCGTGTTATAATTATTTGAAGAAAAAATTTACTAGAGCCATTACTTTATTACAAAATAGGTTAGTTTTGTAAGAATTTTTTTTATGTTGCTGTATAAAATTAATTTTGGACCAAACAAATATTAAACTATTTGACGTAAAGTGGAATTTTCCGTTGCACAAACGCGTAAAAAATAAGATAGCAAGAGTCGTGCGATACGATATGAAGGTTTAACGCCGCGCAGCGACAGAGAGCATCATAAAGAATGCAATTCGCAAAATTAATGAAAGAATATTAAAGAGTCAAGCAAGTAACAGTTCAGTAATAAAATAAAAACCAAAACACACATATTTGCTCATGGATTAATACGTTTATATGAAATAAAACATATTTTATTAAAGCGAGCACACACGAAATTGCTTTATTATTTCGTCAAATGCCTATAACTTTGTCAGCACATTTATATCTATTTTAATGCATGAATCTACAGCGTTTCATTTATACACTACGCGTGGAGAAATATCTATCGCTTTTATTAATATGTATTTAAATAAAAACATAATTGGCATAAGAATGCGTAAGTCGAAAATGTTCTTTAATTGTCACAATAACACGGAAATTCAATTTTAAAACTTGAATTATTGGAATTCAAAGCATAACTTAAAAATATTTTGACTATATGACTGTCCAACCAAGACTTGGTCTTTGATACAGTTCTTTTTTGATTTTAGGAAAATTACTTTCATATATATTCCATTTTAATTTACTAGAAAAATAAAATGCAGGCCAAATATGGGGTTTTTACGCATTTTTTGGTCATATTGCGAATATAGAATAAAACAAGATGCGCATTAAAATGAAGAAGGATTAATAAAAAAATGGCATTGTGTAACAATATTGTGTTCAAAGCCTTTGTAGTGCTGAATTCGATCTTACAAATTTTAGAAAATAAAATTGAGACATATGAAGAGAAAATTTTGAAATATAGGAACTTTGCAACAACGTTTTTATGCAAGCTTTAGTCGCTAAATTATTCTATATAGTTTTTGGCAAAAAAAATGGCGGACTCAATATGGGGCAGGACTTTTGAAATATAAAAGAAAACGCCCTTTTTTTTTTTAAGCTTGAGCCTTATGCGATTTTTGGCCACTATTTGCGATGTATAGAATTTCAAATATTGATGGCCGCCCTAAAAGAGGTGAGTATTAAAAAAAATGACATTTGCAACAACATTTGTTGTGTGTTGATCGTGCATTTTATGCTATAATATTTTTGGAAAAAAAATGGCGAATATGTGGGTGGAAAATTGAATATAGGAAAATCGCCAACTATTTTAAAGCGTACCTTATGGATGTTATAAATGGAAGGGAATGGAAAGAATGGGAAAGGGTATGGGAAAGAATGAAAGGGAATGGGAAAGGAATGGAAAGGGATGGAAGGGGATGGAAAGGGAATGGGAAGAATGGGAAATGGAATGGGAAAGGGAGAATGGAAAGGAATGGAAAGGGATAAAGGGAATGGGAAATGGGTAGGGACGGAAAGGTTGTGAGAGGGAATGGGAAGGAATGGAAAGGGATGAATGGCAGGGTGAAGAATGGGAAAGGAATGGGGAATGGGAAGGAATGGGAAAGGGAATCGGAAAGGAATGGGAAAGGAATGGGAAAAATGGGAAAGGGAATGGAAAGGAAGGAAAGTAATGGAAAGAATGGAAAGGAATGGGAAAGGGAATGGAAAGTGAATGGGAATGGGAAGGGAATGGGATGGAGAGAAAGGAATGGAAAGGGAATGGAAAGGGAAAGGGAATAGGGAAAGGGGAATGGGAAAGCAATGAGGAAGGGAATGGGAGAAACAGGGAAGATGCGAAAGGAAATGGAATGGGAAGAGGAATGGGAAAAGGGAATGGGAAAGGGAAGGGGGAAAGGGAACGGAATGGAAACAGGGAATGGGAACGGGAAAGGGAAGGGAAAGGGAAAGGGAATGGGAAAGGGAATGGGAAAGGGAATGGGAAAAGGAAATGGGAAGGGAAGGGAATAGGAAAGGGAATGAAATGGAAAGGGAAAGGAAAGGGAAGGGGATGGGAAACGAGAATGGGAAAGGGAATGGGAAAGGGAATGGGAAGGGAATGGGAAGGGAATAGGAAGGAAATAGGAAAAGGGGAAAGGAAATAGATAAGGGAACA
This sequence comes from Protaetia brevitarsis, assembly GCA_004143645.1. Taxonomy (NCBI): domain Eukaryota; kingdom Metazoa; phylum Arthropoda; class Insecta; order Coleoptera; family Scarabaeidae; genus Protaetia; species Protaetia brevitarsis. The sequence continues at coordinate 1,138,816 of RXPK01000247.1, read as the reverse complement.
AGGAAGGAATAGGGAAAGAGGAATAGGGAAAGGAAGAGGAAAGGGAAGGGAATTAGATAATGAGAATAGGGAACGAGAATGGGAAAGAGAATGAGAAAAAGAATAGGAAAGGGAATGGGGAAAGAAAATGGGAAAAAGGGAATGGCGAAAGGGAAATAGGGAATAAGTAGAGAAAATAGAGAGAAAGGGAATGGGAAATTGAATAGGGAAGGGAATTGGGAAAAGGGAAAAGGGATTAAGGGAAAGAGGAATAGGGAAAAGGAGTAGGAGAAAGGGACATAGGGAAGAGAAAGGGAATAGAAAATAAGGAAAGGAATAAGGAAAGGAAGAGAGAATAATAGGAAACGGATAGATAAAGGTGAATAGAATACGGAAAGGGACACGAAATGAGAAAAAGGGAATAGGGAAAATACTATTTCTATTCTATCTATTACTAAATTGATGTTTACCGTATGTGAAATACCTGCCTACATCGAGTTCAGCCAATGACAAAAAAAAATCTATATAATAAGCAGACAATATAGATAGAGAATAAGCACTGAAATATATATAGCTTATTAAAACAAAATGTATCAGCTGTGTTTTCCTCGCTTATTTTTGTGCATTATCTAACAAACGTCTAATATAAACTTTTGTCGAGCAACGTAAATTAATGAGTGTGTCAATATTATGGAATTTACGTGTGCTATAAATATGATCTCGCGAAGGATAAATAAAAACTAATAAATATAAAAATCGTCAAATTGGAATTGTAGTTATTATTATGAGAGTGGATCATTTTATTTAAACGCAGAATATTTATATAATTAGCCCTAAAGTAAAGATAATCTCATATTCGGGTGTCTTCAAGAATCAACGTGTATATAATACGTACAACAAAAACTTTTCTACAAAAGTTGTGCAGAATCAATGCTGCATAACCTAAAAAATTTTCAACAAATACAGGGTGTTCCAAAAGTAAGAACAAAAGTAAACTACTTAAAACGTACTGCACAAAGTTGTGCAGAATTCAATGCTGCATAACCTAAAAATATTTTCAACTATACAGGGTGTTCCAAAAGTAAAAAAAAAGTAAACTATTAAAACGTATGCACATTATAAAAGATGATTTTCAAGTGAATGGACCGACTTCAAAAAACCACCTTCCTCAAGTACCACCTTCCTCTACTCCTAGATGCGCAGCATCTAGTGTAATAAAATAAAGTTCGGGTCATATTGACCCAGACGGTATATGTGTGACATTTAAAAGTATAGTAAAAAAAAAATACATAACATTCAAAAATGTAATATGAATAATAAAACCCTAATATTAACAAATAAAGTCACCTGTGCCCAAACAGAAAAACAATTAAACAAAAACACAATTTAGGATTACATTTTCTTTCGGGTCAAATAGACCCGAACAGTACAGCAGGATTAAAACTACGAGATGTGTCCAACTTATTATCAAAACATTTTGGTGACAACTCGAAAAATCTCAATTCCCTAAGATTCCTGAAGATGAAGAATGCCAAAATAATAACCAGGATGAATCTTATCTTCTTCAAAAATAAAAAAAAAAAACAATTTTGTACACAAAACTATGTCCCTTTGATTGTAAAGCTTGTTGCATCCTTTATTTGGTTTCAAAGTAAGACACATCTAACATTTAAACTTAATCTTGGCCACCTGTACTACCGATTATTTTATGAAATTTTGAAGTTATGTTGATGCGTTTGGAACATATCGATTAATACAGGTTGCAAGAAAAAAGAAGATAGAATAACGAAAAAAAAACAACCTTTCTTTGCTTTGCTGAAAATTTTTACATTTGGATGTGTCTGGTTTTGAAAATAAACGACTCAATTCATTCCTATCTTTCATACTGATTAATCACCAATGCAGCACTTAATCCTTAAAATGTCCCTCTAACTGCAATTCAGTTTTAATTTAAAATTAAGATCTAATCATAACTTAATCACAAGCGCTGTAAACGGGGATTTAAATGAGCTATTTTTGATACCATGTACTGCTAAATGTTTATTATATGCTTAATGACTAAGTAGTCAAACATTGTATTGGCTTTCTAATTTAGTATATAATTATCATTTCTTTACAAACAATGTACCACGCACTTAATATTATTTTCCTCTACATTACTAGCTTACCTTAATATTTTTCTTTGTTTTCCTGTTCTGTAGATGACGAACTTGAACTAAAACTACGTTTTATACTACATCTTTACTACTCTCCGCTCCTGCTGTGCCTCTGGAAACCACAGCTTTATTGGAAACTGTGATACCTAGTTTGTTATCTTTTTGTTTATACTAATAACAAATTAATTATTTTTGTTTAAAGTTGTTAGTCAGTAGTTTTAAAATTACAACTAATTAAATAAATTATTTATATTAATTATAACAGTCAGATATAATAATAATAATTGGTATGATTTGCTCAAAGTATCCATTGCATATTTGGTTGCATATCGCAACCGTTATGTTCCATTGTATGTATCCACGTATTTCTTTGTGTACTTGTATTTAAAAGAAATATTAAAATGTCTGAGTATTTTTATTCATATATTTTAAATCATCACATGGTTATATAGATTTAATCATTATCAACACCGAAATAAAATTACTTTTTAGTTTAGCAATTACATTTTTTAAGCAGCATACGACGCTCTACGTTTGGTATCAATAAATCTCATAGGCAACCCAACTTTCGAAGCCAAAGTAAACGTTTCCGCTTCAAATTCGATCGGTACGGGGTATCCTTGCTCTTTTCCACTTCAAATTGGTTTAAGATATGTACCAAAGCGATCTTTGTGCCGATCAATCCAAATCGTTCACCTAAAACACAGCGACAATAAACGCGATAGCATCTCTTCTTGCGTTTAGCAAATAGTATGTTATACCAATGCAATTACGAGGTCCAGTGCCGAAAGGTATATAGGAGCAAGATGGCCGAGAGTTGATTGCCTCCTCTGTGAAACGTTCTGGATCGAAGACTTTGGGATTGGGATGGTAAGCGGGATCGTAATGGATGCCGAACATTGGTATGTAGACTGGCGTTCCCTTTTCCAGGGTTACGTTTGTTCCTGGAATTTTGTAATCTGCGTCGCAAACTCTATCCAGGAACGGAAGTACTGGATACATTCTTAAGGTTTCTGTAATAGAAGTGATCACAACACAACTTTCAAATTGTACAGTGTACGAAATGAAATTGAAGGTGTTAAGATAAGCAATAGTGAATATTTGATGATTGTGATTATTTAATTCCGTTCATCAATACTGCTATTGGAGGTACTGTTTGGTGGAAACTTTATTGTGTATCTACGTAAAATATTAGCAATTTGTTATATAAGCAATACAAGCGAGTTAATAATATAAACACAAACTATTTTATCTTTATTTACCTTAGAAATTATATGGAAGTTGGTTCAAATTAACATTTTCCTAAATAAAGCAAAATAAATATTATCTTATTTATGGAAGTTATAGCTCAAATAATTTCAAACCATACTATTTTCGTGCTGCCAATTTTATACTACATATCTCAATGTCGTAAAAAATACCAGGTAAGTAAGTACCTTATCGCCGCTTGATGGGTATCAAGTCAATATCCATAATGGTCTTCTACATATTGTTTTAAACTTGGCAAGCAACGTGGTGGAAAAACAAAAATAACACAATCTGATTGTACTTCGCACCTGTTTGTATCAGCCTTCGTTTCATTTGTGCCGCAAAGGATAACGAAATGGAAAACAATAAAAAAATGAAGCAAATCATTACAAGATGCTTTAAAATCGCCAACGTCATTCAAGCATCGTCTGTATGTACACGTTTATGCTTCTTTAAATGATATTGTAGGAACTGACGGATCGGTGAGAATTTGTTAGTTCTCCACTAATTAAAGTTTCCTTGGCTTTTAAAAGTGGGGAACAGATTTTTTGACGTTGACCAAAGCTGCAGTTGTTTAAAAATAAAACGTTGAGTCAAAGTTGTAAACGGAAATCATCTTCACGACTGGAGCAAAAAATTATCAGGAAATTATTTCAGTGGATTAAGTAGGATACAAGAAGACATTTCGGAAAGTCTTCAGAAATAATTGGATATGAACTCACAAGGAACTAGCTGAGGCGATACTACAATGGCGTTAATAACATCAGAAGGATTCATAGCCTGGGGAAACATACACGGTCTCCAGGCGAGGTATTCGCCCTTGAGCTGTGCAGAATGATTGCAAAAGGGCCTACATGAGGAGGAAATTATATAAACTGACAGCCAGCTGCCTTAACGCAGTCTCAACCCTGTATAGGTCAAACTAGTTAGGGACTGCAAACAATCCCATGCATGCACGAGAAACAACGGTGTCTCTGATTTGGGTGCCGGACAGAGATAAAGCGCAACGTAAAAGCCGATGAACTAGCCAAGAGGCTCTAAAAGACACTCAGGGTCCAGAGCACGCAAGTGGATACTAAAGATCCCAAGAAGGAATCTGACTGGTAATAAAGAAGTACAAAAAAAGAGGTCGACTGAAGTCAACCCATACAAAAGCTGATAGGGGATGGGGATGCGTTCTTGAAACTAATCAAGCGCAGTAAGAAACAAGTTAAATCATTATGGGTGTAATGGACATGTCCTCTGAAGCATCTAAACACACAGGCCGTGTAAGCGAACGTGTGTAGAAGATGCGAACTACAGGAGGAACGAGTATACACTATCTGCACTGTAGGAACTAAAGTACTCAGGCAGAAAATATTTCGGGAGAGATCTAATCAGCCCCTCAAAGATCCCAAGTTCCACTGGGCAGATACTGGGCTTTCATAGAGCACACAAGCTGCTCGAGTGGAAAAAGAGAATCAAAGGGATGGAAAATAGCATCAAGCTCAAGTCCCCACCCAACTGAATGAATGAATGAATGGATGACTCAGAAGTATATATTATTTAGAAGGAAACCGTCAAACAAAATGTAAGCGAAGTTCAAGAATTGTTACAGTTACACGCAAAAAAGCGCAATTTAATTTTAATAATAGTCAACAACACATTAGTTTTCGTGCCAGACAAGATTGCTGTTGAGTTCAAATGAATTTTATATACATAGATGCTGCGTTTTTATATTGTACATAATATTTTCTTTAATTATTTATCATGTTTGAGATGGTGTTTGTATCTTACAGAAGGACACGTAGTGAACGTATACCAAGTTATTTGCAATTGAACTTCACAAATAGTATTCCTTACGATTCGTACTACAAGCAAAGAAAAAAAGTTCAGTAATTACATGTAAATCGTTGGTACAAGTTCTTAAATTTACAGTAAATTTGCTTCTAAGTTAAATTACCATCTGTAAATTTCACATGCTGATGTGTTTTTCAAAGATTGTACTGAAAATCGTATGTAAATTAGTAATAACTCTTATTTACCGAACACTGAAGTAATTTTCATATTATTTTTATAAGAACAAGCCTTACTATTCTTTATACACTAATAGTATACTGAATCGCTCAAAACCAGGATAAGAATAACACGCTTACGCGATAACTACGATTGTTTGTGACGTACATGATATCATTGAGCCAATAATAAGTTGACAAACGAATAGAATTACTTCGGCACAGATAAATAATCCAATAACCACACAGCGAGACGGAATTTCGAGAGGTCCATAATGTTAGGAAATTCAAGGAAAAACAAACAAATATAAAAGCATCCTCATATTTTACAGAAAATTAATACCCCAAAAAAAAGTCACTAAACACTTTAAGTAAATTTTGAGAGTAAATACAAAATAGTAATGTTTTTCCTGTATTCTCCTTTGAATTTTTGTTACATCTTAACTCATGAAAAAGCTATCAATTTACCGAAATTCCTTTTTCCATGTTAAATACCTACAGAAAACATGTAAAACAAAATTAACATTTGTATTGTGGTAAATTACACGTTATTACATGGAATATTCCTGATTTAAATGGCAAAAATTACTGTAATTTTTTACAGTGTACAAAGGTGCTAATAAATTTTGAAATTTTTGTTTTTGGTGATGTTTTGCGTTGGACCACATTTGCACCATAAATCTTACACGTAGATATTTGCCTATATTCCGCCACATTACAACACGTAGCGGCCGCTTAACGACTGTTTCCCCTCTCACTCAACCGATGTGTGTTTCTTCATTGGGTTACGTCAAAATACATAAAGTACTTACTAATACATTTGTGCAAATACTTCATATCTTGAATAGCTTCGTACGTAACGCCACCAGTTCGCTAGAGTACACTGGATTTCATCCTCACCTTCTTCTGTATGGATTTATAAAGGCAAATTCGTACAGAGCATAAGATATCGTAGAAGAACGTAGTTTCAAATCCTGCTAGGAAAAACTGGGCTGCTTGAACTATAATTTTATCATTATCCGCAAAAAAAATAGCTTATATGATAAAAGAAGCCTAAGGATATAATTTCGTTATACTTACGGAGATTAATTCATCGAATACTCCCTGCTTCTCCATGTTAAACATGATGTCAATCAAGTCGTTTCTGAAAGAATTAGTCGCTTTCCTATGGTCGATCGTGCGTCCAAAACGCTTAGACAAGAAGGCGTTTACGTGAGTATGGTACAAATCTTATTTTAAAAAAATTCACGAACGTGGCTACGAAAAAATACGACGTGCTGTCTAATCCCGTTCGCTAAGGCGTGAAGTCGAAGGACATCGCGGCCAAACGCTCCTCCATGGCGCTTTATCGTGATCAAAGAATGACCTTCCACGCCAAAGCGCAACTCGTTATAAACGTCCGATGGAATATTTAAGCGCATACCTCTTTCCTTCTATAGAATCCTGTTGGACAGCCAGTTTCGATAAATATGCTTAGATCTTCGGCTAACTTATTTATGAGGGAACCATGCATTTAATCTTCCAGATGTAAATGCTGGCGTCATTTTATTCCTCAAGGGTGCCAGGTAGGACTCTTTATAGCGAACAAACATAGACGCTAGGAGCACATCTTGCTTTCTCGTTAGCGGTGATTGTTCTGTCTTGGAAAATATTTGGAAATCTTTCACCAGTATCTGCTTCACCAATTCCGGACTTTTATCTACGAAATGCGGTTGGTTGAACACCCACATGCCGAAATTACGGTCCAGAATTGCGTTATACATTTCGGCCAGTTTGTGACCGATAGGCTTCTTGAACGTCGCATGATGTCGTAGTAATTTCCGAAAGGATGGTCGGTTTCAAATATGGAACGCCTCTGCGTTTCCAGTAATCGAAGTTTCTGTTAAGAAGCTGTACAGCAGATACAATGTCACGAGGACAAGTATCAAGGTGTCAACAGAGATATATTGCGTCATCTGAAGTAATTGAAGAAAGAAGAGTATTGGTGGTTAGAATTTCAGAGACTTGTCTGTTCCAACAGTCATATGTTAATAAATATTAAGAATATACGTGACCATCTTTGATAAACCCACTACAATCAATATGCAAAAATTTGATTCCAGAAAACATTCTGGTTCTTACTTACATTACTTATTTCCTATCTGTAAGCTTTTCTATCACTGGTATGATGGTAAATAAACCTTTTCATGTTCTTCTGCCTCTAGCGTTCGCTTTTATTTTGTTTGAGTTTAGCTTTTAGTTCTTAGTTTCTTTACTTCTCTTTCTATTTTACTTTTTCTGGATATTTGCTCAAATAACCTTACTCTTTGGTGCCCACATTTGTGCTATACATATATCACTTTTATAATATTTTTTTTCATCTGATCACCTCTGCGTTTCCAGCAGTATTGTAACCATAAGTAAAATGCTATATTTTGCCCTACTCGGTTGTGCCGAAGCATTAACTGGTAAGCATTTTCATTAGAAAAAACACAACGTAACCCTTCAAATGACATTGAAAAAATTAAGTTAAGTAATTATAACTTTATGATTGCGATTAAACTTGCTTTTAAGTAAAAAATTGATGATTACCGAATAAGTAATTTATTTGAAATAGAAAATAAGATTCTATTTTACATTTTTTAAATCTTCAAACAAACTAGGTATTATTAAAATAAATGATGAAAAATTCAATTGGTAACATTGATGCCACAAGAACAGCAGAATGCGAAAACATTAATAGTGAAAAATAAAACATACCTTTCGGTATCGAAAAAATGATAAGCCATATCACACTTCAATTGATGATAATGCAAAGCAGTTGTAAAACCAATAAGAACTGTACTAGTCGCATTGCATGATCAATTTAAACAAATATTTAATTGAAAGAATTAGAATTAATTCGGAGTTTATACTAATGCTATTATTGGTCCAATTCTCATGTCTTTGTAAAAAAAAAAACAGATAGTGCTTTAAGAGTTTAGCCTTGGAATCGAAGATAATGAAGAAGCAAATACACAAACTGTCCATTATAGAAATTACTCACAAATTTAACTTATTGTTAGTATAAGTAGAGGATTTCTTTCCTTAGAAAAAAAACAAAAAAAACTAATCTGTATCTTTGGTTCACCGTAGTCTTTTTAATTTTTTAGGCTTCTATTTGGTATTAACATAGCGTACTATTTCAAAATCGTTTTATTATTTTTTTTTTTAAATGAAGGTCTACAGATTTACATAGATGATGTTTTATTTCTTAGCGGCACAAAAGAAGAGCATAATAGAAGATTAGAGAAAAAAAGCCTTTAAAATTGCACAAAAAGAAAGTATAAAGTTTGCAAATTTGGTGAAAGAGAAATCGAATGTTTTAGTTAGATTATGTAATTAAAGCTACAACTGATAATGCCGAGCCAAAAAATAGAAAAGATGTTCAAAGATATTTGAAGCATAGCTTAATAATATATTTATGCTTATATTATTGGCTTTATAAGGCTTACAAATAAATATATAATTAAGCATAAATTGTTAAATTAAATTTAAATTAAGCTATGCCTGGAATATCTTTGAACATCTTTTCTATTTATTTATTTATTTAAGCTTAATGACATATGTAGCTAAACGTATTACAAATTTTGTCACACAAAACACAACCTTTAAGGGAAATTATTAAAGAAAATTATACTTTTACATGGGATGATAGGAAACAAAACCTTTTACGGACATCAAAGGAAGTACTCCAAATTGAAAAGTTCTTCTATATTTTAACCCAAAAAAATGCCAATTCGATTACCAGTGGATGCATGAAAACATGGGCTGGAAGCAGTTTTGATTCAAAATAGTAAAACCTTGTACTTCAGCTTCAAGAACTGTAACAGATACCCAAACACAGTATGCTGGAATAAGAATGGAATTCTTAGCTATTGGATTTAAAGTAATAAAATTCGTTCAATACGTTTTCGCGCAAAAAATTATAATTGAAGCTGATCACAAACCTGTTTAAAATTTCAAAAAAACCGTTAACGAATGTCTAGCAGCATCTATAAACTGGATCAATACTTTTTAATAATTACAGTTAGCCTTTCCAGACCTTCACTTAGAGATAAATTTTATAATAATTTAGACTAAACGATGATGTTTGTTTTGTTTTTAAGAAAATAAATACTGAAAACTTAATCAAAGATAGAAAATCAGATGAGGATTTAAAACCAATAACTTAATATGTTAGAAAGGATAGGCAAGCAGAAGCAAAAATATTTCAGATTTTTAGACTTGTATTCGAGAATGCAATGGATTACATTTGCATCAAAACCTAATCATTCTCAAATCATCAAAATCTAAAATATTATTTAGTATTCACATTTAGCTATAACTAAATTAATGTTTACTAAAAAACCAATAACTTAGTATACGCGATTGGTTTCCAGAAATATGTAAACTTTGTTAATAATTGATGTTCACTATGCAGAAAAACATAAATTTCATAATAAAAGAATCAACGATATTAGAGGAGATCATAAAACAAATATGCTGTGAACTTGGTATTGGTACTTGGGAACAAAATGGTTTGTTAATAGTCATTGTTCGAAATATCCACAAATATTAAATTTGAGTAAATATTTTACTGCTGCAAGTGTAATTAAAAAAACTAACAATTGTCTTTGCTAAATATAGTACTTGTCTGCCTCGGGAACACAATTCGTAAGTTTAAAAGTTAGGGAATTTGCTAATTCATGGAATTTTAAATACATAATAATTATCACTACATCATAGACAAACAAACCGTTTAGCGGAAAGAACAGTTCTGACAATTAACAAATTTATAAATGAAGCAATTGGAAGTAACCAAGGTGGAGGTTCGGCTTTATTATTAGGTAAGTATAACTGTTTATGATTTATATACACCATAAAAATAATATTCCTGCAGATATGATTGTCATTCAAAAATAAAAGAATTAAATAAAGCATTTAGTGAAGATTCATTAACTAAATGACAAGAAAATCAGACAGGATATGAAATTGGATGAAATAAACAAAGCTAACAAGCTACTGTTTACGAGCTATATCACGAGCTGTCGGCCTGGAAGCTGCTGTCAGTGTATATTATGCATCCGTGTAGTTCAGACTGAGGTACGGTGTCAATTTGAAGAAAACTTTACCACAGCAAATCGTATATTTATATTACAAGAGGCCTGTTTGAGAGCAATGTTTAAATTGAATTGCGGAGATTCGTGTAGACCTGTGTTTCTTCAATATAAAATACCTACCCTTGCATCAATTTTTATACTTGAGTGTGCCAAGTTTGTCAAAGATAACTATAATGATTTTTTCAAAAAGTACGAACTCGAATTATCAGTGCGGTACGTGCACAATCGCAAACAATCATTTAGTGCCTCCTCGTACTTGTCTCACGAAGATGCAGAAAATCTCCATTTAGTGCATTAATATATAGGGGGTTGGTAAATTGCCTGCCCATAGGCAGTTGGAGAAAGGGTTAGACTTTATTGGTCTTACAAATAGGTAAATTCCCTCCCAAACCTTTGTAATCGTAAGCTCTAACCATTATTAGTAATAGTAATAATAATAATAATAATAATGTCCCTTTATTTTCAAGAAACAATACAAGAAAAACGTCAAAACAGTATACCAAAGAGCTTATTATAGAACTTAAAAGTAATAGTACTATACATAACTAAGTAACTTCGAAAAATTCGGTTAAACTGTAACAATTTTTATTCAGTAGTAGGTTTTTGAGAGAAAGTTTAAATTTAGGGAATTGTTTAATTGCTTTTAAATTGTCTGGTAGTGTATTGTATAGCTTACAACCAATATATTGTAAACTTTTTTGAAAAGTTGTAGTCCTGTAAGCTGGCGGAAGTAAGTAATTGTTCAGCCAGGTGTTGTAACTATGATTCACCGCATTAGCAAAGTTATCTACATTTTTGTATACGAAACTTGTTGCTTCCAGTATAAAAATGTCATAAAACGTTAATACTTTGTGTTTCCTAAACACTGCTCTACACGTTTCGCGAGGCTTTAAACCATAAATTATGCGCAAGGCATGCTTTTGCAAAATAAAGACTCTGCGCTGAGGTGGCTGTTCCCCAGTAAAGAACTCTATACTTAAGTCTAAAAAAGAAATCTAAGTAGTACATGCTGCAACTTTGTTTTAAATGATACAGGGAATAGTTGATTCGAGTAACTGCTTACAAACTAGGTCGACCTGGTTATTCCAGTTTAAGTTAGAGTCAAACATCAAACCAAATATTTTAGTTGTCTGACTTAAAGGTATAGTAAAGTTGGCTAATTGCATTGAGACTGAATTTTGATTAATGTTGTTTCTGTTTTTGAATAACCCTACATTAGTTTTCTCTTTGTTGATAACAGTTTTATTTAAATTAGTCCAGCAATTCACTGAGAGAAAAAGAGACTTTATAATTTGTAATGTTAGTAACGATGTTGTTAGAAGCAGCAGTAATTTTTATATCATCCGCATATAAAATAATATTCTTTGTGTTTAAGTAATTAGGAAGATCGTTGAGGTAAACTAAAAATAACGTTGGACTCAGAACTGAACCTTGGGCAATCCCTATGTTCAGCTCCATAGGTTTAGACTTGAAGTTGTTACAAATAACCTTGTGTGAACGGTTGGTCAAATAACTCGTAAACCAAGCTTTACGAGTCCTCTTACACCATATTTGTCTAATTTGTGTAATAAGATAGAATGATTAACACAGTCGAACGCTTTTGTTAGATCAATTGATAAATTTATACATGTATGAGATTCATCTAATGCAGAGTAGATTGTTTTTAATATATTATTTAGAGCAGTGTTAGTGCTTCTATTTGGTAAGAGAGAAGAGAGAAGACACCATGTGTCGGTGGCCGTGAAAATATCGTTGGTTACAAAAAATTGATTAACTTTGTATTAACTACTGATTCGTATATTTTTGCAAAGATATTAAGGAAACTGATAAGCCTATAGTTATTTAAATTGTCGGTACTACCTTTTTTCTTATAAATAGGTTTGTTAATTGCTTTATTAATTATTAATAGGAAAGCAATTTACACATGTATATCAGGTAGCCAGAAATTGTGGGAGGCAATTTACCTGTACCCAAAATATATCATCACTTGCCTGAGGACATTAAGAAGATGGCAGATAAAAAAATTCTTAAGTCTATGAAAAACATTCTTATAGATAAGTCGTATTATGCGATTGACGAATTTTATATTGACAAACTTTAAAATGTATAATTGTGCTGTGAAAAATCATGTTTTTCTTTAGTACAGATTTATTGACGATATAATAGAGAGATAGAAATATGGTAAGTATATAATTAGAAATAAGACTTACATTAGATTAATTAAAGAAATTTACAACTAAATTTCTGATTGCAAAGATGTGGATATAGCAATACACTATAAAAAAAAGCACTGGATATTAAAATAAATTGTATTACTTTGTGACTATGCAAATGCACTGCCTGCAATTGAATACTCATAATCATGACATTTTTAGAAAACAATATTTATTAGTTGTAAAAATATTTGTGTAAAGTATACCTAATTAAAAGAATTCACGCGCACAAATTTCCACGCAAAAATTCGAGAAATTACTTACTGTTTGTCCGACTCCGAAGCTAGAAAAGTTCTATGAACTACATATATATGACGGCTCATTTTAAAAATATTGTCGTAAAAATGTTTGACTAATGTATATTTTGATTGTATTTTTCGCACTAATTTACGTCTCCTGGAAATTGTGCTTTTTTCACATACTTGTCCGTTTTCTCGCAACCTGTTCAAAGTATCGCATATATATTTTTTTTCTAAAGTAGAATTAGATAGAGAATATACTGGATGAAGCGTTTTTTAAAATAAACTTCTGCTCTTTAAACAAAAAAAATCGAAAATTTAAAAAAGTTGGCGAAGAAAATATCGATTTTGTAAAACTCATAAAAAAAAGTCTTTAGAAATTTCATGAAATCTTTCATTTAAACTGTTGGGACAATACTAGATAACGTGTGTAAAAAAATCAATGAGACCAGACACGGCGTTTCTGAGAAAAAGGGGCATACGTAATGCCGGTTTTCCCATTAGATAAAGATATGTAGTAACCCCCTTAGAAGATCCTGTTCTCAATGGTTGGTATCAAGTGTAATGACGGGTTCTAGAACACCTATATGTAGCAGCTGTTTCAGTACCATACCATTGTTCCAGTTCTATTCCAGGAACAGAACTAATGGTGTCCCAAATCATAATGCTGATCGTAGGTGCTGTATGTTGCGGAGAAATGTACTCCGCACCTTCATTGCTTCCCCCTCCAATGGGGTAGTTCTTCTATTACCAGAATGTTCGTGCTATCTGAGCCGTTGGTTTTTTTTTTAATTTATAATAACTTTATTGCACTTTCAACTTCTATTAGCCGTAATCCATCGCTGTCGTTTTGCTATATTTAATGTATTTGGGCTTTTATGTCTCTCAGTTCTTTAATCCAGTTACCTTCATGTACATCAATACCTAGTAGATATCAAGTCAAGATAGCAAGTCAATTTATTTTAAAGAACGTGTATCCGTTGTAAACTCAAAGCCAAGTTTTTTGTATAAAAAGTGGGTTTTATCAGAGATGGTAACCAGATATAGGTAAATCGAAACGCATCGAAACAATCAATATGTATAAGATATTTTACTGGCTAATTGTAAGTGGAGTGTGTGTCATCGCGCACATATAATGTATTTATCTAACTCTGCACGATATACGCAGGAACCATCTCAACTACAAATAGTTACATATATCGTTATATTCATGGAACCCGATCATTAAAAGTTCTTAAATTTACAATGATATCTCGATTTTGAAATGGGGGGATGTCGCATAATCTAGGGTTGATTTGGGGTAACTTCTTAGTACCAAAAGTTTTTTTTTTCAAATAGAACGGCCTGTACATGATGTAGAATTGTGTTCTCTATCGAAAAAGCTATAGGTGTTCTTATACTTATCTCTATCGCTTCTGTTAGGATGAATAATTTTCAGAAAATGTGGTTTTGAATTAGTACTTCCTTGGAAAATTTGCAGGCAATAGGTTGCATGGACTATAAAGCATTACTAAACAATATCAATTTATTCATTCTGTCCTTAATTGATGTTTTGATTGCAAGATTGAATAAAAGCTCTAGTCAACTATTCTGATTACGTGTGCATATTTCAGTCTGGACTATTATCAGGCGTAGCTGTCAGGTTTGAATAAAACAAATAAATCAATTATTCAGACCTGACAGTTATGCCTGAAGATGACCTAGGCCGAGAAATGTCGTACACATAAAAAAAATAATTGATTGGGATAGCTGATTACAACTTTTATTTCATTTCAATTGTCCAATATCAATCTACGCTACTTTCTTGGAAAATTTGCACGCAATACTCATTGTGTCCTTAATTGGGGTTTGATTGGAAAAATGAATAAAAGCTCTGATGAACTGGTTTTATTAAACATTTTTATTATTTGTATGACATAACAAACCTGACAGCTACGCCTGATGATAGTCTACGTCATACACATAATAAAAATATTGATTAGAACAGTTGATTTATTCATTGTCCAATATCAATGTAGATTGATTTTGGACAACTCAATTGACTTGAGTGTAGACTCAAGTGATCTGTCAACTTATGTTGGTCTGTGTTGTCGGGCTTATTGCATTAACACACAGCGAAGAACATTTTAATAATTAAATTTATCTTATCATAAATTTACTTTTATTCGAGGAGAATATGAAAATTATAAGCAAAACTTGTAGTGTTTAATAAGCAATATCTTCACTTGCCGGCTATTAACAGAACACATCTTCGAAAAATTCAAGAAACTTTTTCTTACGGTCAATGAAAGCATAATAAACAGATGCCAAAACTATAACAGGGGATGAGAACTATGAGGTAATAGTATTAGCTTATTTTCACAACACCTTCACAGTTCCATACGTGCTGCAAGTGAGCAAATAGGAATATCATATTCATCAATACAGCGCATTCTGCCAAAAATAAAACGCTTGTATAAATAATAAACAAAACAGGCTACAACAATAAGTGTTTATATCATGATTCTAAAGCGTTTGCAACCTAACTGAGGTCAGAATGCAACACTTATAATTTATTATATCTAATAATACATACAGCATTTTGTTCCTGATTATGTTGTATTTAATAAATTTATTTTTTATACTATATCTTTTTTTTTATATATATGCTTTTGAAATTAAAATTGTTTTCGCTGCCTACTATTAATTGGATACTAATTCAAAACTACGTTTTCTAAATTTTCTAAAAAAAAACTAAAAGAAGCGATAGAGGTAGGTATAAGAATACTTAATAGCTTTCCGATAGAGGATTCGATTCTAAATCACATGGTGTAAGAATATACAAAATTTTCCATTTTGAAAAGATACCTTTAGTACATCTATAAAAGGTTTTGTGTAAAATTACATAACCAAACGTTGGCATCTTTGTAACCAACGTTTGGTTATGAAAAATTATAGAAACATTCTGTAATAAAATTTTACATAATCTATCATGTGTTTGTTTTCCATAATTGGTAATGTATCAGTACATTGTATATTATGTAGTTAGGTACTTTTACTAAATCCGTTATGTACAACACAGGTTTAGGTTACAGATTTATTACAGTTTTATTACATTGGAAAATTCCAGCGTAATCTCGCTTATGTATTTTTATATGTAATTTTACCAATAGTTGAGTGTTGGCTTTCACGACCGTAATCCATGATAGATATGTCTTCTAAGTATTGTCGCGTAGTTGCTTTTTGCTTAACGTTTCGCTGATCATGTTATGAAGTTCTCTAAAGAATTTAAAGGCAGTCTTTAGAGAACTTCTGAAAGAAGCTGACAGCATAATCAACAAGCGTCAAGCAGAAAAGCAACAAGGGACAACACCAGAAGACATATCTGCTATCTAAATAAAACATTTAGCCACTATAAATACAAAATAAACACTACTTGTATTGATTTGAAACAGACTATCTAGTGTATTTTGGAAGTATTGACTCTACTACATAGGTAACTGATTTTGAGTTGACTTGTTATCTCGTAAATTCATACAACTTCTAAGCTATAACTGTGCAAATATGTTTAAATAGGTACCACAAACTTATTATCGTTTCAATTTTGTTATAAGAGGCAAGTAGTTAGTAGTTAGTTAACTATCGAATTTTATAATACTTTACCAACCAACATAAAAAACTTAACAATGCTTTTCATTGAAACAAGTTATGAAAAAATTCTTAACTGACTGATAAAGCCTTTTATTCTGTTGAGAAATTTTTGTTGAATAATTTTGAAGATTTACTTACTACTTACTCTTTGCTGTCTGGCATATGTAAACACTGTGTGTACTAGTATGGATAAAGATAGATATAGATTATATTAGTGCTGATACTCGTTAGTACATACTTTACTATCTTATATGAGTAGAAAAACGGTGAAAAAAAAACTATGAATACTTGAATAAACTATACGGTCTTATTAACAAGTACTTGAAACGACATAATTCATATACTATCATTTTTAGACTTAGCTTATACATGCATTTAACACTCTGAATAACAACGCGTCTGGACAGGCACGGGTGAGATTCATAAGTGACGCTTAATAGCACACAAAAATGCATATGGCCATACATAGTTACAGAATTTGTACTGTACATTTGCGACGTTACACAACCTGTTCTGTGATTTACTTTTTACCTAGCAAAAGTACTTTGTAAGTTACCACAACACACGAGTGTAACTGTAACTACTAAACATGGCGCTTCCTTACATAACCTATTCAGGAAAATTTTAATTACATGTGCTGATCTGAAATTCACACATAAGTGACAATGTAAAATTACCATTATTTTTTCAGTATACCAGGAAGTTACACTAAATCAACTCTAGATTGTAGGGCATTCTGTATAATTTTGTTTACTTTTTAATCTTTGGTTAAACAGTAAAGGGCCAATGTCTTCCACCTCCTACCTTTTACTGTATAGCCGTTATACGTCTTCAATGCATCTTCTTTGTGCTTTTTTTCTCACAAAAGTCAAAATACATCTAAAACAGTAACCGATGGCTTTAAAATTCTTTGTAGAACCGAAAAATGCAGAAAAATATATAGATCTCTATTTATAATATTAAGGTAGGCCATGACTTTCGATGTAACTGGAAGTGTGACATAGATGAGATTATTTTTTCTAGTCATATCATAGCTTGCTTAACTCCGAAGTTTAAAAATCCCGTTATCATTGCAAATTGAAGAACTTTTAGTGAACGGGTTTCATAAATCAGCCTATATATAGAGTGTGTTGATAGTTGAGCTGGCTATTGCGGTGTAATGCATTAATTAATATTGTATTCGTGACATTGTTTGAAGAGGCCTGTTCTTTTTTTTCTTGCTGTAAACTTTGTAGCCAGTGTTCCAAAAGGTCTGAATGTCTAAATTCAAAACTTGTCAAATGTTTGAATAAAAAATGCTCCGTTTTGGAAATAAGAGTTACCGACGTTATTTTACTATACCCTCATTTCAGAAAAAAAAAAAAAAATATGCATTATTAATTAATTAAATTCCGTATAAATTAGAATGAAAGAGAAAAGTTAGTATTTAACTTAAGCATATTGATATAATAAGGACAACTGTCTTAGTAGTGCCTGTTTAGTACGTTTAGTACTGCATTGCTAAATTTATATGTTGTCTACAAATTTTCTGTTTAACGGACGAATAAATTACTTAATTACTTACTTACTTACCTACTATTTATTCTGTTCCACAGTGAAATAAATTGATTGATTGAAAATATTTAATAAGACTATTATGAAAGAACCCAATAAATTGAGTTCTAGCAAATAATAAGTTTCACTAAAAATAGTATTTTCATAATTCTAATCATCCAAAAGATTTTTTCTCCTTTGATTGTTGAGTTCAATGAATTTATGTAAAAGCGCTAAAAGTATAGGGTCATTCACGATATCTTTAATAAAAAAATAAATCACCACTGGATTATAAAACATTATAGGGTGCTATGTTGTCATAAAGGAGCATAATAATATTAACTGGATCGATTGATAACTTTGTAAAATAAAATGTTACACATTTAAACAATTTTTAAAGCTTAAGAAAAAACCTATTTATTTCAGAGCTCCCATGGCCACACTAGTAAACAGAAAAGAAGTAGTACGAATCGAATAAAAGAAATTTTAATAATAATTTTAGAAAGACTCTAACAAATATAGGCTAGCTAGTCCCTTTCATGCATTAAGGTCAAATTTTGTTTGTAGAATTGAATTAATACGCTCTGGTATATTTATGGAACGTACATTATTATGAGTGAACAGACCCTACATAGGTACTTCGAATGAGGCATATTAAATATCAGTTATGACAAGAAAATATCGATTGTAAATTAAATATGAGTCGCACAACCACATCATACATATATTAATTACGGATGAATGATCCTTGATAACTGATATATTTAAAAGAAAACTTACCTTTTCATATAGAATACACGTTAGAAATTTAATCATATTAATAAAATACATCATGCAATAAATATAAATAAATAAAATTTAAATAAATGTCACGATATCGTTTGCATGGTAGATAAAATACATATGTTGGGATACAGCCTTATAGAAAAATTTTGCAGTTCTTTTTACATATTTACACGAAAAAACGCAAACGTCGGCGTATTCTGTTTAAAGCAGACAGTTCACTTAAAGTCAAATAAAAAGGGAGTGTAATCAAGCAAAATTAAAAAGTTTTGGTAAATGTACCCAATAACTATGACATTTAAATAATACCTTTCAGAAAATTTCTTCAGCAGCTTCTGCACAAAAACTAAGGTTTTGTTTGCAAATTTCATTGTTTTATGTTCTTTGCAAATCGACGTAGTGGTGCACAGATGTCGTGAAACCTTCTTTGCAATTATATTTAGCCATAATTAAGACTATGCGATTTCATGCTGGTCCTCGCGTGTTGCAAATCACAGTAATTATTTGCAAAAAATCTTGGATGCCCCGATATAAGCGATTCATTAAATAACTTCCTTTCCGTGACAGAATTACCAATAAATAGAGGCTAACAAACAGTACTAAACATATGTTAAATAAATTATTTATTATATAGTGAGGCCGTTTGAGAACTACTTCTGGTTGTAGAAATAGGTCGTTACAGCAACCAAATTAAAATTCTGGTAAAACCACACTTTCTTTTAGTAAAAATATGCCTTTTTGCTGTTTTACTTCTAAGAAAGATTGTAAGAATATTCATCGGAAGAATAAATAAGTATGGAAAGAATAATATAGATACAACATCCTTGAATATGTGGAGGTAATTTATAGGGTAATTAGAGAGCTCTCCAATCAGTTCTTGGTTCGTGGTAGGTCAAGGTCATTAAGATATGAAGATTCGACAAATAAAATATTTTACATTTCTTTGCACATTTTCTATTTTTTTTTCTGCAACTAAATTTGGTTAACGGCAGAATTTGTAGGTATTTGTAGATACTTTGGAGATGCTACCATTTATTTTACATAGCATACTCTGGACTCCTTACCCTGTGACACACATAAAAATTTGGAATATTTTTTCTAATTTTTCCAACTCCTTTTCGGTGTTCCTTGGTATTCTGTTGCATATGAATAGACGTTTCTAACTATAATAAATAGCAGTATGCCAAAATGCAAGCGCTTTTTGTGCGTTATCTCTTACCTACTTGTTTCATTTATAACCTAAGCATTATGGTACAGTCACTAATTAATCCAATCAATTGGTAAAATTTCATTAAAGTTATTAAAATATTGCCAAAATAATCGATAGTTAAATATATTAAGACGTTTAGTCAGTAAATATTTACAAAATACTAGTGGATAACTGGAATTAAATTTGGAAAACGAATTTTCGGTGATGATGGCAACGTGTACATATATTAAACCGGTAGGAAATTTAGTCATCGATGATAATGTGTACGGAAATTGGAAGAAATTCAAGCAATCGTATGATATATTTGCGGTTGCTTCGAAGTTGGGCACAAAAGAGATAGGAGACAGCGATTCTATATGCAGTCGACAGGGAGGCGTTGCAATTATTTTACACGTTCGATTTATTTAATGAGGCCGGAAGTCGTTTAAGAAGGTAGTTGAAGCATTCGATACCTTCATCACGGATTTGAGAAAGTTAGTCAAATCATGTGAGTTCGGAGAACAAGAACCATCACTCGTTCAAGATCGTGTTGTGTTGGACGTAGCAGATGAAACACTCAAAGAGAAGCTACTACAAGTTGAAGGTTTGAATCTACAAAAAGCGGTTGATCGATACAGAGCTTGGGAGCTATCCAGGGAGCAAACGAAGCAGTTGCAAGCCGTAGAAGAAAATTCATCACACTGCACTCATTAGAGAAGTATAAACATATAAAAAATTAATTTAATAAAACTAATACTGCATATGCAAGCAAAAATAATCCAAAAGTTATCAAAAAATGTTCTAAATGTTTATTTAGTGATGGGTATAAAGCTTGCCCGGCTTTTAATAAAAAATGCTGTAATTGTTCTGGTTTACACCATTTTGCAAGTTGATGACAGTGATGAACCTAATAATTTTTATATGCATTCTATCAAAATATTAGTAATATTCTATTCGTAGAAATAATGGTAGGAAAGGATCAGTATAGGCGATGGGCTTGTCGAGTTCAAACTGGATACTGGAGCGAAATGTGACATATTACCTCTGGACGTGTATAAGAAAGCATATAAGAGAACAAGAATGAGTCCGACTAGCACTGTTTTGGAAGCATAAGGCGATGCGCAAATGGAAACCTTTAAATTAAATTACTTATTTAGAATGTTGTATAAGATTGAAGTAAGTGTAGCGCCTTTTATTATCATATAGAGAAATACCAATTTTGGGTAGGTATACTTAAATTAAATTTGGTCAAAAGAATTGAAAGTATTATGAAAGAAACTGATAAGGATAGGTTCATTAACAGAAATATTGATTGTTTTAGGGGCATAGGTAAATTTGCTAAATAATATAAAATAAGATTAATGGATATTTATAAACCTGTAATGAAACCTCCTAGACGGGTCCCTTTGAAAGTTAGAAATAAATTAAATAATATTTCAAAGGAGTTAGAGGGTAGTGATATTATAGAAAAATATTGATAGGTCAGAAGAATGACTAAATAATTTTGTAATTGTTGAGAAGAAAAATGGGAGTTTGCGTGTTTGTTTTAAGTTCTTTAGAATTAAACAAATACTTGATTTCTAAACTTTTTACGATGCCTATCTTAGAAGAAATGTCTCAGACAGTAAATGGCATGAAATATTTCACAGTATTAGATTACAATTGTGGTTTTTGGAATATTGAGTTGGATGAAGAAAGTAGTAGTCTGCTTTTCTGACTCTCAGGGTAACAGTTATCACTTTACGAGGCTTCCATTCGGCTTGTCAATGGCACCGCAAGTGTTTATGAAATACAATTATGAATATTTTTGCGACTAGCCAGATATCACTATATATCAAAATGACCTATTGATAATGGGTAGCACATTAGAGGAGCATGATGCTAATTTGCAAAAGGTGCGCTTGTCAGGTTAATGTAAAGTTTAATCCTAGTAAAATTCAGTACAGACCTAGAGAAGTAAAATATTTAGGTCATATATTTTCAGATAAGGGTATGGAGTTAGATAAAGATCGGTTAAAAGCTTTAGAGAAAATTGATAATCCTAAAAATAAAGAGTTAATGAAATTTTACCAACTGACTTATTGGAAGGATGTTGCATATGAATAACGTCTTATATTCCTATTATGTAAAAACTAACGAGTATAAAAAAGTCAAACTTCAGAAATTTAGTGTTACAATGTTAACATGTAAAAAATGAGAAAACTTGATATTACCAGTATGCAAACAAATAAGCTTTTTTTTATTTTTATACTAAGATCGGTGATAACTTTTTCCATTATAGATAAAGTGAAGCAGATGTTCTTGCAAAAAAAGGATGCTGCGAAGCAATTTTAGAGATCAAAACATATCACTGGCATAACTTCTACCCTGCGGCAGATAAACAGCAAATTAATTTCTGGGTAAATCAGAAAGTGCTGCAATCTTGGAGCGATTAATCACCTAATGATATCAGAACTAATCACTTGAACTTGGTGCAAATATTAAACAATTTGTTTAATTTAAGGCAAGGCCGCCAGATTTAACCCCATTGGATTTCTTTGGTTGGGCTGGAATTAAGAACCTTAAGTTTAGGCATTCTTCCAATTCTATAAGACAGAACTTGGAAACTGTGGTTTTGCAGTTTGCAGTTTGACTTTCAAGATTGGCAATGATGCACCCTTCCTTCTCCAGTACATATCGGGTGTTAATTAATTTGGATCGTAACTGTGGTAATTAGAAATATACGTTCATCGTACGGTAAGTGCATGATTTTAATGTGGTTTCTTTGGTATCGATACTGGTTCAAAGGCGTGAAGACTTAATGTAGCTTGTATTTAATAAATGACGAGGTGGTTGTTGATAAAATATATTTCTCAAAAAAATTTTTCGGCAAGTCAAATTAATTGAATTATGCTTTTGTACTATATTTGAAATAATAATAATAATAACATTGAGTTTATTCCAATAACTCTTACATAATACATTTATGTAGGAGAAAATTAAACAATTGCATGAGTAAATAACATGTTATTAGAACCTTAGGGATTTGGTTCAGAAGAGCGATATAAACCGCGATTCTGTTCTTCCACCAGATCCCCAAAATGAGTTTAACAGAACTAAGAAATATAAACATGCCTAAAATTAAAACATAACTAACTTAACCCAAATTTAATTCCAATTCCGTGATGCTTATAGAATAATATATATGCTTAAGGAAAACGTAACACCAAATTTAAAAGAAAAGTAAGGAAAAGGAAAGTAAGTAAAAGAATGTGTGTGCGTGATGAAAAACAAAAGATACACTATAAAGTATAGTTCAAAGTAAGCAGATGTCAAACTATCACAACGCGAACAAACACTTCAGCATTGACGGTCTATGAGATAAGTGCGGAGAGCGCGCTCGAATGCTGCATAAGCTAATGATTTCAGAATAATCGGCATAGAAGTATATAGCAAGTAAATATTGTATCCGAAATGTCGCCTAAACAGTAATGTTCTTTGTGGCGGAGGAGTGATTAAATTTTTATTTCTAATATTAATATTATGCACACATCGATGCGAAAGCGAATTTTATGCAACAAAGAAGGAGGTGAATGCTTGGTTATTTCTTTGTGGTATAGCTCAAAAGGTGGTGGCAAAAATCACCGGGACGAAGACAGGCAAAAGAGTTCCTAAAGGAGCAGAGGCCTGAATTCACGAGAGATCAACTGAATAAAGACAGGAGGACTGTTAAACTGATTGTAGGTCTGCTGACTGGTCACTGTAGACTGAATAGGCATATGTACAACATAGGCCTGGCAGATGATGCAACCTGCAGATATTGCTAAGAGGAGAAAGAAACACCAGTTCATGTGCTGTGCCAATGTGAAGGCCTGGCGAGGACAAGCTTTCTAATATTGAGGGAGGAGAACCCCACAGCTAGTAGCTACATAAAGAAGCCTCTCTCAAAGATGATAGGCCTAATTAAGAGGACAAAATTAGAGAGCGTCCTCTAGGAAAAAAAGGGATCATAATAGATCTAAAAAGGTCGCGGTGAAACAGGTCCATATGCCGCCCCAATCTCAATCTAATCTAATCTATAGCTTAAGAGAGTGGAAAGTTCTACGATTGCCCATGTTCAACCAATGCAATTCAAGCGTATGCCAGACTCTATCATATTTGTTGTTTTTTTGCACTCTCTGCACACGCGTCTTATCGGAAACGTTCAGACAGGGGCCATACACGGGGGACGCGAAATTAAAAAGTCCTGGTGGGCACATCAAACATGAAACGATAGCAATAAAAAGTTTTCAAATTGCAGTACGCAAGATTACACATTCTAGCAACATGCTCCCTACACCTCAACGAGTTACTCATAACCAGACCGAGATTCCTCGCTTCGGGAACTAGAGGTACCCAAGCATCATCAATCTCAATAGATATTCAATTTTTTACATTCTCAACATCAACAGGTCGGCCGAAGAGAAGAGCGACAGGTTTACAAGGGTTGATTTTTAGAGCATACAGTTTAGAGAATAAATATATATTGTGTAAATCACGATTAATGGGTTCCACAGCCAAATCTAAGTCTGACAACTCTTATAAATTTGAGTGTAATCGGCATACAGTTGTTCAGAACAACAGCCGACATGGACAAGTAATGTGTTACTGTGAATAGAAAATAGCAGTGGACTCAGGATCGAACCCTGTGCTACCCCCTGGGGCACCCTCAACCGACCCGAGACACCAAAGACAAGCTTAACGTATTGGAATCTATCCGCTAGGTACGAGGACATTAAGTTTAAAGCAGGGATACTGAAGCCAATACGACGAAGAATATCCAGGAGAATCTCATGATCGATAGTGTGAATGCGCGACTGAAATCCAACAATGTCAGTAGTGTCAGATCGCCCCTATTCCTTGCGCTAATGATGTCATCCGTAACTCTCAACAAAGTGGTCGCGCAGCTGTGGTCCCGAAAATATCGAAGGAGATCTTCTTGAGAATTATTGTATTTACCATTGGGCTGAAAGTAAACAGAAGAAGCGTCAAGATTTTTCATTATTAAAAGAAATTCGCTGAACTAACCTTTTCTCTTGTGGAATTGTATATGTCTTTGCTGTCCTAAGTATCACGATATACTTGGGAAAGAACTTATTGTACCCTGATACCGGTGTGGTACCTATCTTTGTTGTGGATCCTTTTCCTGTAACATGTTTGGCTTGTCACTGCGATGAAATTCCATTGTGAAATGTTTTAGTGTGTGAACTACCTGATATTGGAGGTATTTTTTTATAAATGTTATTTACATTTCTGTGTAGTAACTATTTAGCATTTCCTAAATTTTGCGGTTATCTATATAATTATAAATGACCGTTATTATTAATAATTATAGGGAAATTATTTAATTACAGTAGGAAAATTTCATTGTTATGGAATCCATATAATACTAACTTAAAATGGGTCTCCTCATGTAGTACCTTCAGCTGGAGCACTAGGTTCAGGAAAAATTGTAATTATTTAGGTTTTCATGAATAAAGTGTGTCTCTTACATTGAAAAATATAATGGTACGGATTTTACCAAACAATTTCTCTTTAAAGTTAAAATTCAGAAGCATAAGTCAGCTTTCATCCTTTAGAAATATAAGTTCCCTATTAAAATCACCGATTTTGGCCCATTCATATTTTAAAATAAATATTTTAAATTAAAATTATTTATCCTTTAAATACGCTTAAAGTTAGACTTGTTTGCTGAATGTTCCAAGTTAAGATTAGATTAGTGACTACAGGTGCAATAATCTCTTTTGTACGAGAATAAAACTGCTTTCTATTGCAATAGTGCCAAGATTTATATTCCGTGTTTATAATAACGCTGGTTAAATGTTAGCGTGTTTAAATAACAGAATAATTAAATATGCCACCCAACATGCTTTCCCACAACGAGGTTGTATAATTATAATCAATACAGACATATTACGCTCTAAAATTTGTATTCAGTATTGAATTTAAGTTTATAGTAAAATGTTATTCAAACGAATACAAGATTACAAAACAGGTTTTAAAATAGTCTGCCTAAGAGGATAGCATTTTTGTCGCACGAGAAGATAAAACAGTTCGCGACAACATGGCTTTAGATATAGATAGATTCTTGGCATGGTGAGTGTCCTGTAACTTTACAAACCTCATACCATAACAATTGATTCTTCTTCTTATGATTTCCAAGAGCACTGGAGCAACCATTGGACTTAAATCGCTTTCGTATGTGAAACGGATTCGTTAAGCAGTTTTCCGATTAGGCTTTGCTTGATCTCAATGTGTATCAACGCTATATAATAATCAAACTGCATAGATGGCGTAACATATTACTGTGTTCTTAGTAGAAAAACGGTTACGTAGATTCCAAACCTGACAAATCTGTCCACCTACAGGAAGGCTGCTAGGTCAGCATATTGCCGATCGAGCTAAAAAAAATTAAGGTGATTCTTGAAACCAAAAAGAATAAAAACGATTTTTTTTAAACGGCGAAAAAAAAACGCATTTAATCGTGTGAATTCGTAACTTACATCATTATATATAAACAAAAATGTAAAACGAACAACAGCTAACTGTAATAAACTGAAAAAAAATCCCGCAGAAACTCCATTTGTACTCTCGTGGTCGCACTAACATAACATCAGTAAAATGATATAACGAAACAGAGCGCGCTATCCACTAGTGGATAGCGCTGAAGACGAAGTCTGGAGCTCGGTGTGGAGTTCGAGGCTGCTGTCGTGTTCATTTTTTTTTGTTAATAATATATGTGACCGGCATAAATATTGCAACATATGGGAATTTTTTTTATTATTAAAATATACTAAAACTTTTTTGGGGGGATAGGTTGCGCATGTATGGGAACCCCAAAATCTATTTTGGCACACGTCACGTGACCACTAGTATGGCGGTAAATTTAAAAAATATTAAGTTTGTTTGAAATTGTTTGAGTATCAACCAGATTTAGAAATATTACTGTAGGTCAGCTGCTAAAAACGTAAACAATAGAAATATGTAATTCAATTAAACAATATTTGGAAAAATTGTGATTTTTTTATTTTTTCAAAGTATCTTTAGAAAAATTTGCACACAGCCTCAGAATTGAATTCTAAACAACTTTTTCAAATAACTTTTTTGGATGTCATGTCATCTAACCTCACTTTTTGGAAATTCATGACATATTTAGTACATTTACCGCCATACTAGTGATCACAAATAAATTTTGAGGTTCCTAGACATGCACAAGCTATCCCCCCAAGAAAAATTTGGAATATTTTAATAATAAAAAAAGTTCCATAAGTATGCCGGTCACTGTATATATTACTTATTAAATTTAATTCTTGCATTTAAATTAAAATTGTTGTGACACGTGAATCGCACATAAATTAAAATTCAATAATAAGACATTGAAAATATAAAATTATACATTCATTATAAAAAATTATGCCAATAAATCGCAAACAAAATGTATCAGATACATTTCAGACACTCATTCCATCACAGGCTTCTATTTGATATTTTGCTCTCCTGCAATTTAAATTTGACGTGTATTTTTGCTATCCACATTTACTTAAATTATAACTATTTTCATGTTTAGACGATTTCAATGTCAAATGTTTTTGCATAGTATCTGACTCATTCTCATCTATAATTTATAAACGACGTGTCTTTTAGTTTCTGAAGATGGCCTTTGGCCGAAACATGTAATAGTATAAAAAAGACGATCATCAAATATAAAATTTTCTGATTAGAAAGACTATTGCATTTTTTCTTCCTATCTTGTGAATAATAATTACTCAGATATGAACTCATGAACTGATATTATTGCCAATAGTTTTCTTTTGTATACCTAGGAGGACGAATGCTAATGATGCTATAACTTTTTTTGAACAATGAAAATTGAAGTCGTAATCTGTCGTCATTTTGTATATAGAGCGTGTAATGTCTAAAATATCAGGAACGATCAGTGGAAGTATACATTTTCTTCTGCCTATCCCTTTTAAGGGTGTAATATATTCCTACATCCAAACGCATATAACCTCAAAAATATAGACATTTAGCGACTGCTATAACTTTACGTTGCGATCGCATGAGAATACAATAATAAGTGTGGAACTTTTAATATGTTGTGCAATATCCTTAAACTTAATAAAACAATATAACACAATAAGTAATTGCGACAACCGACTACTTGATTTAGTTCTCTCATCTGACAAATGTTCTGTCTCTGTTGAGCGTGATGAATTTCCTTTTGATCCGTACCATCCTCCTTTATCTATCTCTTTGAGCTTTTCCAAGGGTTTACTAAATTCCGCTTTTCCATCAAATTCCAACATCAGATATAATTTTCGTAAAGTAAATTTCTGTCAATTGTACTCTGATATTTTGCATGCTGATTGATCATTTCTTGGAAAATTCACATGATGCTCTTAATCAATTTTACAATCTTCTTTACAGTTTATTTGAAATTTCTGTCCCTAACTTTTACTCTTTTTCTCGCCAGTCACGATACTCACAATGGTTCACGTCTGCTATTATTTCATATTTGAAGTTGAAAGCCTTTTATAGACGTCGCTGCAAAGTTACACGTGATAACTACTTCTACAATGAATTTAAGAGATTAAGATCTACCTGTAAAATTGAAATATCTCTCGCTTACAAAGCCTACATGAATAGATTGGAGGACTCGATTATGTCTAATCCGAGTGAGATCTTTAGGTATATGCATAGTAGAAGGGGTACAACTCGAATTCCAAATAAATTATTTTATAATGGCGCTTAACTGACCATCCCTCAGCTTATAGTTGATGCTTTTGCAGATAAGTTTTCCTCGATTTATCATGCTAGTATACCGTTCATTGCTGACAACTGTCAATCTTTTCAAACACCGTTTGTAATGAATTCTGTTACAGAAGACGAGTTGCTTAAGAATATGTCCTCCTTTCCGGAGAATTATTTTAGTTCCGGCCATCACTTAATTCCCAACGTAATTGTTCATGACGCAAGATTTGCATTAATTAGGCAACTTACTTATATAATAAATCTTTCCATCAGAACTTCTATTTTTCCTCATGAGCGGAAAAGAGCGAGAATTAGTTCAATTTACAAAAAAAAAAAAAGGTGAAAAGGATTTAGTGGATAACTATAGGCCGATCTTGATCGTTTCTAATTTTGCAAAGATATTTGAAAATGTTATTTTCTCATGCATTTATTATAACACCAAACGCTTATATCTTCTTATCAACATGGTTTTGTACGTGGTCGTTCAACTATTACGAACCAAATTTCTATATCTCAGTTATATGCGCCCAGTTGGATCTTCGGGGACAAGTCGATGTTATTTATACGGACTTAAGCAACGCATTTGATACTATTGATCATGGAATATTATTGCGCAAACTTTCTTCTTATGGATTCAGTCCAGCACTTCTCTGTCTGCTGCAGTCTTATCTCAGCTGCAGAGACAGTTTTATCCACTATAACGGTTTTGAGTCACGTAGTTTCTCACCTCTCTCTGGTGTACCCCAAGGATATAACTTGGGTCCACTTTTATTTATCCTTTATACAGTGACCGGCATAAATATTGCAACATATGGGAAATTCTTTTATTATTAAAATATACTAGAACTTTTTTGGGGGAATAGGTTGTGCATGTCTAGAAACCCCAAAATTTATTTTGACACATGTCACGTGACCACTAGTATGGCGGTAAATCTAAAAAATATGGCGCGAATCTCCAAAAAGTGAGGTCAGATGACATGATATCCAAAAATGTTATTCGAAAAAGTTGTTTAGAATTCAATTTTGAGGCTGTATGCAAACTTTTGTAAACATATTTAAAGAAAAATAAAAATCACAATTTTTCCAAATATTGTTTCATTGAATTACATATTTCTATTTTTTTTCGCTTTTAGCAGCTCAACTGCAGTACTATTTCCAAATTTGATTGATACTCAAACAATTTAGTCAATTTTTGCATAATTGACATAGCGGAAACTGAAAAGTACGATTTCAGTGTACCAATTGTTGTTGCAAGGGACTGTATCTAGTAATAATAAATAAAATTTTACAAACATTTTTTCTCTAAACCGCTTAGCAAACATTACTTTTATTGAAAATTTATCATATTTTAGTTTTGTTTTCTGCGTTAAAGTGAAATCGGCAGTTGAAAACTGATAACACTAAACATCTAAGCTCTCACAATGTTATTGCACGCACCGAAGGTATTTATGTAGGTTTCGAAATTACAAAACTAAAATAATACAAACAAATAACCAGTATTTTTGGTTAATGATAGGAATACTTAATAAGCAAACACATTTAAACAATAACTAATAGTAGTGAACAGCTAGAACAAGAAATGAAACTCTAAAAATGCATACTTGTTAGACATACATATCGTTCAGTTTCTTATAAGTAAGGTAGGCTTTGAAATTAGAAACAACAAAATAATGTAGTAAACTATTTTTTTCCAGCAGGGAGTGTGTGTCCACTTTCCTCCCTCATTTGAGGGAAGAAAGTTGTATTTTACCTCCCTAGAGCGGAAAGTTGTCCTTTACCTCCCTAGGGAGGAAAAACAAGTGAGGTTGACATGAAACTGTACATCTTCTAATATGTGACATTATTGATAGATGACATTAGTACACTCGGCCCAGTCTGAGCCCATTTATGAGATAATTGCTAAATTATTAGGTATTAAATCTCAATTAAACTATTATTACACACTTTTAAAACGACGCTAACTTGACAGTTCTCAAAAAATATATTATATAGATTAAGGTTGCTATCTATCATGTCACTCACAGGTATGTCTTTATTATTTTTAGACATTAATTAATTAATTAAGACAAAATAATAAAGACATACCTGTGAGTTAGCTAAAATTGGTCTGACTGGGAAAAATAGTATTCAAACCATGTGAGGAAAGTTCTATTGCAGGCCTTGGACAATTACAATAGAGCAGTTTCCTCTCTTGGTTTAAAATACACTATTAATTTTTTGGCAAATAAGCAATTACTATCATTTTTATTTTACCTACTGTTTATTTTCGTTATTCTTTAATTTCAAAATCTACTTCAAAACCTTCGGTGCGTGCATGTAGTATTATCAGTTTTTGACTAACGATTTCCACTTTAATACCAAAAACGAACAAGAAATATAATAATTTTCAATAAAAATAATGTCTGCTAAGTGGTTTATAGAGAAAATGTTTGTAAAATTTTATTTATTATTACTAGATACAGTCCCTTGCAACAACAATTGTCACACTGAAAACGTACTTTTCAGTTTTCGTTATGTTAATTATGCAAAAATTTACAAAATTGTTTGAGTATCAACCAAATTTGGAATTAGTACTGCAGTTGAGCTGCTAAAAGCGAAAAAAATGCAAATATGTAATTCAATGAAACAATATTTGGAAAAATTGTGATTTTTATTTTTTTAAAAATATGTTTACAAAAATTTGTATACAGCCTCAGAATTGAATTCTAAGCAACTTTTTCAAATAATCATATCATCTAACCTCACTTTTTGCAGATTCTTGGCATATTTTTTAAATTTACTGCCATACCAGTGGTCACGTGACGTGTGTCAAAATGAATTTTGGGGTTTCTAGACATGCACAACCTATCCCCCAAAAAAAGGTTTAGGATATTTTAACAACAAAAAAAATTCAATATTTATGCCGGTCACTATATAAATGATTTGCTGTTCTCACTATCATATTCTGTTCTTGCTTATCCAGATGATTCAAAGATTTATTCTACCATCAAAACTTGGGATGATGTTACACGCTCGCAACATAATTTAGATTATATCACTGAATGGTGTTCGTCCTCAAAATTGAAGATAAACATTAATAAATGCTTTTATGTGTCATACACCCGTAAGGCTGACTGCAAAAAGAAAATCGTATTAAAATACAGGCTGTTCTATTAAAAAAAAAAGAGTTTTCTGCATTTGAAAATATGTCGCTTTGTTTCTCAGTTTTGAACACCGTGTAGGTTAGAATGTGAAGTGTGTGTACCGTTACATATTTATATTCATAACATAGCGAACTAGGAGTCTCTACTTGTAGTAATAACCGAGATATTAATTTCTCAATGGTGCAATGATTAAAAAATTACATCATTCTATTTAAAATAACAAAGTTGGCGTCCATTTCCGGTCAATCGGAAGTGATATTTTGGTTAAAGTATTCCACGTTTATAGTTCCAATCGAACAAATAATGGTGCCAAAATCTCAAATATAAGTAAATAATAGAACATAATAGGCTTTTAATGAACCACTTACATGGAATACCCTGTATATAGAGTCTCCATTAGAAAGACAAAGTATTTCAATAACCAATTTTTGAAATTGGATTAAATAAACACCCTGTACATAAATTGGCTATACCAACCGAAAGAGCTATATAAGGTACGTCCGTCATTATCTCTCATTGTTTAATAGTTATTTCAGATAAACTAAATTTGGGTCAAATCCTAAATTGAAATTAGACTCCCTAAAACATAGCGTCTACAAACTGGCAAAACTTAATTATGTTCTGCAATTTACATTCCGCAACCTTCACTTATTAGAACTCCACAGTAAAACCGTAATCCACCTGTATACAAAGGTTATTTAATTTCATTTATTTATTACCTATTATACAATCATGTAATGTCAATCACATTCCGAAAACAAAAAAAATGTTCGTCACGAACTCTTAATTTTATTGTACTTCTGATGTATGTAAATCATTTTATTGTACGTAAATCCTATGTCTAACGGGGTGAACAATAAGATACGAAAATAAGGAGAGGATAACAATGGTCGTTTATGCAGCATTATTTTATTACGTCGTTATATTTATTTCCGTTATTTCTATTTATGGTAATAGTTTCCAATTTATTGCATAACTGTATCGAATACGGTAGCAACTAGCAACATATTTCTTTAAAAAACATGACCGGTGTGAACTTGGCAAGCAACTTTATTAAAAAAAAAAATAAACGTAGTACGGTTCGATTGTACTTCGTTTGTACCCGTTTGTACCACCTTCAGTTTCGTTTGTACCTCAAAGGTTAAAAAAATAGAAAGGGTTAAAAAAAAATTTAGCAAGCAAGTGCAAGATATTCAAAAACGGACAACGCCATTCGAAAGAGCATTGTTTGTACCCGTTTGTACCACCTTCGTTTTCGTTTGTACCTCAAAGGTTAAAAAAACAGAAAGGGTTAAAAAAAATTTAGCAAGCAAGTGCAAGATATTCAAAAACGGACAACGCCATTCGAAAGAGCATTGTTTGTACCCGTTTGTACCAACTTCGTTTTCGTTTGTACCTCAAAGGTTAAAAAAACAGAAAGGGTTAAAAAAAAATTTAGCAAGCAAGTGCAAGATATTCAAAAACGGACAACGCCATTCGAAAGAGCATTGTTTGTACCCGTTTGTACCACCTTCGTTTTCGTTTGTACCTCAAAGGTTAAAAAAACAGAAAGGGTTAAAAAAAAATTTAGCAAGCAAGTGCAAGATATTCAAAAACGGACAACGCCATTCGAAAGAGCATTGTTTGTACCCGTTTTGTACCACCTTCGTTTTCGTTTGTACCTCAAAGGTAAAAAAACAGAAAGGGTTAAAAAAATTTAGCAAGCAAGTGCAAGATATTCAAAAACGGACAACGCCATTCGAAAGAGCATGTTTGTACCCGTTTGTTACCACCTTCGTTTTCGTTTGTACCTCAAAGGTTAAAAAAACAGAAAGGTTAAAAAAATTTAGCAAGCAAGTGCAAGATATTCAAAAACGGACAACGCCATTCGAAAGAGCATTGTTTGTACCCGTTTGTACCACCTTCGTTTTCGTTTGTACCTCAAAGGTTAAAAAAATAGAAAGGGTTAAAAAAAAATTTAGCAAGCAAGTGCAAGATATTCAAAACGGACAACGCCATTCGAAAGAGCATGTTTGTACCCGTTTGTACCACCTTCGTTTTCGTTTGTACCTCAAAGGTTAAAAAAACAGAAAGGGTTAAAAAAAAATTTAGCAAGCAAGTGCAAGATATTCAAAAACGGACAACGCCATTCGAAAGAGCATTGTTTGTACCCGTTTGTACCACCTTCGTTTCGTTTGTACCTCAAAGGTTAAAAAAATAGAAAGGGTTAAAAAAAATTTAGCAAGCAAGTGCAAGATATTCAAAAACGGACAACGCCATTCGAAAGAGCATTGTTTGTACCCGTTTGTACCACCTTCGTTTTCGTTTGTACCTCAAAGGTTAAAAAAATAGAAAGGGTTAAAAAAAAATTAGCAAGCAAGTGCAAGATATTCAAAAACGGACAACGGCATTCGAAAGAGCATTGTTTGTACCCGTTTGTACCACCTTCGTTTTCGTTTGTACCTCAAAGGTTCAAAAAATAGAAAGGGTTAAAAAAAATTTAGCAAGCAAGTACAAGATATTCAAAAACGGACAACGCCATTCGAAAGAGCATTGTTTGTACCCGTTTGTACCTCCATTTAAATCGTTTGTACTTCCACCAAACCGGAAGTAGAAACATTTGAAAATAAGTAAGTTGGCGAGAGAAATTTCGCTCATTTTTGAGATATCGGAAAACGGCCAACGCTATTCAAAAGAGCATCGTTTGTACCCGTTTGTACCTCTTTTTACATCGTTTGTACTTCAACCAAACCGGAAATAGTGACAATTCAAAATATGTCAAAGAGAGAAATTTGGGTATTTTTTAAGATATCAAAAAACGGCCAAGGCTATTCGAAAGAGCATCGTTTGTACCGTTTGTACTTCTTTTACCATCGTTTGTACTTCAACCAAACCGGAACCATTTGAAGATATGAGAGAGAAATTTCGCTAATCTTTGAGATATCGCAAAACGGGCAATGTCATTCGATTCAATGCGTTGAATATGCCGCTACACGACTCAATTGAATATCTTTCTTTATAATCTCCCTAGCACAGGTCTATAATAATTAGATAATAAGAAAAGTATAATTGGTGTTAAATGCATACATTTACAACCGGTATCTGCAACCAAAGATATAGAAATATATAATAAGAGATGGTTTAAAAACAACATACATATTTAAGAAGATACTTAAAGGTCTCACAAAGTAAAAATCAAATACATAGTTAATAAATAAATAGTGGTCATATTACTAGGTTGTCTGACCTAATTTGGCAAAATGCAGAATATCTGTATTTATATGTTTTCTAAAATAGGGGATGGGAACGTTGGTCAATTAAGACAAAAATGTAACATAAACATTGAAAAAAACTACTTACGGTTTCGCTGAAGTACAAACGATTTTAAAAAAGGTGCAAACAGTTGCAAACGATATTCTATAGAATAACGTTAGTCACTTTGCGATATCTCAAAAATTAGCAACATTTCTCTGTCCGACATATTTTCGTATATCTCTACTCCGGTTCCCTTTGAGGTACGAACGATTTAAAAGGAGGTACGAACCAGTACAAACGATGCTCTTTCGAAAAGCCTCGGCTGTTTTTTGATAACTCAAAAAATAGCCAAATTTCTCTCTTTGACAAATTTTGAATTGTCACTACTTCCGGTTTGGTTGAAGTACAAACGATGTAAAAAGAGGTACAAACGGGTACAAACGATGCTCTTTCGAATAGGCTTGGCCGTTTTTTGATATCTTAAAAAATACCCAAATTTCTCTCTTTGACATATTTTGAATTGTCACTACTTCCGGTTTGGTTGAAGTACAAACGATGTAAAAAGAGGTACAAACGGGTACAAACGATGCTCTTTCGAATAGGCTTGGCCGTTTTTTGATATCTTAAAAAATACCCAAATTTCTCTCTTTGACATATTTTGAATTGTCACTACTTCCGGTTTGGTTGAAGTACAAACGATGTAAAAAGAGGTACAAACGGGTACAAACGATGCTCTTTCGAATAGGCTTGGCCGTTTTTGATATCTTAAAAAATACCCAAATTTCTCTCTTTGACATATTTTGAATTGTCACTACTTCCGGTTTGGTTGAAGTACAAACGATGTAAAAAGAGGTACAAACGGGTACAAACGATGCTCTTTCGAATAGGCTTGGCCGTTTTTTGATATCTTAAAAATACCCAAATTTCTCTCTTTGACATATTTTGAATTGTCACTACTTCCGGTTTGGTTGAAGTACAAACGATGTAAAAAGAGGTACAAACGGGTACAAACCGATGCTCTTTTGAATAGCGTTGGCCGTTTCCGATATCTCAAAAATGAGCGAAATTTCTCTCGCCAACTTACTTATTTTCAAATGTTTCTACTTCCGGTTTGGTGGAAGTACAAACGATTTAAATGGAGGTACAAACGGGTACAAACAATGCTCTTTCGAATGGCGTTGTCTGTTTTTGAATAGCTTGTACTTGCTTGCTAATTTTTTTTTTAACCCTTTCTATTTTTTTAACCTTTGAGGTACAAACGAAACTGAAGGTGGTACAAACGGGTACAAACGAAGTACAATCGAACCGTACTACGTTTATTTTTTTTTAATAAAGTTGCTTGCCAAGTCCACAGCGGTAAAAACATGGCAAGAGATACATTTTTGAGAAGGTATTGAAATACAACATTTAGAAAAAAAAACTTTACCGTGATTAGGTATCTGATATAGGTTTTTGAGTAATTTATGTAAATACGAAATATGCTGCCGCGCGTAATAGGTATCTATTAACAATTACCTCATTTTATTTATGGTAATCTTTCAGATACACTTAATTGTGCTGGAAATTAACTTACGCGACCTATCTTTTCACTAACAATAAGAAGGATAGCACAATTAACGGTTTGTGTAAGCTTCTTTAGTTATTTTATGTTTAGACTGCATTTTTCTAAAGTACTTCCAATGTGCAAAATCTCAATAGTCTATTTAATTAGAATTTCTGTATGGGCGCATTGAAACCAAGAGAAAGGTAAGCGTAAATTAAAAATCTTTATTCATGTTATCTTACTTTTAAAAAAAAAAAAACATGGACGGGTGTAACCAGAAGAAGGCAACTCGGCCAGAAAGTCCTATTGTGCCTCCGTGTCAATTTTAGCTCTCTCAGTCAGGTTGCACCCTATCAAAAAAGTTCGCAATTTGGCTGAGAGTTAACTTACCGACTGTGGGTTTGTCCAACCTATAGACCCCAAAGTACCTACGTTTCCGATGACAAGAAGGTGAGCAGGAGTTTCCTCCGCCCAGTTAAGATTCCTGTGAGTAATTTCAATATGTCCCTGCTCACAAAGACTGCCTTACGGAGTCTTTCCTCATTCGGTTGAAGCCCTAGAGATTTACAGTGTATTGCGTCGGCGAGTCCATTCCAAAAGGAGCAGTGCTTAACAGCAAGTTGGGATCCGACAAACGTTTTATTTATTTATTTATTTAAGTATAAGTACAAAAGCAGGACTAGCCCAAGAACATTGTACTCTTAAGATATAAGAAAAAAGATAAAGTACGTAAATGCTAAGTGCAAAAATTAACAATTGATTATATATATATATTTCTATAAAGAAAAAGAGATAAGAACAACAACAAAAAAAAATTATAAGAATTGCAACAGCAAATTAAATCAAAGAAAAGAGGGAACGAACAAGACGTTTTTTAAATACGGCCGGAGAGTCATAAAAGATATCGATATCATTATTGAATTTAAGATTATCATTATATAATCTCATTAATCTGTTAATAGGGGATTTCTGGAACGCAAATGTGCGACACAAAGAACTATGGAATAATATATCAGCTCTGGTAGTACGAGATGGAATTTTAAATGTAACTAACCCCACCAATTCAGTACAATCAATACCATTATTAAGAAGCTTTTTAAGAAAGAGTAAATCTCTGAGCTGGCGTCGTAGATAAAGTGGTAAAATGCGAAAATACCTACAGGCATCTTCATAAGACGAATAGGCGTAACTGGCCTTAAATGATAGAAATCTGATAAATTTCCGTTGAATAGATTCAATATTATTAATGTAAACCGCAGACTTCGGGGACCAAACTACAGAGGCGTAAGCGACAACACCACCAATGTGGGCAAGTATAAGCTCGTAAGACAATTGACACTACGAAAAGGCTTCGACGTTCGCATCAAAAATCCTAACATCTTATTGCATCTATCAACAACATAATCAACATGAGAATTGAAAGTCAATCCAGTGTCCAACAAAACACCAAGATCTTTAATACAATCAACCTTTTTTAAGGCGGTGTTATTAATCGTGTAAGGAAAACAAATAACTTTTTTATTGCGAGTGAATTGAATGAAATTACATTTGCTAAGATTAAGAAACAACTTATTACATGCACAATAGTCAATCAGCCTATCAAGGTCACATTGCAGCTTCTCACAGTCTGTGATAGAGGAGACAACCGTATAGATTTTTAAATCATCCGCATATTCGAGAAAAAATGAATTTTTGAAACAGATATTAATATCGTTGATTAGAGGATTGAAAGCAGCGGACCGAGATGCGATCCCTGGGAACACCCGATGTAATATTAGCTGGGTTAGAATAATATCCCTAAGTTTTACGACTTGAGACCTGTTTGATATATAAGACCGCGCCATCGAAGCAAATCACCCCGAACACCCGTCGCAGAGAGCTTGCGAAGTAGAATGCCGTGATCAATTTTGTCAAAAGCTTTGCTATAATCCGTGTAAATAGTATCTACTTGCTTGCCCGCATCAAGATTAAGCGAAATGTAATGGGTGTGAGAGAGTAAATTCGTCTCGACCGACCTACCCGGGAAGAAACCATGTTGCTGAGGAATAATTTCATTACGAACTTCACTAAATAAGATTTCATAAACAATTGACTCAAAAACTTTGGCGGATGTACATAAAATTGATATGGGTCTATAATTTTCTATTAATTTTTTTTTTACCGGATTTAAAAATTTTTATAACAAATGCTTGCTTCCACAGATGCGGAAAGCAGCCCCGTTTCAGTGACAAATTGAAAATAATAAAAAGAGGTAACGTTAAGAAGTCCGCACAATTACGCAGAACACACGCAGGGATCCCATCAGGGCCATAACCAGCACGCACGTCAAGACCAAGAAGGCGACCATGTATCTCGTTATAAGTAATACGCAAAGTACCCTCAGCATTGTCAAAACATAAACCGTCAACAGAACTGGACTCAAAAACCGACGCAAAATGATCACTGAACAAAGAGCATATACTCCGCCCATCATCAGTAGAAACATCGCCCAATTGCATAGTTTGAGGAAAATTAGTATTTCTCTGTTGGCGTACATAAGACCATACACGCGACGGATCAGCAGTTAAATCATTTTCCATAGAGTTAATATAATTCTGAAAATCAATCTTAAGCAAATATTTTACTCGACTTCTTAAAAGACTAAATGTTAAATAATCCATATTGTTATTATATATTTTCCATTTTTTGTGTATTCTGTTTTTTTCTTTGATAACTCTCACGGTCGATTTGGTCACCCACAGGGGGTATTTATAAGACTTAATAATTTTCCTGGGAATGCTTAAATTAAAAAATTTATGAGCTATACTATAAAATCTATCTGCCAAATCGTCGACGTTATCGCCGGCCAGCTCCCGATACCAATCAACCGCTGATAATAAACGCTTCAACTTAGAATAATCTGCATTTCGATAATCATAAATGGAAATGTGATTTGCACTGAGACATTTATCAAAACGGTTATCAAAAATAAATTCAAGAGTGGGATGATGGACATCCATAGTAACCAAGGGCTGACCAGCAACAACCCGACCAACAGTACGCTCAGTATTAGTAAATATTAAATCTAATAGCCTACCGTTCGAATTCCTGATATCAGTAAGCTGGGAAACAGAACATAAATTAGTGAAATCCCTAAGAAGTCTACTCCTCAGTGTAGACCCGTGCAAAGGTGTTAACTCTCCGTGAATACCAGGAACCCAATCGGTGGAAGGCACATTAAAATCACCCACAAGCAAAAAAACATTTTCAGGGTTATCGTTAATTATTCGAGTCGCACTGGCAAAAAATGAACTAAGAGCCACATCATCAGTAGGCGGAAGGTAAACACAGCACAAGTAAAAGCCCCTAGCTCCAACCACGTTATCACGAATATGCACCCACAAGTCTTCAGCTTCGTCACAGGACCACTCGCATTTCTGAGATGCGGCAAGCCTACTATCCACCGCAATAAGGACACCACCCCTACTTTTCTTCACCGAACTAATACGATCTCTTCTAAAAGTTAAACGATTGGGAGGGCATAATTCAGCATCATAAATAGACGAATTTAAGTTGGTCTCAGTGATACATACAATCTCTGCAGATTCGCTAACCATACTCAATTTAAAATCACTACATTTTGATCTCAAACCGTTAACATTTTGATAGACTAAATGCAAAGCCATGACGAAAGAAATGAGTATTAAGAAAACAATAACAAACTAGTAACACTAACGAATTTTAGAAACATCAGTATCGTATCTTATTGCAATCGTCGATGACCTCTCCGATTTCCTAACAAATACGGTACCGTTTTTCGTCCACACAAATTTGAAGTTAGCGGTCTTACAAGCATCACGAGCAGATTTCAGAAGCTGTTTATTTTTTTGGGTAAGGTGTTCATTGATATAAATATTATTAGAAACGCCCTCAACTTTTAAGGCACCCCCGCGAGGATCGTCGGGAGCAGCACGACGACGCTCGCGTTTCAATCTTAAGGCAGCAGCCAGTACATTATTTTTGACCCGACGGGAGAAAAATCTGGCGACAATGTTACCATCCTTATTGGAGGGATTGCGTGACGGAACACGGTGAGCAGATTCAATTACTAATTCGTTCATAGGCGAATGTAACTCATTACCAATCAACTCCAAAATATTGTACACATTTTCTCCTTCTTTTAGGGGTATGCCCTGTATTTCAATGTTATATAAACGGCTGTACTGGGCCTGAGAATCGATCTGCCTCTGCGCATCGACCAGACCTTCTTTAAGTTTCATATTTTCCAATTTGATAGTATCAATATCCTTACACTTATTTTCAAGAGCAGAAAGTGATTTCTCGAAATCTGAGATTTTATCCGAGCAAAAAGTAATAGATGCAAGGATATCATTATACTTAGAATTCAGTGATTTGAGTTGATCATTGATAGATTGCAGTAAATCTCCAGTTGCCGCAACGATAGGTTCCTCCTCATTAATGAGTAAGGATGCCCGTCGAGATGAGGACGCTCTACATCCAACGCACCTCCAGCTGGAACCGTCTCCCGTTAAAACAGCGAGAGCCTGCGAAGATATACCGGCACGTTTCGCGTGAAACGCCGATCCACATATATCGCACTGAAGACCCGGGGACTTCCTACTCAACGCTTGCGCACATTTTGAACATACGAACGGCATGACGAACTTTGGTCGCTGCACTAGATACGAAAAAAACCAACAAATCACAAATTGCTAATTTCACCAAGAAAAACCGTTCAGATCACTGCGATACCCACTCTATAGAAAACACGACTGATAACAATATTAAGATCAGACAGAAAAGTAAAATATGTATGCAAAAGAACACAAATTAAATACTTTTGAATATAAGCGAAATAAACAGGTGCATATACGTACGATAGCAACAAATAGAGTTTGATGCTGCCATAGGAGCTACCACACGCCGGTTCTCGCTGGATGGCGTCCCTTGCTAAGGTTTCAGCTATTTCATTGCCTCTGATCCCAGGGTGACCTTGCACCCATCACAATGCCTTCTTTTAGATGTTCCGCCATGTTGTCCTATTTAGTGAAGTATCAGCTTCAGAAATTGTGCAAAAATAAAAAAAAAGTGATGTCCTTCTTCACTAAATTTATTTATAAAACAACACTATTAAAAATTATTACTTAAATAATTAAAATAGCAATTTTCACCCCATTTTTTTTTAATTCTTAGGTTTAAAAAATTAAAAAAAAAAATTAGGACAATTTTTCATTTTTGTTCACACTTCCTATGACATATAGACCACGAAAATGGCTTAAAGAGCCGAAACATGTAGTCTAGATATTTTTATAAATAAATTCAAGGAAGAAGGGGATCACTTCATTTTTAATTTGCACAATTCCTAAAAAACTTTGGATTAGGAGATAGTTGGCTTAGGGTGTTGCATTTGTAATTCATCTATTTTAAAGACAATAATTTTGCTTCAAATAAAATAAATTCCTAAAAGGGAAAAACACTCTACAACCGAACTGTATCTATTTTCTTTAGAAAGGACAGTTAATTATAACATTTAAACAAACGACTTCTCACAGCCAGCCATGTTACTAGTGTTGAGACATTCACGTTCGCGAACGCGTTCATCCATTGAGGCGTCTGACGAACGTGAATCGTCGAACGGAAGACAGCGGCGTGATCATTAAATGAATTTACAAATCATAATGCCATGTTTCAGTTATAGGTGCATGATATATATTATAGTGGTCCTATAATGGATTATAGGTTGGCAGTTAAAGGGAGTTAAAATTCTTATTTAACTCTGAATTAAGCTTTCGGCAATTGTAATTATTGTCTTTCTCAGGGTAACATTTATGGAAACTCCTATTAATCGTAAAATTCATATGAGCAAAATTACAAAAACAATTTCAGGAATTATCAGAAACTGAAATTGTTGCGCACGTATTTAATAGGCTTGGTAGTATGGAAAAGCGTGATTTAAATATTAAATATAGTTTATCAAGAAAAAGGGAAGAAGGTAAATTTTTAGTGAATTGAGATAATGAAATTTGGGGAAAAATACGCTTAGATTCTGTTGCAAAACTCAAATAAAATCTTTTAAGTTGTATTTTGATTACATTACAAGTATTGCAAAAATGTTATTAAAATAAATAGTATAGTTAATTATGACTATATAACTGAAAAGTAAATATTATATGGGGTTCTCAATTTGTTCATGGCCATTAACTGAATTTTTAATGTTCTTTGTTTAAATTAATCGTTCGAATTAATATTAGTATTGCTTTAAAATTATTTCCTATTATTGTGGGTTCTACATGGTCAAAATCAAACGAATGGTTTTCTTCAATTACGTGTTTCTCAAGTCTTCAGTTGTGTTTGTTTTTGTTTTGGTGCACGGCCTTTCAATCTTGTATATGATAAATTTAATTATTGCGATTTTGGTATGCTGGAAACATAATTTTTTTCTGGGAAATCTAGCGCATTACCCTATAGTATAGGGTAATGCGTTATATTTAATTTGTGAATTTACTATTCCTTGCGAGGGACAACGTGATTTATTTTAATACTTGTATAATCTATTTTTTGTTTGACAATTGTGTTTATAATTTTACTTGGGTATAATAATTACTGTATTCTGCACGATGTACTTTGGGATTTGTTATTTTGATGGCTACGAAGC
The DNA here is from genome assembly GCA_004143645.1 of Protaetia brevitarsis. Taxonomy (NCBI): domain Eukaryota; kingdom Metazoa; phylum Arthropoda; class Insecta; order Coleoptera; family Scarabaeidae; genus Protaetia; species Protaetia brevitarsis. Next base: position 1,095,388 of record RXPK01000247.1, on the reverse strand, counting down.
CATCAAAATAACATTATAAGCCTACAAATAGGTTGATTTAAAAATTAAATATCTATTGAAGGTTTGCATATAAGTTGGTTAAAATTTCAGGTTTATTTCAAATTAATGTCAAATTTAAAAGTTCGTTTGTGCATTTTTCTCTTTCTGCTGTAAATTGTTTGTACATAATAATAAATTGTAAATTACTCTGAACGAACTTAAAAAAAAAAATTAAAAAGAACATTAACATATTTCTGTGTATTGCAAAGTATTATTTGTTTTTTTTTTGGAGAACAGAGTTACTAAACTTTATTTTCTGAAAAATATTGAAATACATAAATAAATTCATAAATAATGGACATTTATATAAACAAGTATAAAGACAAACATGAAATAAATGGCTAAATCATAAAGTTTATAAAGTTATTAATATTAAATTGTAGGTTTTTTTGTGTATTAATCTTTTTTTTTTGTTATATTATAAGACAAAAATAAACTACTATATGTTTTTTTTTGTAAATAAATAAGCAAAGAGTTACAATAACAGCAGAATATAAAACGAAATTATATTAATTGTAAGTTCTACATTGGTTCGCAGAGTAAATTATATCCACAAAGATTCATAAATTAGTATTTAAAAACAAGGATCTCTTGCACGTTGTTGCCGGATAGCTAGTTATTAGACAATATCTATTAGCCACAAAAATTGTATTTATATTTTTCGTTCTTTTCTTCAGAAAAATATAAAAAAGACACTGTTTGAGGTATTTCTATCACGTCCATACTAATAGAAGTCACACATAACTAAAACTACAATAACAAAGCCGCACCCCAGGTAGCAGACTGACATCACAAAAACGTCGATATTTAGTCACTGATTACGTCAGTTGTCTCAATATTATGACGTATTTAAAACATGAAAAAGACGCCATAGTGTCACAGACTATCGACGTCATTTACGGACGTCGTATGAACGTCATTTACGGATGTCGTATCAAGATTCTTTGTAGCAATAGCTGCACAGTACAATACCGCAGTACTGAGTCTTTTGATGAAGACATGGAATTCGTGATGCAAACTTCATTCACACCTTTACTCACAAAATGTTGCTAATTGGATCACATATCAGGCGGGAAAGTTGGTTTTCAAAGCAAACAAAAATATATATGTAATAAATGAACTATTATCATTTATTACATATATTTACAATCATTCGTATATTTATGAAAACAGTGGAAAAGTGTGGTTTACTTAAAATATTCTATTAGATATTGCAAGTAAGCAATATAATACTAATAATAAGGAAACTAGTCACAATAAATGTCTTACTTCAATTATTATTAAAAATGAATGCAAGAAGAGATGACGTATCATTTTGAAACATGCTATACAGAGTGTTTCGAATAACCTGCTTAACGGTAGGAACTTTGACATATTTCTGCCGGTTTTATGAAATAAGTGTGAATATTTCAAAAACCATCAGAAATAGGTACGTTAAACCTTCATACTAATCGATGTAGAATTTTGCGCTGCATTCAATGCTGCACTGAAAAATGCGATGTCCCATTTAAAAGAAAAAAGTTTTTTTTACTTTAAAGATATCCGTATTGGACATCGGTTGCTGAACACCCTGTATAGGATTTTGCAGTTGCTGCTGTCGCAGTCAATACCTATGACCGTGTACTTGTGTCCACGTCAGTAGAATATCTTAATGTTTAATAGTCTATGAGATATTTAATTTTATTGGAAATAGTGCAAACGTCAAAATTTTGACAAAACTACAAATAAGTATCTCAAAAACGATTAGCTTTAGGAATAGGAAACATTAATATAAACTTATCAAAAACAAACGATGCGAGCAATATATTGAACCCATAAAAATCGCACCATTCCATTTAAAATAATAAAGTTGATATCGACACCCTGTATACCAAAAGTGCTATAAGACTGAAAATATTTTCCTTAAATAGACCACAAGCGATCATGACTATTCTGCAAGTTTTAAAATGAAATTCCTACTAGGGTTCGAAAAATGACCCAGTTCGTTGGGACAGCCTGTATAAGGTGCTAATAAAGGTTTGTTGTCCGCCATTGCCTTTACATTGTAATTTTGAAAAATAAATTAAAGTCGAAAATATCGATTCAGACGACATAGAATGGTTTACGAAGTCCATGCCAATGCACTTTCTAAACCTCGCAGAAGACAATTTCAAGTTCAAGTGTGAGAGAAATTGCAGAGAATGTAGCAGCAAGTTCCGTTGCCTTGCGCTGACCACCAGTTTAAGATACGGCGAAACGGTAAGTGATTTAAGTGGGTTTGTGGAATGGCGAAGGTCGACGTGCCACTTATCGATTGCATAGAAAGTCTTCCAAACTTTGCGAGAGTTCCGTTTTTAAGATAGCTCTCCACATTGTGTGCAGTAATAATGGTACTTGCTTTCTTGCGGTCGTATAGACGATTTTATAGGTTTATCGCTCTATTATGCTCTTTAACTAAAGAGGATGAAATTAAACAATAGTACAACAGTATCGTTATTGCAATAATTACAAATGAACAGGATGTTTGCTTAGGTATTTGAACAATCCGCATTAATTTGCAATGAGACAAATTGTAGCAAAGATATATAAAAAGTTATTTCTTTTCATAAACTTCTTTTTATCCTAAAAGTAAGTTTGCTATCGGTTCCCTAAAAATTATTAAAGTTAAATATTCTTTGATATAAAGATGGTCTAATATAAAACTTTAGTAAAACACATACTAACATAGTTAGTATGATAGTGTATGGTCATAAGATGAATGATGTTTTACCTGTTTACTTATCTTTTCTCAATTCCATGTACAACAATTCGCTTATTTTCGAATTCTCTACAAGCTTTCGTTTAAAACACCGTAGTTTGCATATGCATTTGTTTTATATATTCATGTTTTACATACCATACACACATACTTAGCTTGATACAACAGTAAAATTAGCACCAATATAATTATATGCAGGTATCCGCTATAACCCTGACCATTTGCTTAATTTTAGCCAACGATAACTTGATTTTTTTAAATAACACCCCATGTCTTTGTTTATGTTAAACCAACTCTTATACAAAATCCTTTTAATTTATATTAACCATTTATTATCATAAATGCAATCCTCATGCAGAATTTTGTAGATAATTAATGATTTTAAATAAATCTAACGAATTTTCCATTAATTTTCATATTGTGTTAGTTTATAAACTTTATATAATTGAATAATGCCTCCAATTAGTAAATATGTGTTAATATCAAAAAATAAAATATGAAACTAATAACATGTTTTTGGAGAAAAGAGTGATATTTAATGATGATTAGCAGAAATAATAATATGTACTTATTTCTAATAGGAAAAGCCATGGCAATTATTTCACCAGTATAATAGTTAAAAGTCAAATCTGTCAATAAATAATTTTGTAAGAATACCTTGTTCATCTTACATGTCAATGATTGTTTGTTTATTTTCTTGTTTATTTCATTATATATTTACTTAATTACTTAAATAGTGTGTATTTTATTCATAAACCATTAAACTAAGATTTAATGTTTGTCTTTTATTTATAATAGAAAACAAATGAATATTGAGCCACAAAAAGAATACATCCTTAATTAAAAGTGTTTACACGTAGTAATCATTTTTAATTATCACAATTTATAACAGATGTTCAAAAATATATTCTCTTTCTGTTAAGCATATTTCTATCATCTTTTGCAAATTTCAACAATTCTAAGAAATGGATGGAAATGTCTCCCTCATTCTATTCTCCTATTTTCCTATGTGGATGACTCTTTCTTGAATGTAAGTTTCTTTCAAAAGAAAGAAATCACAGAAAAGGTATTACATGAAACAAATAATTTTGTTGATGACTTTAAATTTTAATTATTATTAATTATTATTAATTAAACATTTTTATTGTTTATTTTTTTTTTTTGTGAGTTATGGTAAACAATTACCACAGCCTACCAAACATGGGTAATATAGTTTCTGTTAATCATAGACGAATGACACTAAATTTCTTTTTATTTTCAAAAAAAAGCGTATTATTTGTTTTGTATTTTTTTATCTGATACAGATTCCCAATTTGCTGCTTTATACTTAGTTATATCGCGTTTATATATTACGCTGATTTGAAAATTAATGGAAAATTCATTGGATTTATTTCAGCATAATTATCAACAATATCCTCCATGAGGCGTCACAAATGTTTAGTGAGTTGAAAGGGCTTTGCCTAAGGGTTAGTTTAGCATAAGCATAGATATAAGCTGCTATATAAAAAAAAAGTTTGGATTGAAATTAAGCAAATGTTCAGGATTATAGCGGACAGTTGTATACAGGGTGTATCAAATAAAAAAGTAAATTTTACTTGGGTGTTAACTACACGACATATAAGCAACAACCTACCGAAATCGGATTTCATCATTAAAGAATAAAAAAAGTAAAATTTAGAGCCAAAAATTCTTTAGTCCGGGCCTGATGCAAGGAAACGTCATGTTAAGCACCCGCTAAACGTGGTGTTATGTATAAATACATTTCACTCATTTAGTATTATTCCTAATGGTATGCCGTAAGTTCATTTAAGGTCATACTGAACAAATAAAAGCCCTTGTAAAAATAGCAAAACTGAGGCATTTTAAATTTCTTCTTTTTATAAAATAAACATTCCTTTTTTGTTAAGAGCATTCTACGTAAGTCTACAAAGTATTATTTTTGATATCCTGATAAGACGTTCGAGTTTCACCAGATATGCGGATATGCGGATTACAAAAAACGTAAATATTTTTCTTTTGCTTTGTCGAATCGGGAGTTAGTTGTTAACAAACGGTACCACATGAATCTGAGTTATTTTTTTTGGATTTATTTGATCATGTAACGCAAAATGAATTGAATCGAATTACACAGAAATAAATGTAGATACAGAAAATTTGCAAACACGCCTTTTTACTATGATATCACGCGAAAATGAATCTATACATTCCCGCGCTTTTGCCGATGCATCAAGCTTCGATTTTCTTTATATGAAATCATGATGATCCTGGAAAGGATTTGTTTTTTTCGAGACGGGAAGAATTTAAATAAAATGTTCGAATTGGCTTGCACTCCAAGCGGCGATCCACACAAAACTAGCAGCGGTAATGGCTGAATGATAGTGGTATGTGGGGGTACACTCGGGACAGCATTTAGTTGGGCGCAGGGGCGGCTCTAGCCCACGACATCTATAAAATATTTTTTTTCTCGTTAATGCTTACAGATAGACCCCCTGGGCATTAAGACTTTTTGATTGTATATGATTACAGCTGCTACATATTATTATATTTACCCCTATATCTGATACATATATAGGCTGTTCCATTTAAAATAACTGAGTAAGTATGCGTTTTCTTACTTTTGGAACAGTCGGTATAGTCAAAAATATTTTTGGGTTCTGCAGCATTGAATTCTGTAAAACTTTTGTATAAAGTACTTTTTCCTAAAATCAAACCTAGAGCTGTAATCAAAGACCAAGGCTTGGATGGGACCACAATGCATGATAGCGATAAAGCTGTTCATGATGCACAGAAAACGCAAATACTTGTTAATTACGATAGAACAAAATCAGCGGTAAGCGCAATGGATAACCTTCATCAAACATACACTGTGAATAGAAATACAAAAATACGGCTGGTTTTAAACTATGCTAGATATTACTGCATCGAACGTTTACATTATATGGGGTCGTCAAAACGATGAATGGAAAAAACTGAATACAAACGACGGCAATGTTTGAAAAAGCTAAGAAAAGAATTAGCTACTCCTTTTTTTTGTTGTGGGAGCCCTCTGACATGTAGTCTTCAGATACACCGCAGCCTCTTGCCTTTTTGTATTTGGTCTTCCATTTCTTTTACCCATTGAATGATACCAGCCATTCCAGGATCCTAGTACTTTGCACTAATATGTACATGTCTCTGGCTCACTGGTCGAAGCAATCCTCTGAATTCATTTTTGGCTTGCCAAAAATTACCTGTCTTCTTGCGTCCAGAGCCTCGCATTCACACAGAATGTGGTAAGCGCTCTCTGTCCTTTCAGTGTACAGTGTCCTGTTAGGAGACCTATTACCATGCGAAGATGATTCCTATTGAGCTGCAGTAATTCTTCAGCCTTCTTTTCTGATGGTCCCTTAATAAAGGTCTTACCATGAGTCTATCTGGTTCTATTATTCCAGTGTCCTTTTTGTTTCTTTTTGACCCAACTTCTTACCTGCTCTCATGCCGTGTTTTAGACACTCCTAGAACAGGTTCTGGGCGTATGAAGCAGATAATCAATTTCTTGCCAATTCATCAGCTTTTTTGTTCCTTCGATTGCCGAATGTCCGGGCACCCACAGCAAAGTGACTTTACTGCGGTCTGCAAAGCTATTCAGCTCTTGAATACATTCCCAAACTAGTCTTGATTGTATCTTGGGATTCACTAGTGCCCTTAGTATCGCCTGGCTATTGGTAGCGATTTAAATCGCTTATTTTCATAAGCCTTCTGATTGATTTCAGTTGCACAATGCCATATTGCGTATGCATCTGCATTATCGCCAAATGGAGAGGAGAAAGGTGTAGGAGCCATTCCATTGCTAATGTAGGAGTAGTCCTCATAGATCCTGTTATTCCTAAACACGAAAACCTCTGTATCAGGCTAAGTTTAGTTATAGCAGCTTGCTGCTGCACCTTTGTCCATCATATCAGAGATGCATAAGTGATGTATGTCCAGTATATCATATTAGGTCTTAACCTTCATGTTTTTCCATGAGCACTTCCAACCAACGCAAGTGTTGTCCCTGCCCTGGTTATAATCCGTTGAAGCTGTTGGTTCCAAGTAAGCTTGGAGTCTAGGATAATACCAAGATACTTCACTTCCTCTGACAGCTTTATTTCTTCAGTTCAAAGCTTTAGGTGTCCAAGGCCATCTAAGTTCCTCTTTTTGTGAATGCAATTGTGGTCGTTTTGAAGGACGATTTTTATGGTTGGAATGAGTTAATTTACATTTTACTTTCTTCACATTTACGTACCTGCCGTACTCCCTGGATGCCTGCCTCGCAGGTTCCAGGTCTGCTTTATTGCAGTCTTGCAATGATGAATGGGTAATCTTAGAGCCCGGGAAATTTACCTTAAAAAGTTCTCTTATGATCTCCTTTCCCGTCTTGGTGTAGTCTCCGCTTTCTGTTTCAGAGTATCTATTGAGCTGTGAGGTTCTTTCGAAGATATCCTAGTGAGTTCGGTACATTCTGGAACATTCTCAATGTCCTCCCTCAAAACTTTGGTGTAGTCAATAAGGGCCATTTTATATACATCCCAGACTGACGTTTCTTAGCTCTGTTGAACTTTTTTCCTGATCTTCCTCCCATGCTTTCAAGGTTTCTTTTCCACCAGGGCACATTCTTGGATACTCCCTTGTTTACCATGGGGCAGTTAACGTTGAACGTGGATGTAATAGCGCCTTGGAATTCCTCTGCAACGAATTCCAGATCTATTTAGTTGCTTATCTTTCCCAGAATCCCTTTCAGACTAAAATCTAGTTCTGCTGTGTAAGCTTCTTTGTCGAATTCCTCGAGGTTCACGAGTTTCTATTTCTATTAAAATTGATGTGCCTATGATCTGAGCAACTCTCCTCATTAGACACGTGCCAATCATGGACGTTGCTTCCTACGTAAGTGGTTGCTAATGTTATATCTATTACCTCATTCCATCTTGAGTTCATAAAAGTAGGATCGCTGCCTACAATTAGTATGTCCAAGTTAATTGTCATAATAAATTGTAGTAAAGATTTGCACATTGGGTATTTTCGGTACTCACCAGGTCGCGTGGTGTGCATTCGCATCATAGCCAATGATGAGCTGTGAACCACTGGTTCCGCTGCTCATCACCAGATCCAGTTTTCACATCTATGGTTTGGTCGTGGAATTTCCTTGGGCACCTAGAAGATCAGATTATAACCCACCAGATTTCTCTGTTTAGTCTAGTATGAAGAAAATAGCCAACAAGAAAAGAATTGAGTCTCGCGAAGAGTTGCTTCAAAAAAATCAAGAAGCTGCCAAGATAATCAGAAATAAGGCAGGACTGTTTTCAACATCAGAAGGATCTTTAAGAAAAGGCATAGAGAAGTGGATTGAAATGGACAGTGGACATTTCGAGCAGTTACTCTAAATAAGTTATTCACCAGTAGTATGCGGGCGCTTGTATTGACAGTTGTATCACTTTGGTACCCTTTTGGAAAGTCAACTTTGTAAGACATTATTTTCAAACATATGTATGTTATTACTCTACTGATAAAGTATGATTCAGTGTGTATGCATTATTTCTTTTTATTATTTATTATTTACCTGAATTTCGTAATTTAAAGATCAAAAATTGTGTTCCTTGGACGAATTGCATTGAAACTTTCGAATGCAAGTATCGCGAAAACGGATCAAGATATCAAAATTAAGCAAGTATGTATTGTTCATGTAAAAAAGCTTGCTCTTTCAAATTTTCTATTCGGTTTATGTGATTCTGCATATACAAAAAAGATAAACTTCGTTTTACCTATTTAGCAGAGTGTAACCAGCGCCCTCTATGAGCAACGGTAAAAGTGATGTCAAATTCCTATTCATCATGCTGAAAAACATAATAATATCAATTTTCACGTTGACTCTATGAAAACTCGCTGAATTATTGGGCAATTTAGAAATAAAATTATAAACTTGCACATCTTGTACCTATGTCTTAAACTAGCAACATTTGTATGAGGCATGTTGTGCTCAATCCTCATGTTCTAGGCTCTACTATACCCAGTTTCCAGATTTCCCATTCTTAACTAGTCACATTGTATATTGTACATTACCTCTTGAAGAAGTCATAAATTAAATGAGGAAATATTGAGGTTCTAAAAAAGTAGTTTTAGCAAACACACCGCGTTACCCAAATAATTCTACACCAGAACAGAGTCCGGTTGGTACTTCTTTTCAAATAATATACATATTTTATACAGATAAATCCAAAAATATGGCTTTTTATATAACAAAAAAATCAAATAGTGACCTTAAACTTAACTCAAAAATCGTGCCTTAGTAGAAGGAAGAAACATATCTCTTTAAAATGAATAATATAACGTAATAGCTTAAGCAGTTAATAAAATAAATGCGAAATGCATCAATTTAGCTAGTCTATCTTATTTAAGACATATGTATACCCACAACAGTAACACCTATTCTACCTTAATTTCAGCTCTGAGCTTTAGGAATACTTTCCAACGACTTTTCGTTTCAGTATTTTCCAAAACATGAAGATTTGAGAAAATACGATCTATATGATAAAAATGCCGATAGGTGTTAAATATACACGACAGTCTGGATTTCAAAAAAGATTTAGGTATCTCAAGGTAATCGTTTTTATTTTATAAAACCAAAATAAACAAGAACAATTGCCCTCACAGAAATACCATTTTAATTAAGCAAATTAATCAAACCAGAGCACATTGTATGGTTAGTAGGGATTATTATAATAGCTAGATTATTGTTTTCGCGCAGTAGTAGTCCGACAATTGTTCGTCAACGACGTAATAAAAATGGTTTCATTTATAATGGAAATTATAAACTATCACGATTATATCATGAAAACTTATGGAGGTAGTATTTTTATCTATATTTATGATCTGGAAGTTCCTAAGTCGCTATAAAATTATGTAATATAGATCCACGTGTGGAAAATTGGTTCATAATTAATTCTTTTTGGTGGATATTGGGCATCATTTTAGCCTATCTTTGCTTTGTGCTATACGTTGGTCCCAAGTTTATGGAAAACAGGAAGCCTTTTAAAATAGACAAATTTACTTGTAATATACAACGCAATACAGGTTATGTACAGCCTAACATTGCTGACATTGGTAAGTCTAATCGGGAATCCAAATTTCTTACAGGGCACAAGAGGAGTTTGTTTCAGGCCACTATTTATGTGTTACCATATTATAGTTTGCGATGTGAACCCTGCAAATTTTCCCAAAGTGATCCCGATGTGATGGCGTTGAATCTAGGGTGCGGGTATTTAGTTGCGAAAATCATTGAATTGTTGGATACGGTAATAAATAGAAAATAATTAAGTAGCTAAAAGATCATTTGTCCTGTTTTAGGTATTTTTTATTTTAAAGAAAAATTATCGCCAATTAACTTTTCTACATATATACCACCATTCAGAAATGGTTTTCTTCTCATGGTTGGGCACTCGATTTATAGCCAGTGGTAGCACAATATATTTAGGATACATGAACACCCTTGTCCATGTGATTATGTACAGTTATTATTTGGCCAGCGTGTTCTTCAAGGCCGAGACGCTAATGTGGGTAAAAAAGCCCATAACTCAAATTCAGATTGTGAGTGTTACGCCAAAAACTTAATGAAGCTAACTAACTACCGTACTTTATTATTTCTTGTAGGTTCAGTTCGTGTTAATCTGTCTGGTATACACCGTGATTATGCTGCAACCCGATTGTAGTTATCCGAAAATGATATGTCTGACTTTCATATTTCAGGCACTACTTATGCTTTACCTATTTCTCAAATTTTATTTTAACAATTACGTAAAGCGAAAGGTTAAATAAGAAATCATACTATTTATACGGTTTTTGCGAACAGTAACAAAGCGTTTACTCATATAGTTCTTAATTAATACATTTACATCAGACCAAAATAAATATATATCAATTGAAATAAAAATTTATGTAGCAGTGCTATCTATAAACTGAAGATGATTTAATAAAGAATATATACAGGCACGCCATAATAGGTCTTTTGCACGACAAAAAATCACATACAAGATACTATAAAATCACAACTATAATTTAATTAACGCCAGCGTTCGCACGAGAAAATAAAACAGAGCACGACAGAATAGAACAATGAAGACAAAATAAGAATAATAACACGATAGAATCATTCCTAATATTTGCTAATACGAATATGTTTTAAGGTTAACTTTATTGTCCTGACAGAAAAAGGTAAACTAACGACAAAAAAGATTCTGAAAGGACCCCTATCTTTTGATAGGCATTTTCTTTTTTTCCTGTGTAAATATTTTTGAATCGTTTTGTACATTATATTGGTGTTACAAAAATTTTTGTTACTGGTTTACCTTTTCCCGTCCCGACAATAAAGTGAACTTCAAAATATAATCGTATTAGAAACTATTCTATCGCCTATTGTCTTATTCTATCGTGCATTATCTTACACTGTCATGCGTTCTCTTGCTTTGTTGTGCAATATAAACTTTTAACAGGCATTTTCTTTTTTTGTCGTGTAGATGTTTATGCCTTACTGTACATTTTATTGTCGTTTCAAACACCTTTCTTATCGCTAAGTCAACCTTCTCCGTCGGGACAATAAATCTAACCGTTTATTAAATTAACTTTTTTTATCTTATTTCTACTAATCAAAAATTAAATCATTCAAAAATTGTTTTGCAATGATAAGAAAATATGGGTAACACTCTCTCCTTATTATCACTGCCAGTTCATGCTTTCTTTTATACCTATACAGGGTATTCCACGTAACTGGTTCATTAAAAGTTTATGCTGTTCTATTATTTACTTATATTTGAGATTTTGGCACCAATATCTGTTTGATTGGAACTATAAATGCAAAATACCTTAACCAAAATATCACTTTCGGTTGACCGGAAATGGATGTCAACTTTGTTATTTTAAATGGAATAATATAATTTTTTATTTATTTTTGGATTCTACAACTATAAATACGTCAGTTTTCACTAGCTATTCCTATAGCTACATGTTTCCGTTTTTGAGTTATTTAAGTTTTTCTTTTTTTTTAGTCATAATCATTGCATCATTGAGAAATTAATATCTTGGTTAATACTGCAAGTAGAGACTCCAAATTTGCTATGTTATGAATGCAGATATAACTCTAAGAAACGGTAAGCACACTTTACATTCTAACATACAGGCTGTTCAAAACTGAGGAACAAAGTGACATATTTTCAAATGCAGAAAACTCATTTTTTTTTTTAAATAGAACACCCTGTATTTTAATTCGAAATTGGGAAGCCAATATCAACCCCCATCGCTTATATGAGCATTCCCTATACCTATCTTTAATAGATTTTGAGATATGAGGGACTTTTTGTTAAACAGACTAAGTAGCCCTATCTTTGCGTGTTTGTAGCTGGCTCTGAATGGGATTAATGTCAAATCCATTGACTAACCAAAAGTGTTTATGTATATCATTGTAATTACACTTTCGTACAACGCAATATTAATAGAAATGACTATTCGAACAGACATTCTTGTATGGTTATTCAAAAATAATACATGAATTGACGTGAATCCATTTCAGAGCTAGCTACAAACATTTAAAGATAGGGCTACTTAGTCTGTTTAACAAAAGTCGCTCATATCTCAAAATCTATTAAAGATAGGTATAGGGAATGTTCATATAAAGTGATAGGGGATGATATTTACTTCTTAATTTCGAATTAAAATACAGGGTGTTCTATTTAAAAAATTGAGTTTTCTGCATTTGAAAATATGTCACTTTGTTCCTCAGTTTTTAACACTTTGTATGTTAGAATGTAACGTGTGCTTACCGTTTCTTAGAGTAATATCTACATTCATAACATAGCAAATTTGGAGTCTCTACTTGCAGTATTAACCGAGATATTAATTTCTCAATGATGCAATGATTATGACTAAAAAAAGAAAAACTCAAATAACTCAAAAACGGCAACATGTAGCTATAGGAATAGCCAATGAAAACTGACGTATTTCTAGTTGTAGAATCCAAAAATGAATAAAAAAATATATTATTCTATTTAAAATAAGAAAGTTGACATCCTTTTCCGGTCAACCGGAAGTGATATTTTGGTTAAGGTATTTTGCATTTATAGTTCCAATCGAACAGATACTGGGGCCAAAATCCAAATATAAGTAAATAATAGAACATCATAAACTTTTAATGAACCAGTTGGTGGAATACCCTGTTTATCTATATTGCTATATTGTAGAAAATAACTTATTGAAACTTTATTGTCTCTCTCTGTTAGTTCCGTACTTATAAAATATTTACCAGTCGCGAGTGATAAAAGTACCAGAGAATGAATTTCTTATCATTCGTGAAACTGAATGAATAAAAAATTCAACTTTTCATTTACGTAATCGTATTTTTGTATTTCTTATACTCCGATATATACATATTAGATATTAGATTAGACCCTTAGTTATTTTTTATACTATAGATATTTATGAGAAGTATATATGGAAAAATACGAAAATTATGCTTTTTCTAGAAAATATTTGTTACCTATTTCTTTAACGAGACAACTCACCCTTTCTTGCTAAAATAATCTCCTCAAATAATAAATACCTTTTAGTAGTTTATATTAGTTTGGATAGTACTGCAAGGTTGTATAAAAATTAAGCGCTTAATTTAAAAATTTAACATCCCGACACATCAAAAGCTTTTGAACAACTTCATCTTAAGAAATATGGCTTGAATTTTTTTTTGTTAGCCAATTTTATTCTAATTCTATGATAGCAAGTTTGTGGATGTATGGATTTAGAATGAAAGACAAATTTTCAGATCATTAACGACGATGTTTCGACAATTCTCAAGTTTAAAGGAATTACTACAATACGCAAGGAACTGCTACTACTAGTATGCTGTAGTTGACATTTCCATACATTATTACATTACAACATAATGTGGTCAACCACAGCATAGTAATTATTTTCACGTAAGTTTTTCATTTTTCACTGTGTTATATTAAAATGACATGCTTCTTTCTGTAATGCTAATTCCTTTAAACTTGAAAAAACAATAAATTGTTGAAACGTAGTCGATTAACGATTTTCAAGCCATTAACATCTGAAAATTTGTCTTTCATTCTCAAGCCATAAATCAACAAACTTGCTATCATAGACTTAAGAAACATCGCCTTTCATTGAAATATCTTGACGGAGTCGCTCGAAAATGTGATAAGCCTAAGTTTAAATAAACATTATTACTCATCCAAAATAGAAATTAAATTGGCAACAGAGAAATGCTTCAGGTACAACATCAAACAACGATAAGAACTAGAAAATTAAAAAACGAAAAATTTGTTGACATTAAAATAATGTATATATATATATATCATCTCAGAATGAAAAGGTAAGCGATCTATATAGGGAAAATTATTCACGAGAAAAATCTGAAAATTTGAGTTTATACTAATATGGATTTGACCTAACGGAGCAATATATGCGTAAGTCTAGCACTTTCGGTTATACATGATGTTGACATTAACTTCCTTATTTTAAATGCAACACCCTCTATATTTTTATATTTTTGATTTGTCCTTAAAAGTCTAGTTAGAATATATGTAAGGGGTGTACGTAAATTTATTTGTTTTCGAGATATTTCGATTCTGTACAGAAAAGTGACTTTTGCAACCTTTTAAAAAAACGTTAATATCTCATATGTGTTTCCGGTTTTCTTCAATCCACTTGGCATACTTATGAACTGAATTCAAGATGGCGTATAAAAATTATTGTATTTTATACAGGCGGTTCATGAAAATTCTTAAAACATCAGTTCCGAAGAATGCAGAAATATAAAACAAAATCAAACGGAATACCGTATTTTTTTCTGCCTTATTATTATTTAATGCTAAAAATAATAGCTATTTGTTATTAACATCCCTATACCTATCTGCGAGGGTATCCGAGTTATTTCAAAAAAGTATTTTCTTACATTTTAAAAAATATGGAAAGCTAGCCATGCCGCAAACACAATTGCAGTATAACTGTCAATAATATGTACACCAAAATGCCAGCGCGCTTAATTATACAAACGAATACTATTTAAATTTATTTATTATCTATGGAGAATGTAACAAAGTAATATCAAGAACATGTGACACTTTCGCTCTAGGTATCCAAAGAACAGAAACCGTATGTAACTGTTTTAAAACGTACAGTACAAAATTTTAAAAACAATGGTTCAGGCAGAGCTACAATTTAGATTCACAAAAACAGAATATACATATATATTACAAGACTGAAATGCGATATAGTAAAGAAAATAAGTTAGTAATGTTAAAATATTAATTAATTTAATAAATGTTGAAAATGCCGCCCGCATTTTCCACATATTTTGAGCAGGTACCCCATGATAAGTAGTTTTTCAAGGTACATGTGAAGCTAAGCTTTGAAAAGCATTTCTTACATGTTGGATACAGTCATCTATGATTATTTATTAGTGGAGTGGCATAAACTTGACCTTTTACAGTACCCCAAACAAAATATCTAACGCTGCTTAAAGGTGCGTCCACACGATCGGGGTTCGCCCGATGTGTCGCTCCAAATGTTCGGGAAGATTCGGCAACTACCAAACACGGATCGTGTGGACGCGACCGTTCACACGATTCGTTCGTCGATTGCTGTCAATTGCAAATATATACTGGACCCCTTCAGGTTGCCGTTATTGGTCGCATATTGCAGAAGTGAGGCAAAAAGGATTAGAAATATTTTAAGCGATTTTTTTTATACACGAGTCGTGATAGTGAGGGACAATTACTTTCAAATGATTTATTTTTTTCACATCAAGGACGGAATATTATGTGTGTGAACATATACTATTAGCAATGTATTTGTTAACACATAAATATCATCTAACTTTCTAATTTTTCTATTTATAAGAAGAATATTATACACATTCAACAACTCGAAATAATTTGATTGGCGACCTTTCCGTCATATTTAAAACAAAATTATAATTATGGATTTAATTTATTTCAGTATGTACTGCATACTTTTAAAATAATGAAAATACAGTTCTTTAATTAGTAATAATATATAAATAAGTGTTCTTTAAAATTTATTTTTAAATTCTCTGTCTACCGGTTTCGGCTTAAGCCATCTTCTGGACAACAGTACGTCTTAAAAGGAACTAGAAGCTTAATTTAAACTTGATGTAATTAACATTATAATAAAATATTTTAAACAATGCACAAATAAAACGAAAAACACGTTAAAATTTTGTTAAAATATATGATGATGGTCATGTGTATGAAAACGGGCTGTAGTAGTTCTTTAATTTATTATATCCACCAATTTAATATAATGATGATGATTCTAAACTATTGTTACTAATGACCAGTGTGGTGTCGTCTGTGTACATAAAAACTAGGATATTAGACACAAAGGTATAGATATCATTAGTATATAAATTAAATAACAAGGGACCTAGCAAAGAACCTTGCGCAACTCCGTGTAGTACGGATTTATACTTCCTAACAGTGTTGCTATTATTATAACTAATGCTGACATATTGCATACGACCATCTAAATAAGATGCAATCCAGCTAGCAGCAGTGCCCCTTATCTCATATTCAAATAACTTGTTCAATAAATATTGACTGTTGAACGCAATCAAAAGCCTTACTGAAATCACCAAAAAATGACACTGGAAGTTGTTTACTATTTATGCAGCCAATGATGAAATTGTAAAAAGATAGTAAAGCAGTAGTTGTAGATTTTCCTCTTCTAAAGCCATGCTGATTGTTGTTAAGTATGTCATATTTTTCTAGAAATGAATTTAGTCGAATTATCATGCAATATTCAAATATCTTTCCAACATTTGACAATAAAGAGACAGGCTTGTAATTTTTAACGTCAGTCTTGCTATTAATTTTGTGGATCGGAATAATAGAGGTTGTTTTGAAACAAATAGGAAATTTACCAAGTGTAAAGGACATACTTACCAGATAAGTTAGAGGTTTTAACAGTAAACTAGCAAACTCTCTCAGGATTATTGTCGATATATCGTCAGGTCTTGAAGTATGTTTGTTTTTTTAATTTTGATATTGCATAGCTCATGTCATACTCCGTAAAAGGGAAAAGGCACATTGTATGAAAATTTCAAGTAATGGTAGTATCTACAGATGTATCAGGTATACCATTAATGATATCGTTTATTGATTGTTGAAAAGAACAGTTAAATAAATTTGCTAGCCTCTGCAGGTCATTTATTTATTACATCATCTTGTAAAACCTCAATAGTATTATGTACAGTAGTCATTGATACAAACTCCCGGATCATTTCCCACATCTTTCTGGTTTTGTTTTCAGAATTGTTAATAATTCTAGCTTTGTAATTCTCTTTTGTTTCATTGACCAAATGAGTGTGCTCTCGACTTCGATGCTTATACAAGTCTATTTAGCTGCGGAATACCTTTTCTGGCGATATACAAATCTTGTAAATTTCGCACTAAGATTGAAGAACTTCATTGGTTATCCAATTCTTTCTAGATAGGCACGTCCTTTATATCTTCTAGGCAATTTAAATATGTAAGGTAGTTTTTGCCTTGCCTTAGCTATAATTTCTTTATGTTTCATTAAATCGTTACAAATTCATATCATCAAAACCAACACCATAATATTCTTAATTTAGTTTATTTTTCGTGGCAAATTTATGCATTCTTTCAGATCGTTTCTTTTCTCAATTTTCTACTTTTTTTTCCTCTTTCTTTACAATTTCATCTTAGATTCTTGGCGGTTTTTGAGCGATTTCCTTCCTTTCTTCCAACTTATCATTCATATTCATTACAAAAAAATCTTTTAATAACTTTACCACTTCCTTTTATTTTATCTCCATTGTTTTCTATAAATCACTATTTTTCTCTATGATGACGAAATATCTGCTACTTGAATTTGCACCAGCTACATGCGCCAAAAATGTTGTATTATACCCCAGTAATACAAATATGTTGCCCAGACTTTATTCCTTTATTCTACAGTTCTTTAACATAACAGATTGCATGGATGCATTAGTAAACAAAAATAACTATATCGGTTCGATCTGCGTTCCCTTGCTAGATACTAGAACCAAAAAAATAAGTACGTCAATTTTTCAAATACATATTTGAAACGTCAAAAAGTTCACTTATTTTTGTGGTTTTTAAAAGTCATGTGACGTAACAGCAATATATATTTGTTTATTTATCTGTACTTCCACGTTATTCAAGTCGTAAAGATAAGTCATTTATATACATACGGTTTTGTGCGATCTGTGCATCTTCAAACATATATAATTTTACCTTCCATTGCTATATACTGATGCAGAGTGGATACATGAATAAAACACCAGGTTTTTTAAAAATCCTGTAGAGCTTCATATTTTGAAATATATGAATTACTTTTATGTAATATCTCTAATAAATCTGCTACCCTGCGTGGTTCGTGGTGTAAGCAATATTTGTGTTTTCAACACTTTTATACAGAGTACCATTGTTACAGTAATTACATGGCACAATTATTACATGTACAATTGCACTATTGACTGTTTCATGGACTATTTACTTTCTTTTTAAATTGTGTTGTGTTTCCCAAGATGTACTATTCTTAAAGTTTATCACTGACATTATACCTGCTACCATATTTTATCCCACTACTAAAAATAAACAATGGCGTTTTTTACCGAGGATTATAGTTTAAAATAAATTAGTTTTTAAGCTATTAAAAATATGGGTTGCATTTCACCTTACTAAGGATTATCAGTGTTACTAGGTGATCGATGTATTATACCGTGAAATACGTACATATAAATGTTTATAGTCGTTGAAAGTTTTAGATCGTAATCTCACTAATTTCATAAGCATAAAATTTTCGATCTATAATTATAATATGTTTCGAAGCCACAAAACAATAATTGTGGCTCGACGGTGAACCACTAAACTTGTGCTAATAAACTAACGCAAGTTAAGCAATTAAATTAATTTAAAAGTATATGTAGCAATCAGTCATAATTAGCATATATCACGTTTAACCTTGCCAAGGATCATTAGTGCTGTTAGGTGGCCGATGGACTATACGCAGGAGGAAAGATGCTAACATTTTTGCAGAAATCATGCAGAGAACCCTGATAACATCGAAAGGGTGGTGTCTAAAGCAAAACTTAAAAGTTAATACTACGCAAACAGCACTAGTTGCCTTTACGAAAAGAAGAAAGCAAAGTGGTCTAAAACCACCAGCTCCTCTTAGCAAAACGGTATAATTCAGTGATGCTAAATTCCTAGGATTGATTCTTAATTCGAAGTTGGAATGGAATAAACAGCTTGAGCAGATGACAAAATAAATGCAACACAAATGCAAAAACGCGGGGATTGAAACCACAATAGTGTACTGGTTATACACTGCAGGGGTAAGACTTAGTTAGGTTAGTATACCAAAGCCACGGAGAAGCAGACAATTGTTAGAAACTTAAAGGTACAGAGACTCCCTTGCCTGTGGATCACTGGAGCAAAAAGAAAATCACTAACAGCTACTAGAAAAATCATGCCAAATCTCCCCCTCGAATATTTATATTAAAAGGACGGAAAAAAGCAAAAAATGAGGGCATACAGGCTGAAACATGATGGAAATTGGAGAACCCGGAATACTAGAAATAGATCACAAACCCCATCTTTGAAATGGGGACTGCTAAACTTTTCTTTGGCAAACTCTTCAAGGTTATATTGGACTGGATGAGTGGAGAGCAGAGTAAAAACCAGATGTTCAAAAGTGGAATTTCTATGGATTCTGTTTCTGTGAGAAGTGACAACAAGCTAGCGTTTTCTAGACAATAATGTTAACGTGAAGACAAGTAATTCAGATTTTCCTATCGCCAACGTTATCAAAACACACCGGAAATCTCCGTGAAAATGAGCACATTTGTCTTCAAAATCCATTGCATTTAGAGAATTTCAGCTTTGGCGGTGTCGCTCAAACGTTGCATTTCTTTCTAACAAATGTAGTCTGATATTGTTCTTGATTATACTTACGTATACAGTCGCGAGCAAATGTTATAGGCACCTTTGACAAAATTAATGGGTTTCATGTTTCTTGCATTTTTTTTTTGTGACAGATATTTCAACTTTATATAATCGTCTTTATGGTTACAATTGTCTTTATAGATACCTTTTGTAAATGTATTATTTTTTTTATATATTTTCAAGTCTTCGAGATGTCACTTTCCCCCTCCCATCTAAAAAGTATTATAGCTGTACTAAAAACACTCTAATATGAAACAAATTAATAAGACCCCTTAAAATACTACATATTTATAATGTATTACCTACAAGTTTTTATTTTCTCATTTTTTACTGTGATATTTGCCCAAAATTTAGGGTGCCTATAATATTTGCTCGCGACTGTATATGGGAGAAAACAAATATGCCTCATTTTTATTTTTATTTCGGCGGTGCATCTTCTTTCATTGTTTGCGTATTAGTTTATCGGTTATTATATATAAACTGCCATACACATCACACCTAGAATATGTGACGAACACAGCCATTAGGAACTTCTGAGCCTGTAGAGGTATGTTCAGTAAAACGTGGGGGCTAAAGCCTGCAGTGATACACTGGATGTATACGAAAGTTGTAATAGCCTCTATAACTTATGCCATGCCTCGCTAGTCTGGTGGCATAAAACAAATCCAGGTTATAACTGCGCTTAGTAAAGTCCAAAGGATAGCCTATTTGGGCATCACGCGAGCCATGTCCTCAACGCCGACGGCCGTTAGGGAGACCATTTTTGGGCTTCCCTATCCGGACATCTCTCGCTACAGCTGGTATTGTGGTCTGAAGCAACCCTAGGGCTTACAGAGCAAAATATAGTGGATGCAAGGGCTTCTCTGGCAAAGTCGGAGACTACTACAGTATGTTCAAATACATCGAACAGGCAGCCTTTGCGAAGGCTGATAAGACCTCGCCCGTTTTCAGCTTCTCTGGGGGATACAGCATAGATATCTCCAGCAGCGAAATTGCAATAATGTACATCCGCAAACCGAAATGGGGTATATCCCCCTGGTTTATCAATGCCTCGAAAACCCGTAATGTCACGGGCATTGGAATATGGAGGGAGGGAGAGCAGGACTGCGAAGATTTCAGTATAGGGACCCCCCTACCATTTTCCAGGGGGAATTTGTTGCCATCCAAACTTATGCTGAGGGCACTTCAAACTGTCTGCGCAAGAATAGAAAAGTAGAACTCTTGACTCTGAGGTAGTACTGGGGTGCCACAAAAAACTTAAACAACTGGCGCAACATCTAAATGTTACATTTAGATGGGTGGCAGGTCACTCTGTGATCAGAGGCAATGAAATAGCTGGCACGTTAGCAAGAAGTATTAGTGAGCCGCCATTCTTAGGCTCAGAACCTACGCGTGGTAGTTCATATGGCAGCACCAAAACGTTTGTCAGATCCCAACTTGCTGTTAGGCACTGCTCCTTTTGGAATGGACTCGTCTGCGCAAGACACTGTAGATCTCTAGGGCTTCATCCAAATGTGGAAAGACTCCGTAAGGTAATTTTATGAGCAGGGATAGATTGAGGTTACTCACAGAAATTTTAACTGGGCATTGCATGGTGCTAGCGAACTCTCCCCTGAGCAGAAAGTGTAGGAGTGCGGAGGAAATTCGTGCTTTCGGGGTCGATCGGGATGGACGAACTCAAAGTCGGTAAGTTAACTCTCTGCTAGATTGCGAACTTTTTTGATAGGGTGCGACCTGAATGAGAGGGCTAAAATTGACATGGGGGCATAGTAGGTCTTTCTGGTCGAGTTGCTTTCTTCGGCTTACGCCCGCCCGCGGAACATAAGTACAAAAGTATAAGAATGTTTTTCTTGTGAACTTTAAAATATATTTTTAATTTCAATTTTAAACAGTGGAAGATATATCTAAATAAATCGAAATAAATTTATGACGTGAAAATGGTAAATTAAAATATATTTAAAAATGGAAACAGTTGGTAAAAGTATTGTGTGCAAGTGGAGGGCGCGGGCCCAAAATTAAAGCCAGAGGAGTTCTCAATGAAGTTACTTGAAGCTTGAGCGATATTGAGCTAAGAATATTAGGCTTAATATCAAACCGTACTATTCGAGTACTAGAAAAAAAAAAAACACTTTGGGGTAATATAGCTATAGAAAGTATAATGCTTCTACATTCCTAAATCATATAATCTTATTTGCAGCTGGAAATTGAGAATTGACGCGACCGAGAAAAGTGGTACTGAAAGCTCTGTCCCACTTCTACATTGGAAAGGTATGAGCTGTTTATAAATATTGTGAAATTATAACAGGCGAAGCTATTTTTCACTTCAAATTATTTTCTAAATTTGTGCTAACATAATCTGAAATTTATAGACCTTGTTGTTCGAAGCGAACAAAACCAATTCCCCCACATCAAACTAAACATAATCAGCAGTCCGCAGCCACCTACAAATAAAAAATGGGAAAAGATTTAAGGATCACTGAGATTAATACACCTGCAAGAGGAAGTGTTGTGCTGGATCATCAGCACACACTGAAGGTAATCCACACTTACATATATCGTCTTAAGATAATTTGAGGAAAGCATAGTTTGTAGACCCTCAACAATAAAGGAAAATGGGATGATATCGAAGAAATGTTCACAGAGCACATAGAAGATATTAAAAGGCTGGAGGCTCAAAATGATGCCGTAGTTTTTCCGCTACAAGAAAGAAGAGAAATTCTAAAAAAAATATTTTTGTTATACATTACTCTATTAATAAAGAGATTATGGTTAATGTTATTTTTGCCCCACCTCCACATAAGTTATGTAAAATTGCACAGCAATTTATATATTCTTGTTACAAAATCTAGTGAACACCTTAACACTCATTCCAACTTCGTAAGCAAAAATCTCTATCTCCGTTCCGATATTTATTTTGCAAATACACCTTGATGTACCTATTCGGTGACATTAGAAGTGTTTTTTTGCTTCAACTTGATTTTTTTGGCAATGTGACTTTTGATCACAACAAAAATGAAACGATATGTACTACGAAAAAAATAATAATGATATGTTTGGCGACCCCGTAGCTGAGTACACTCTTGTACACGTCTAGGCATCAACAAAATCAGGTGGTAGATATCTGCTTGTGGCACCTTGTTCCAAGCAACTTGAACTTCGTGGATTAACTGTGCCAGAGTATGTAAAGGATGGTGCAGTCTCCTCCCCCATCCTACATATGCTCAATAGAGTTTAAATGTGGCGAACGGCAAAACATTAACTTCTGCTTCTTGAAGAAAGTCTATAGTTGATGACGTGCGTCGTCTTGCTGAAAAAGGACGTGTGAATGACCATTTAGATAAGGTAGGTAATCACCAACTTAGCACGCAACTGTCATATTGCCTCTAATAAAGAGAAGTAGTGATCGGCTACCATAGGCAATAGCCCCCAAACTATTACTCCAACAGTCCTGTGCATGCCTCCCAACAGCAAACTCAATATCACGTTGCTCTCCAAGCTTGCGTCGTATTCTTCTATGGCCATCGTGCATACCTAAACAAACTCGCGATTCATCGCTGAAGACGACATTATGTCATTCTGCCCCCCAATGCTGCCATTCTCTGCACCAGTTCAAACATTGATAATAGACAATGGAAGCACTAATCGTGGACGGAATGAAAAAAGTCCAAAGGCTCAAATGCCACGATATAGTGTACACATAATAACATGTCTACTTTCTTCTCCAAACCATTGGTTAGCGATTTGACGCATATTAGAGGCGGCTATCTTGACGCCCTGTGGTACAGCTCGATTGACCATTTGGTCTCCTTCGTGTACCTCTACCCTCTTCTGTCCACACACGACAAACACGCATTACCGTAATTACAATACAATTAACATGGCGGCCAATTCCGCGATAGGCAAACCAACATCTCTAATAGCTAACAATTCTACTCCTGTCAAAGTCACTAACACCGTGATAATTTTGACATCTTCGAACTCTAGGCATTTTGTTACGCTTAACACCTGTAGACGGGCGCGCAATAACTAAACATTTCTGTACTAGTCAGTTCTTATAAACACACAAAGATGAAAAAGTTCACATTCTTACCATAGCTTGCTTTAAATAAAAGTTATTCTGATGCTAAAGAATCAAGTTGAACAAATTCCTTCTGGGTGTAGCACTTCTAATGTCACTGATTGTGAGTATATTTGAATTTCTCCACACATGTGCAACATGTACTGAATCTCAAAAACTACGACCCACTGCTAAGAACTTTAAATTGAAATTTGACATTAATAGCACATTCATCCCCTTCTGTTCCTGTACACATATTCTTCCTCTGCTGGAGGTATGATAGTTATATTTGCGCCATCAACAGCTCCTATAATACCAGGAGATCCAGTTTGGTTCATATACACGATTTTGAGTTTGTGTTTCTTCTCCAACTGTTCTAGCAAACTTAATGCAGTTATTTTCCAAAATTGCTCTTCTATTGCCAGAGTGATTAAATGAATCCTTGGTGAACACTCGATTGACTCATGCTCACTAAAAAATTTTGTTCGCAAGAATCTTCTTTGATCACATCCTACTGCAAGAAATCTTAATGTAAGAAACATTTGCAATTGCCAAGGAATTAATGGTTGTAAATTTTCTTATCTTGATTAAGTCAAAACAAGTTAATAAATAGCTCCTCAAGAATATTTAAAGGTTAACTTGTATTCATAAAATGTCGGACGATCCATTGCAGTTTAACGAATTTCTCTCTCGGTTTCTTCGGTTAATAAAAATTTTTAGCCATATTTTCCAAACGAGATCGATTATCACAACTACTATTTAAAGATAGATACGTCTTACGAAGACTTTTAGCGTGACTTGTCCTAACGGTAAAGGCAGAGCCGAAGGCGTGAGAGTGACAGGACCTACCTTAAATAGAATCGCAGTTGACAATGGAAGTGGGGCGAAAGCGTTTCTCACCGAACGTGAATCTCACCTCTGGTACGTAGATGGCTCGGAAAGACACACAGGTTCTGGAGGTGGTATATAAGAGGAAACCTTAAATCGTAAAGAATACATGATGTTTGGTCAATATATCACCGTGTATCAAACGAAAATAATGGCAATAGAAACATGCGTCCATAGGGCATTGGAGAAAAAAAAAACAACCCAAGAACTAGTTGATCGATATCCCATCGGATAGTCAAGCGGCCTTAAGGACATTAGCATCTCATCAAGTAACGTCAAAACTTATAGGGGGATAGCGAGGATAACCTCGCAAAAAAAGGGGCTGGAATGCCTTTCGTAGGGCCTGAACCTTTGCAGGTTAAGTAGCAGTACAATACTGAGAAACTAAAAATGGAAATGGAGCAGAGAAAATCCAGTTACTGGGAAAATCTCCAGGGAATGAGGCAAAGTAAAATTCTTCTGGAAACTTATAACCAGAAGAGGTTTACAGAATGCATCAACCTGAGTAAGAACAATGTTCGCATATTAACAGGAATACTTTCAGGCCATTGTAGACTGAAAGGACACCTGAGTAAGCTTGGATTGGAAAAAGATCCTGAATGCAGATTTGTGGGGAACAGGATGAAACTCATCCACCTCTTCTCAAACTGCGTAAGCCATCGTGCAACCCGAGGGCATTGTACCTGGTGCGTGTGAAATCGAAGAGGGAGAACTTACTAGACTGGGGCCTCTGACATCCTACATTTTTTAAAAAGGAATAGATTGGAAGGCCAGCTGTAAAGCAGCAAGAATAGGGGACACAATAGATCTTTTAGGTCGCAGTGTAACACCACCCTTCTATTACATACATACACCTCAAAACTGTTTGGATTACGTAAAGAAACCTAAGAGTCTGGTTTAACACAACCAAGTTGCTTTGGTGTGGGTGCCAGGGTATAAAGAATTGGTAGGCAACAATTTGTAAATAAGTTAGCAAGAAATGGGTCTGAAACAAAATATCTAGATCTGAACCGGATTCAGCTGTACCAAGACTACTATATGTGGCATAACGGCTAAGTGGATCAAAAAAGGGGGTTTACTGGATCAGCATTAATGAACATGTGCACAGCAAACAGCAACAGACAACCATCTCTAGCTCAAAACCAAATACAGTTGAGTTGCTTAAAGATTGTCGTTACTATAGTGCACGGAAGTGTACAGGAAGCCATGGAAGACGATTTTTTTATAACATAAATAACTAAAATCGCCGTTCTTCTTTTAGTGGCTGAGTGGATCGTGTAAAAATATCAGATTTGCTGGAACAACTTTAAAGGAAGGATACACAGCAAAACGATAACAAGGTAAACATCTCAACAACAACTGGCTGGCGTTTTGCTGGTTTTAACTAAATACAGCTTATAATGGTGACGAAACTTCTGACAGAACTTAGCTGTTAAAAAAAGTATCTAACGGCCGTCTTTAAAGATGAACCTATATGGAAATTGTGCAACAAGGAGCAGAAGACAGCCACGTTGTTTTTGACTGTGTTTCATTGAAGCGGCAGAACTCATCATGATAAAAGCATTCAGCTAAATAAATTTGTTCGAAAAAGTTTTACTACACAAAACTCTACCAAACCTAGTAAACGGAACTACACTAAGTATGGAATAATCAATAGGCCCCAGACTACCATACTAAGGATATATTGAGAAGATCTGATTCGTACTATCAATCATTGTATCTATGATTAGCATAGATCACACTTCATCTTGCCAGAGATCATCAGTGCTATTATGTGATCGATGCATTATACGGAGAAAATTGTATCTATGCTTAATAAGCCAGCAAATCCAAATGTTTTCATAGATCTTATATCTAGAAAGCTGAAACAATGAAGGTCCCAAGTGAGTTACGTGCAGTACTCCAAGAGTGGGAAAGTATAGTCGGCCCTATGCTCCACACACCTGATACAATGATTTATTATTTTAATGGGGTAACTGCAATCCGTGATGACGCAATTCATTTTTCAACTAATTGTTTTTGTCCTTGTAACTGCGTTGCTGTAGTGGTAGTGGCTTGAATTATGTCGTGTAACTGGATGACGGAAACTGTGTTGTGAAGATTCATTTTATTGGGGGTGCTATGAAGCGGTGGCTTATTATACCTCTGAAGTCTTAATAGAACTTCTAAAACCTAAAATCTGAATCTCACCTAAAAAGGGTAGCTAGTAATGTTAAAGATAGTGAATGCCACGTCATTTTTCAAGGATTTATTGACAACAAAATTACTAACACAAGTAGAGTTGGTAGTGTATAGCGCTTTGGTAATATGTTCTTATTATTGCAAGTATATTTATTTGGAAACATGGCTTCTTAATTAATTCTATCTATTTATCAACCTTTCATCAAGTTAATGTTGCTTTCTCAAAATGGTTCTATTCTGAGAAAGGCAACTTTAACTTTAACTATTGTTGTTTTTTTGATTCTTTTGTTTATGTGATCATCATTGTATTAGTCATAGAATTAAAATAACAAATTAAAGAATGTGAATGGGACAAACCGACAGTACACACAACATATATCCATTTATACATTAACATTTATATGTATGATGGCATAAACAAAGAAACTAAAAAAAATAATATGTTAATAAATAGATAGAATTTATTAAGAAACTTATTTGCAAACAATCTATTTGCAATTCTAAGAAGATGAGTCAGTTGGATATGTAACTAGTATAGCTACAGAATTATGAGATTCGTTCGATTACAGGCTTCTCCGAAATAAGATTTGTGCAGCATATTCGAGAAAAATTTAAACAAATATTCATCAACAGCTACTGCTGACAAACAAAAATGAAATAGTATTTTTCATTGATTGAGGATATGCAAGAAAATCAAAAAGGGATTTATACAAGTTCACTTGTTTTTTATATTAAGTACCACTCTTTTTGAGTTATTTTTCGATTATAGAACTCTAAATGTTAATATATTCTATTTTAATTTTGTCAGCAGTTCATATAGTTTGCAGAAAATCACTCGATTTTATTGGTAATAAGCATGAAAGTAAATTTCTCTCGCGGAATAACACAATAGCTTGAAACTCATTGAATTTTGCTTAGCATAATGAATATTGTTTCTTTGTATCCGTTTAGTAAGAATATAATTGAATATTTAGTAGGGTCAAATAATAGGCGTTCCTTCATCAGTTATACGCCGATTACAATCACTCATTACGAAGCAAGAAAATGGCTCTGGTTATCAGGGAAGCGTTAAAGCTTACGATTATTTCTTGGAGGATCTGAGAGGTATTTATATTAATTTAAATTCAATTTGTTTATTTCTTCATAACTATTGACTTGGGTCAAGAAATCTTAGGGTTTGTCTTGCAAACTTTGTGAAACAATATTTTTTTAATTAAATTAAATAACGTTTATATCGCCAATAAGAGTGAATAGATATTCTACCAAATCTAAGCACCCTTTTATTAATACTACAAGAGTAAATTGTATATGATGTTCATTATCGGATCATAATCGGACTTATAGGACAAAGTGACAAGTAGGGATGGTGTGAACGTAGTTCCCAATATAAAAGTGGTGCTAGAATAATACCGAATGAATGCATTAGATATATGTACACTGCTAAACACACAGTTGATTTTGACAATTTCTATTTTGCGGAAAAAGAAATTACAACATTTTTTTTTAAATATAGCCACTTATAAGACAATATGACACCTTAGTAGATAAGAAATCAATAAAGTTGCTTACAAAACTATGTTCATTTATTGAGAACAAAATTCTTAATTCTTTACACAAATTTCATAATTAAAGTATATAACAGGGAA
Organism: Protaetia brevitarsis; assembly: GCA_004143645.1. Taxonomy (NCBI): domain Eukaryota; kingdom Metazoa; phylum Arthropoda; class Insecta; order Coleoptera; family Scarabaeidae; genus Protaetia; species Protaetia brevitarsis. The sequence goes on along the minus strand of RXPK01000247.1, from coordinate 1,066,813 downwards.
ATTGACAGTTGTTGATTTCGATGTCAGTTTCTCTCATTCCTTCAAAATAATTTGTATTAACACACTGAAATCCATTAATAGCAGTATAGTCTATGATTTATAGTTAATTATTTCAAATATTATATTTTTTCTGGCATATAGTCAATCTCTTATTGATAGAGATAGCATCTTCCTTCTATTAAGTTTTTGGTAAGCCCCTTCTTTTTGATGTGTTGCAATCAATGAGTTCGCCTTTAGTTTTATGCAGTAGTCGTGTATCTGGTCATAACCTTTCTTAATATAAAAAAATAAATTTTTAAGCAGCATACATGCCAATTTATAAAAATATATGTTTGAACATTATTTTAATTATTATAATTACCAGTAGTGATCCATTTAAGTAGAAAACTGATTAGATATGTATCTTCAGGAACATCAAGCGCAAAATAAACAATATATATTAATCCGAATTTCTGTTTATTTTAATAGTAATTTAAATTGAAATCTTGAAATATAAAATTGAACCCTTTTTGAAAATCACCAATTTCGGAATTAGAAGACACAAACTACTCAGAGTGAAGTGAGATAGCTGCTTTACGGGATAGATGCTCAATGGCTCTTATTACAATTAAATTAAACTAATTTACATATAGCGCCATCTATGCGAAACATTTTGTGGAGATCCGTAGTGCACATTGTATTCATTAAAAACCTGGAAAAATCAAGGAAACGTTAATGTATACGTAATGTATATTGATGTTGAATCTATGTTTATGCTTATTTTCTTAAATTTTGCTTTTCTTCAAATAATTGTTATAACACTAATTATACCATATCAGGTCTTAGTAAGGTTGGGAACACAAGTATAATTTTATCACCAAATGCTATAGATTTTCATGTATTTGTGATGCCATCCATCCTATAGAAGAAATTATCCCTAATAGGTTAAGGATAACTGTCTAAATTCCAATCAAGCTAGCAAAGTCTACAACGTTCCTTAAACAGCATTACAAGATATTTGGACAGTAATATTATGACTAGAAGATATTAGGAAAACATTCTTTCCTTGGGTTGAGAACGAAGCTCGTCTTGTTAAACGTATAAATCAATCGGTAAGACATTTTTGGACCAAAAGGCAAGAGAGAGGAAAGAGCTAGTGAGCATTGGTTTAGATATTTTATGGAAAGGTTCTTCAGATTCAGTGATTCAGTTTTTTAGGTTTTGGATTAAAAGCAACTCTGATCGTCCCACAGCATTGATATGTATTTCAGTGCCGACTTCGCTTGAGTAACATATTAAGTTTTTGCAACAAAAATTTCTATATTCATCAGATGCATTGCTGAAAACTCCCTTGTTCACTCACCATGGAGCAGTTATTATTAACAGTTGATGTCTGACGTCGTTGCTGTAATCTAAGTGTTTGCTACAGTAATGCTTTCCAGTCGATTCTTCGAGGATTGCAATAAGTTTCAATTACAGGTTCATGGGTTCCCCAAATTAAAATTGTGCCTGTGAGCTTGGCAGCCCTTCCCTCAATCAGGGACACATGCCTTCATACTCTTATATGAAAGTAGTTGCTAACGTTATATTTATTGCTCTTTCCTTTTTGAATTTGTAAAAGTAAGTCCACTACTCACATTTAGTATGTCTAAATTGTTTGCTATAATAAATTATTATAGAGGACTCACTTCTAGGTTGTAGTTGATGCTGCCCAGGTCGAGCGCACTCGCATCGCAACCGGTGATGGTTTGCGATTCACTGCTTTGTTGCTCCTCACCGGTCTCCCACTTCCGAGTTGGTGGTAGGTCTGGGCCATCAAAAATACAATTAAATCTTCGACATATTCCTGTCCTCTGACATAATTTCGACTGTGATCAGATCTCTTGAAACCGAAGTGATTAGAGGCGGCATTTTAAGGGTTTGGTTTACAAAATTAGGTTTTCTGGGAACGTCGAAGGTTCTACTATAAACCAGTTACAAATGACATCCTCTCAGACCCTTAACTTTGTCCTTGCTAAACCGAGTACTGAGGTCACAGTTTTTTCATCGCCAAGGCAAGTCTTGTAGAGGCCGCATTCGAGATCTTTTAGGATCTTGAAATTAATCTTCCTGAGCTTTAAAAGAAAAAGCCCCGATATTGGTTGGGTGCCACAACGGATGCCTCTGTCCCAAATAAAAAAATCCCATGTTTATCCCGTAACATAACATCATTCCCTGCTTTTTTGCTTAAGCAGAAGCCAGCTTCGCACCGCGTAAGACTTGGATTATGCCTCCTCCAGACGTGTCCTGACTGCCCATGGGTTCCTCTTTTTCTGTGATCCTGGCTAACACCCTTGACATCTTTGAAATTCCTTGTATTCAACCGCAATAAATCTGGGACCTCATCGAGGATCCATCGTGGATGTCACGGCTCCATGAGGTTAGGTTTTGGTGTTTTATTTATGGAGGTCATCCAAAGACTCCGCAACTAAAGTCGGTTTGGTAAATTGCAGGGATCACTGCTTCCACTCGGGTATCTTCCATCGCATCAACAAGCTTTTGCTGGATCAAAATCCACTTGCTGCTGAATCAGGTGCTTTTCTCGAGATATCCCTCGATTGGTGCCAACCGTAATCCTGACGCTGCCTCGCTGTAGCTACTCTTGGACCTCTTCCAGGATAGCGGTGACGTTTTAGAATTTCCTTGCTGCCCTAGACCATCTTCTTTTTACCGCCCGGTTTGCATATTCACCTTGGATCTTTTAGAGTCATGGTGCATGGCTCTGCTCGGTCCACGTATCTCTCTCATTTTCTTTGTCTTTCTGATTTCCTGACCTGTTTTTTCTGTTGTGGCAGTCCCACGTTGCATACCTGTAATAATGTTGTCAGTAGTGTGGCTGTCTTGGCTGGTACTCACCTCGAGGGTAGCTTCGTCGGTTTTCGATGCCCTCTCCTGATCCACCGTTTTGGTTTTACTCTGCCCATACCTACCTCGAATAGGAGAGAAAGGATATTACTATCTGCTGTGCCATCTGCACAGGTGCAAGGCTATTGCTCTGGAGTCGCCCATTAGAGAACTCATAGACTCTTACCATCTATACTACGTGTTAAGATTAGACTGAAGAATTAGAGCCGTGTGCAGATTAAATTCTTTCACTTGAATAGATAAACCGAACGATCTTTGCCTTTGTAAACACCAATCGCTTTTTTGTATATCCATAATTTTATTATTTTAACGTAGATATACATTTGCAACGCAGATATTTTAGGAAGATGTGAGTTCTGTATTAAGTGTACAACGTATAGTAATTTTTTGGAGCGCGAGAGAATGCCAAAAGAAGTTGCAAGACTAGTTGCAGAAAAAAGGGATTATTTTCTAACATCATTTTTTATTGAAATTAACTCAGTTTGTTGTTATTATTTTCATTATTTAATATGATACATGTACTTGTGCTCACAGACAATAATTTTTTTTCTAATATATTTGTATTAAACCTTTTAATTATTTTAATTTTTAACATTTTTTGTGTTATTGTACTACGTTTTTGTCATCTGCCCCATATATAACTTTCATGTGAGCATGTATCCCATAGATTAAGCGACTATTCCTAATCAACATTACTCCGAAAGAAGGTTCTTCGTAATAGGAATATTGCGCGAAATTGTTTAAAAGTAATATTACTTAATAATTAATTCGGCGTTTTAAGTTTTCTTGGAAATATTAAATCCGTGCCTAGCCGTCTTAAAATATCTTTAGTGTAGGCTTATATATACTGGTAATCGTCAAAATTTAATTATAGTATGGGAAGACAGAAGTGTGGAAAGAATGCACTACTTTAAAATAAAACAGGATATACCCGTGTCTTCCACCTCATGCCTAACGCCCAAATCTTTTTCAACATTTGGCATGCATGTGTATTGCAAGGTCATTTTGTGGCATAGTATAAGATCCCTATACTAAAGTTAAAATTTGTCGACTACGGTATACTAATTTTGCTCTCTTTAAATAGTATTTGTTTTTAGATCCACGCGTAGATGATTGGTTTAATGAATCCGTTTGGGCGTTGCTAGGTATTCTTGCAGTATATTTATACTTTGTTTTGGATTTAGGTCCTAGATGGATGGAACATAGAAAACCTTTTGTACTACGAAAGGTGTTAATTGTTTATAATGCAGTACAAATCATATACTGCAGTATATTATTGGTTACGGTATGATAAAATCATTTTTTTTTGTATGTTATTGTACTTACATAATAACTCGTAGGCCACCATTTATTTTTCCATATATTAATGTGTGTGTGTGAACCATGTGATTACTCCAATAGTTTTCGTGGTTTGTTGGCGGCAAACTGGGCGTGGTGGTATTTCTTTTCTAAAATCATAGACTTATTGGATACGGTAAGAGACTGATTATATTGCCAAGGTCCTTCGGACAGTTCAGATCAGAAACTGTATTTGCTTCTTATTAAACTATAAATTAATTGAATTTTCCAAGTTTGTATTTCTTCAAGAGCTGGAATGTCTTATGTTATTTTTTGTGTTTGTGCGAGTATTTAATGACAATGAGAAAATAAAATGGGAATTTGAAAAGATCATTGCCTTATGACGAAAACATTTGTAAATCCCGAGAAAATGTTCATTCACCCATTACCTATAAGGAGATGAAGGGATCACATATGTTCCGCAAAATGCAACTACCAAATGCAAACAAAAAATCTTAGAACCGCTCAAAACGAAAAAAAAAGGAGTGCAAATAAATGTTGTGCAAGTTTTTCTCGCTATTTCTTCTTTATCATAAAACATGATTAAGTCAGAATTTTTAAAACCTTCCTGCATTTTATTTATTACTTCTTTAGATAAAACACCACAAGTCGTTCAAAAATATGCGGAGGTGACTTAAGCGTTTGCCATTGCAAATACTTTTTTTTTTGAAGATAAGATGTATAATTCCATACATTTCAACATATTCAGAAAACTGTTCTGAAAATAATAACACCAATTTTAAGGCGTTTGGATATGCACTTTTAAAGTTATGAAAGAAGAAGCAGCAGCTACAGGAATGGCGTCGCAAGTGTCCGAAGTCCCTTAGAACTTGATTGTTATTTCAACATGTGTTGCATGAGAAGGACTGAGCAATTGAGGTATGCGCATTATGTATGTTATATTGAAAGGGTGATATTAACACTGCGACTAAAAGCATCTATTGTGTCCTCCGTTCTTGCTGTTTTACAGCTGGTCTTCCAATCCTATTCCTTTCAGAAAGTGTACGATATCAAAAGGCACCAGGTTAGGTAAGTATCCTCTTCGATTTCACTGCTCCCAGGTGCAACGCCCTTGAGTTGCACAGTGCTACCAATTTGAGAGGAGATGGATGCCTTCTGTTCACTAATCTGCTTCAGTCGTTCAATCTTCCTTTGTTCCTTATTTGTGAGGTACTCTCACTTTGGAGTGGGAGGCTTCTTATGGGTCCTGCTCCATTCCTGTTTATTACGTGTCGTACCGCTAATAAACGTCCTTCTGCATGCTTGATCAACGAGTAGTAGGGAAGAAAAGGTCCACCTCCACAGAGCCCCGCATCAAGGTTAAGCTCAAATAGAATGGGTTGCGCCAGGTGCCCCAAGGTTGGACTAGTAGACTGGTCTTCTATCCAGCCACGCATCCCATAAGCCTAGTCGCCACCTTAGGATTTTGTGAGTTTCTCCTCTCGGTCGTGCAGTTAAGCCAAGACCCCACATCCCTTTCGGAACTCGATAACAGTTGGGCTTTCGGTAGCCCGAAAGCAACAACCGGCATCGTTGTAGAACCCTGTGCAAGCCTTAGCCACGACACGGACAGCTCGGGAGAGGGGGGGAGTGGTTCACGGCAACGGTCTTCATTCACCCTGCTTCGGTTTTAAGTAGAAAGGACGAACTTATAGTCGCCACTAACCATCTCATCTTGAGCGAAACCCTGACAAGTTTTATAATGGCCTTCCAATCCTATTCCTTTCAGAAAATGTAGGAATATAGAAGGGCCACTTTGGGTAGTGTCCCTCTTCGATTTCATATGCTTCCAAGTGCAACATCCTTGAGTTGGACAGTGCTATACAAGTTGAGAGGGGGTGGATGGGTGTTTCATGCTGTTCCCACAAAATCTACATTCAGATTCTTTGAGAATCCAAGCTTACTCAGATGTCTTTTTAGTTTACAATCGCCTGGAAGTATTCCTGTTAATATGTAAACATTGTTCTTACTCATCTTGATGCCTTCTGTAAACCTCTTCTGGTTATAGGTTCCTTCGCTTCCTTCCACTCCTGTGTGACCCGGAACCCACAGGAGGGTTACTTTATCCGTTTTGCCTAGCTCGTTTAATATCCCTAGGTATTCTCAGATCATCTTGGAACTGATTTTATGGAAGCTCAGCGCCTTGGTGGCTACTTGACTATCAGACATGATGATAATCTCCTTCATTTCGATAATTTTCTATCAATATTCAACTGGATGCATCTTCAATAGCGAGTATTCCGTCTGAAATATACTTGGTATTTTTCTAAGCTTTTGAAATACTTGGTTTTAACTTCATATATTCCTATTCTAGTTCCCTCTGCCGTTTTGAATCCATGAGTGTACCATTTGATGGCATTTCTATTCAATTTCAAGATAGTGTTATGATCCCACTCGCTCTTGTTACTAAGCCTTGTGGTGAATTTCTTCATAAAGCTGATTTTTTTTGACATATCATCTCGGAGCATGTCCCAGGTTTGATTGCCGTCAGCAGATTGAGGTCTATGCCTAATCGTTCCTTCCTTGATCATTCTGAGTGTGGTTCTTTTTGCCACGCTCTCTACCACAATATTGAGACGAGTAAGATCTAATACTACCTCGATAGCTGCTGTTGGGCAAGTTCTCATAGCCCCAGTTATGCATACGCTAATCTTTGCAATTCCGAGAGGTGCATTCTCGCGGTAGCCAGATCAGTTTTTTTGCTCAAAGCTACTGGTGCATAAGTGATGATCGATCTCACTATTGCTGTATACATCCAGCATTTTTGGGTTGCATCTCCAATTTTTCCCTGCGAAGTTTTCGCACACCATCATTTGGCCTAATTGGTTACGTTAAGGTTCATGTTTGTTCCATAGAAGTTTATTTTAGTGTAAGTCCAGGTAACCTCCTTTCTTTCATCTATATTTTGCCATACATTTTTTATGGTTTTGAGATTGGATTATTCTTTTCCTAGTGGATGCTACTAGGTAGTCTTAATGGGGTTAACATTGGGTCCAACCGATTATCACCATCTTCTCGTAAAATTCAAATCTCTTTGAACTATGTCACAAAGGCTTTTCTCAAATTTGCCTCTTGCGTATATGTCAATGTCATCAGCATACTCTTGATAAGGTATGCTTAGATCAGTCAACCTGCCAAGAGTTCAGCTACTATTAAGCTCCACATTAGTGGAGATGTCAAGAGGGGAAGCTCTGAGCATCCTCTGTCGTTCTAATGGAGACCATCTTGTGTCCCACCTCCGCCCCCACCGATCTAGTAGACAGCGGCTGCGACATCCATCTGAAGATCACACCCTCTTTCCCTTTTAATTAATGCTTTTTGACACACTCGTGTTGAGTGTTGTCAAAGTGCCCCCTATGTCTAGAAGATATCCTACGATTGACACCAACTTCTCGGGAAATTCAATCCTCTTTGAACTATGTCACAGAGAGTAATCTCAAATTTACCGTTTCCGTATATGACAATGGCCTGCCTTATAATCAGTACATCATGCGTGGTTTCAATCTCCATACTCTTCAATTGTTCTATTGATTATCATTAAGGTTTCACACATTTTGTCACCTGTTCAAGCTGTGCTTCCACGTTACCTTGCAATCCAGACTGTTCTTAAGATTTGGCATCTTGATTGAAATATATCATTTCATTGTAAACAATACTCTAAATTGTGGAACTGGTAATACTGTAAACTTTTGCAAAGATTTGTTGCTTTCACGCCTTGTAGAGGGAACTAGTGTTATTTTCGCAATTTTAACTTTTAGGGTGTCCTTTCTATACCAGCCTTCAGGGAGACTTTCTTGTCCTTTGATACCATAGTGAACTTTTTTTTTTAATTTCATCATAATAAAATGTTGAGTTGTAATCAAATTTCATTTTTCCTTTACAGATATTTTTCGTTCTTAGAAAGAAAAGTAATCAAATCACATTCCTGCACGTTTTTCACCATACAGCAATGGTTTTGGTTATTTGGATTGGTGTAAAGTTCGTCCCTGGTGGTCACTCCATTTACCTAGGATATATAAACTCGTTTGTCCATATTTGTATGTATAGCTACTACTTGCTAAGCATTTGGGATAATAGTTATGCCAACAATATCTCGTTTAAGAAGCAGATTACGCACTTACAAATGGTAAACGCTTAGTTATTTACCGTTACAAACGAATACAAATTTGTCTGTTTTCAGATACAATTCGCTTTGGTCACTATTTGTTATGGACAATATTGTTCAGAAAAAACTGCGATTTCCCTAAAATCTTGTGCGCAATGTTAATACCACAGAATTTATTTATGTTCTATCTGTTCGCAGATTTTTATTATAAGACTTACAAACGAAATAATTGCAAAACGGCTGATAAAAAATGATTTAGTTTTGATACATGCTAATTAAAACAATATATATTAATACGTTGTATTATTTGTATTTTATCATATCGCGTTGTACCTTTCAGCTAATATATCATCATCATGTCATCCTATTCATGAATTAGCAGCAAAAGTTCACCAAAAATGTTTTGTACATAACACCACCGTATGTCAAAGGCAAAAGCTATTGGGTATTGACAGAGAAAATATAGCATATTTAGACCAATCGTTTCGTTCACAGAGATTATTTATTTAGTTTAGTTGAAGTTTATTCCCCAAAATAGTACAAGACAATACAATACGGTTTGTCACAAAGGAAAAAATAATAATGGTACAACAAGAAAAAAGCAAAAGATAAATAATATCACAACATAGAAAAAAAAAAGAAGTTTGGAATTATCTTACAAAACAATACAATTTTACAAGTAATTTTATTATTTGAGAACACTCGGACTACAATACACGTAATATTTCTTTCCTAACTTTTGTCAATTGACTTAACTTTCTTCTTAACTCCATATAATATTCGATTTATTCATAAAAAGAAATTAGAAATTGCTTGTAACTTATGTCTTGACCTTTCTTCTTAACTCCATATAATATTCGTTTATTCATAAAAAAAATTAGAAATTGCTTGTGACTTATGTATGACCTTTAATAATTTCATCGTCTGCAAGTTTTTTTATAGCTATTTCTGCTAAACTTCACATTTCAAAAATCAAAAGATATCAGAAGGACTGTAGTGTAGATTAGATTAGATTAGGATTGGGGTAGCTTATGGACCTGTTTCACCCCAACCTTTTCAGATCTATTGTGATCCCCTTTATCCGAGAGGCCGCTCTCTAGTTTTGCCTATCAATTAGGCCTATCATCCTTCAGAGCGTCTTTTTAAAAGTATTAAATTTTTAAACCATAGCATCGCATGGCATTCCTAAAAGGGTTGCCTCCTTGAGTACATCTAACAGTTTTTTAGAGTCAGTGCCATGCGATTTACTTATTGGTACTTGACTATGCAAAAGTCTGTGTACTGTAGACCCTGCAGCTCCTTCTATATAAATATTGATTGGTGGCAGAGTTACTTCCATTGCGGTGACAGGGGTCGATCTCAACACCCGCGTGGCGCATAGACACGCTAGAACTGTAGTGTAATCATAGATACATGAATATCCGATCACTCCGCACTACAAAAGATTTGATTAATTCAGGACAATTGCTTCGGGAACACGTTTGTCGCCATTATCAACCGAATACCGCATTCGGTTCCCGAAACAACTGTCCCGAATTAATCAAATTTTTGATAGTACGGAGTGATCGGATATTTACGTGTCTGTTACATTTCGAAGTGAAATTAAGAAAATATCCCTTTCAGATAAGTAACATTAACACTACTTTCTCTTGTAGTAAAAGTAAGTTTTAAGCTTAAATTTTAACAAGTCAGGATTCTGGAGTCTAGTTCGTCCTCTGAATTACAGCAGCTTTCATTTTCTCTTTCCTTGGACTCGAAGGAATGTGCTGGATTCAAATTCTCAAGAATTTATTGAATCGGGTCCGGAGAAAAGGGTACTCTGTATGTCTGGAACCAAGAACAACATCTGGGTTTCTCTTCCCTTGGATGAGTAAAGTTTTCAACATACATGACTCGGTGGTATTTTCTTCAGTAATTTTGTGAATAGGATTTATTTTAATTGTGGTAAGTTGATTATTTTAAATAACTTTCTGAAACTTTCTAGGTGTTTTCTTTTCGTCTGAAAGATAAAAAAAAATCTGAGACCGTTTAATGTAGGACTTGCTTGATTGGTGTTCGATAAAGTCTTGCTTTAATTTGTTTCGCAAAGCGACGCTGTCACTCTGAGGTTTGGATCCACAGCCTGTTTCTGATTTTATTCTTCAAGCAATTAGATCTCGTCTTCCAAGTCACTCGCTCTGAAAAGCGGAAGAAGTTCCGCATACTTTGCACATTGATATGTCAGTGTCTTTTTTTTAATTTAATTTGAAAAGGCAATTAATATTTAAGTACCTAGTAATTACCATTCTTGAAACGATTATTTACATAATTCATTGTTTGTTTTTGAATTATTTGAAATTTGAAATAGCTGAGTTTCGAAAAGTATTCTTTTCGTATGTTATTTTTAGTTAATTTCCCAATGCTAGTGTGATGCTCTCACAAGAGTGAATTCTAACAGATTCATTAAGTTCTTTAACCTTATATACTACGTTCAAATTATGAAATCTGGTGCGGCATATTTTGTTTTTACACATAATTTTAAATAGGGGATGGTGGGGCAAGATGGGAACATTAAGTCTTAGAGCACTGCATCAGGATTGCAAATTGATATACAAGGTTCTAAGTACGCTTGTTGTAATCTTTAAACATTTATCTGCTGATGGATGAATTTACAATTTTTCGACGGGTACTCTTGATGTGAGAAAATTTTGAAAAGAAATGTGTAAATGGGTTGTGGTAAATTTTTAACTCACCTGTGGGTTCCGGGTGAGTTAAGAATGGGTCTAACCATAAATCTAGGTAATAGGTAAAAAAAAAATAGATTCTTAAAATATTCTTAAAAGCATGCAGGAACAAAGCTTAAACTCTTTAAAGCGGAACTACTTAAAATAAAAAAAAATACAATAACGATAAGAAGATTAAATTTAATCTTCACAATTGAGACAATAGAAGACGAACTCATCCACGTTATTTGTACAGCCTCCATGCACCCAACCTCGCCATCCATGGCATTGTATCAATACTTCCCCTTACAATACTAACATTGAGCGTCATCTTCCTCAACAGAAGAACTTGATTATTTCCTTGACGTTTTCTAAAAATCTATCTCTTTGCTTTCCTTACAAAATTCGGCTTCTTGATCTCTTCTGTTTCTTCTTTGTGATTTTTTTTCCCTTTAACCCTCCCTCAGCACTTCTAGTTGCCTTAGTGATTCTCCAGACTTCTATTTTCTTGTAGCAGATTTTTATACGTAGTGCTTGTAAGGATTGTTGTCTTTCCCTTGTTACGCTTTGATTGAACCTGTACTTTATTCTTAACATGAGAAATAGGCATTATGTCTTCGAGAAAGCATAATGGCATATCCAGGCATAACGGACCAGACTGAAGAGTGAGATAGTGATGTTCCCATGTTGCCCCCATACCAGTAGCCCCATCTTGCCCCTTTGGGACATTATCTAATTATGTTATAACATATTAAATATTTGAAATAAACAAATAATGCACTATAGAAAATACATGCAATACATGTCAATTAATAAGCACAAAAATGTGTAGTTGTAAATAATTTACTTCTGCTTCCGATACTGGCCCTTAAACTCACCATCAAAATAATAACGAAATTCCGGAAAATGCAAAGTTCACGCACAAACAGCAATAACTTTGTTATTATGACTAGTAAAGCTTCCTACATTACAACAAACATAAAACAACCCTTGTCAATATTAGGACTGCTATTATTTGACAGATGCTTACTGCCGTTTTGTAGATAAGGCGATGTCCCCATCATGCCTCGTGGCCCCATCTTGCCCCACCCTCCCTACTCAATAAGGAAAAAGTCTTATGGTGTCAAATCGAGTTAATTTGCTTGCCACCGATGTGCACTAATTAATCTGTCATCATAAAAGCACCATCTTGTTGGAAATATCCACAACCAATACCATCACCAAATTTCGTTTTCAATGCTGAGTAAGCAGTTCCGTAGTAAATACCTACAAATAAGCAATAATGAAAACGCCGTGTTTTGACATATTATATACCTGCGGAAAATTAAAATTAAAAAATATTAAAATATACCTGCGGAAGCAAACAATTTTCGTATAGATTTATATGACCTAGCATCCATTCTTTGGATTATCTCCTCTATAACATCATCTATTAATACTTTGGGAGTTCCTAAGGCAACTTGCTCACCTGGATACTCAGCAACAATTTGTTGAAAGCACATCTATGTGGAATATAACTCACGATACCAAGTCTTGCTGCAGCACAAGTGGCATGATGAGTCATTACAAAGCTAAATGTTATTCAGCAATAAACGCGAAGAAACGAGGTAAAATACAATAACGAAGCAAAAATAATAAAACGGCAACAATGACAAATGGCGCAAGGACAGATGACTAATAGAGAAACAATTTTACACTTCATTCACTTTCAATTGATCACGGTGTATCCATAAGTGTACTAACTAACGCATGCAATAGCGATTTTCAAGAGTTTTTAATTTTCAATTAGTGTCCGATCCTTTTATGGAGCTATTGTGTGACTTTTCTATGTGTTAATGCATCAGGTCACCTGCTAGTGACCTTTGCTTTATTATTAAAATGAATGTAGATGCACGTTCATTAATAATTAATCGCATTCATGCTTGTTTTATGTTATTGGTATGGACTTTGCCTTCTATTAATTTGCCGTAATACTGAATTTTAATATGGTACCACCAATGGTATATTTCCGTGAACCCTAATGATATATTAATTTTTAAGTGCAGCAGTACATCATTACAAAGTTTTATTACTAATAAGAAGAAAACACTCGCATCTGGGATTTATATCACCATTTAGTTAGCGCGTTTTTTTTTCAATAGATAAATATAGAAGGGATCAAGACAGAAGAAGATCACAAACACTATCAAAGAAGCAGTGAATGAAATCATTAAATTAATACTTTGCGGCAGTAAAAAAAAGCTATTCGAGAAAAAAATGGGAAGTATAACGCCAATATTCTGGAAGTCGACAAAATTCTACAGAAATCAAATGCTTTAAAGCACCTGGTTCGATGAAGTCACAAATGATATAATAAAAGAGACCAATGGCATCTTGGCTTCTCTATTAGCAAAAGTAATCAACAATAACCTGAAAGCAGAAAAATAGACTATATCAAAAGAACTGTCATTGTCGCCATTTTTAAAACAGATAATAAGGATGAACCACATTACTACAGGTCTACCTTGCCATTATCATCACTAAACAAAATATTAGAAACACTTTTTCAGATAATCTGAGCAGAGATTTGAGCACTTCATAGAATACAACATAATATACCGACAACTATGTATTATAGGAGAACTCACTCTAGAACACAACTTCAGCAGCATTTTCTTTATCTTACAAAGTTAATCAATAACCTTGATACCGGTTATATAAGAGTCCCTGACACACTATTTCACTTGAATCAACTACTTTAACATTGAATAATGAAGTAGAGGATATTGAGCAACAGCCTCCCACAGCGTCTCCGGATATACTAAAAATATAAAGGGAGGTATCTTCTATTCGTTATTTTCTTTTAACGTCAGAGCGTCCTTTAGAACTGTTGGGCAGTCAGAAATTCTTCCCCGCATGCATCTGGCATTAGAGTGGGTATGCTTATGATTGGAAGGTAATATAATAGATGACGCTAGACGTTAACATTTGATTTTTCTAATAAAATTAAAGCATTATGTTTAAAAATTTCTTGGGCTGTATACTACCTTGTAGCTTTACAATATAGTAAGTGGAATAGATATTTAATCACAAATATACAGTACGTAGATAAAAATATTTATAACCATCCAATTCGTCCCGACAAATGGCAAAAACAGCTGAGGTATACACCAAATTAATATGTTAGACGCCATTCTAGTTACTCGTAAACAGAGTAGTGTATATGTCTTCTATAATTTTTTGCGTTTCTCCGTCAGTTTTAATCTTGTTATCGTTCAGTCAGTTGACTCTTCCTAAATTTGTTGTCTATAAGATTAATATGTTTGATATAGAATTTCTTATAGGTTACCAAACTTGAATTCTTAAAAATACGCTAAACCATAAAAAACCAGCAAAAGTTATCTCATTAGCAAATAGCTGCGAGACATCAAGCAAATGAATGCTAAATAATTGAAGAACTCAGGGATGAGTATATCAGATTTATTTACTATGTCAAATAACTATACCCACCTCTGTATTATCCAAAAACAAATTAAAAATTTATTTAAATTAAAACATCAAACATGATGTAAATCCTCACGCCAATACATCGCTGATTGTCTTGAGACAAAACACGTTAACCAGCACTAGATGACGAAATTATAAGAAATTTGTACTCCTTCTGTTAGATCAAACCAAATTACTATATAAATCTAAATTTCATCAACAGCTATGAAACTGTCTTTTCGGTAAACAACGACAAACATGACAACAATCTCTAGCAAATTCTACAGGGCTTCCATTAGCATAAATTCTATCAAATATTAGAATGTTTACAGGGAAAATTCTAAAGGCAAATCCGAAATATCAAAGAGTTTGATGTCAAAGATGGTGTGGGTTGGAGTTGGAATTCGGTATATCCTCGAGGGAAGTTTAATTAAGAAAATCCAGGATGTCAGCCAGTATGTAAGTATTTTGTGAAATTAAAATGACATGGAATTTACAATATCATTTCAGATAAAACTTAGAAAACTATTGACCGACGCATATGTAAAGTGAAAATTAGGGAATTAGGTACAACAGTGCAAATATTCGCAAAAATCGTAATATCTCAGAAACAGTTGAAGAGGAGTATAGAACCTAGCTTGTATATCATGAAATTTACTGTTGAATTCAAAAATGTAATAATATATAGAGTGTATCGATCCTTTAAAACATATGTGGGCAACAACCCGGCCCGCTGTAAGATTTGATCCGGCCCGCGAGATATTTTGAAAAACCCAATTAAAAAAAAATATTATACTACTTACTCATACTCACTCCAAATGAGGAAGATCGAGTGATATGGGGTTTGTCGCGTGCTCCTGCGGAATCAAGTGAGCGAGCAAGCCGAGTGGCGGCGATCATCAAAGAGTGAGGCGGCAAACATCAAAGTCTTTGATGTTTGCCGCCTCACTGGAGGCGCAACAAAAGATTATAGCTTATCAAATGTTTTACACTAGATGATTCTAGACCATTCCTTCATTTTGTCTATATAAGCGGGTGGATGGCCCGAATTTTAGTTCATTTCTATTTAAGCTACCGAAGTGATAACTTCGACAAGCGATATCCTAGCGAACTGCTAGTGTCGTCAATTTGCTTTGTGACTTTGTGTGCATCTTGAATGCTTACTAACTATATTTTGTTATTAAGTTTATCGGACGAAAAGTAAACGAAAATGATGTCTGGTGGAAAGAAACGAAAAGTAGGCACAGAGAGTCGCCAGTTTCAAGAAAAAATGGACTGAAGAATTCTTTTTTATCTTGCACAATGGTAAGCCTATTTGTTTGCTGTTTATTGTGAAGTCAGATGGTTAAACAAAGGAAAAATACTGAAACGGTTTTACGAGCTTAGAAATGAGATAGCAGATTTTATGCAAATAAAAGATAAACCACTATCTGAATTGAGTGACCCAAAATGGATATGTGACTTAGGATTTCTAGTCGACCTTACAGGCCATTTGAATGATTTAAATTTGAAACTTCAAAAACAAGGACAGTTAGTAAATGATTTGTACAGCCGTTTGAAGCGTTTAAAACAAATCCGCTTGTGAGAGGCACAGTTGCTGTCTGGTAACAGTTACCATTTCACCACGCTCTCTGCGTATGAAAATACTGCTTATGCTCAATATGCTGAAGAACTCAAGTTACTATCGGAGCAATTTTCGAACTGATTTAGCTATTTTAAAAACATGGAAGACAGTTTCAATTTATTAGCTACTCCAACAAAAAGTAATGTACAAAATGTTCTAATACACTTGCAAATGGAGTTGATCGAGCTTCAAGAAAACTCACTCTTAAAATCTAAATTTGAGGACGTGGAGTTGTGCAATTTCTACAAAAAATACCTCGAAGAAGACCATTTTCCGGAGCTTAGAAAATTCGCAACAAGATTGATTTGTGCGTTTGGTAGTACTTATAAATGCGAACAGTTCTTTTCAATGATGAAAGTTAATAAATCAAAACATCGTACAAGGCTGACTGACGATAATTTGGAAAATTCTTTACCTCTTTGTATCACTGGAATTCATCCAAACATCGATGTATTAGTTTCCCAAATTCAAACTCAAGGATCTCATTGATTTCGTTGTCGCTATTTAACTTTCGTAGTTTGTAATGATTCCAAATTTCACGATTTAATTATAATGTTGTACTTATTTTGTTCATTTCATTTTCTTATTTTAATAAATTGCATTATAATAACATTGTCGTATTATTTCATGTCTGATATCTATCGATAAAAATTATGAACACTACTTTAAAACACTACGTTAAATGCACTACCTTTAAACGCGGCCCGCGAACGTATTTGCACACTAAAGTTTGGCCCACAACATGTCAAAGATTGCCCATACTTGGTTTAAAATAACAAGTTCCTACCAACTTCCGGTTAACTGGAAGTGTAATAAACTTGAAAATATTTTCGAAAGAATAACGCACCCAATTATTACAAACCTCAGATTTTAGAGCTGAAAAGTTTTGTTAAACCGAAACACTTCTAACTCGCCAGTGCTATATAATACAAAGAGTTATAGAAACCAACATTTTTTTTTCAGTGTAGAATACCTATCAGTAAGTGCCTCTGTTACATAATTGCATTACATTTGTCTGATTAATTAGCATACTAACATAAATCATTTTAATACTAATATCCAATATTTGTGTGTCTAAAGTAAATGTTAGTTACCCTTTTATAGCTTTTTATTTTAGTTTATGATATAAAGGCGATATCCACGTATTGTCAGCCGATGACACGCGAAAACGGTGTAGAGAAGAACAAAGGAAATGACATAGCGTTTATTGAGAAGTTATTGTGTTGTTAAAAAAAATACTTTTCAGAAACGCACCACGTTTACCTTGGACAAAAGTATTAATTTGAAAGATGCAAATGCATAAATATAGATTTTTTTAGGAGTAGATGACAATTAAATGAGTAGTTCTTACTTTAATAAAATTCGTCTTCTCCGGCCTACTTTAAAGATGCTACTGCTGGGCTTCCGGGTTGAAACCGCGTCCTAGATCTTCTGCTAGCCGACGTTTCGTTCACACTCGCAAGGAGCATCTTCAGGGCTGCTGCTACTGCTGTTGCCCGCAAGTCT
Source organism: Protaetia brevitarsis (assembly GCA_004143645.1). Lineage (NCBI taxonomy): Eukaryota > Metazoa > Arthropoda > Insecta > Coleoptera > Scarabaeidae > Protaetia > Protaetia brevitarsis. The sequence continues at coordinate 1,049,190 of RXPK01000247.1, read as the reverse complement.
GCGTGTTACGCTTATACTTCTAAACACTTTAAAAGGCTAAGGCCGTTCATCCGCCAAGAAAACCAATCGCATACGACCAAGCAACCAATCTCACAAGCGACCGTTATATTTAAAACTGTGTTTGCTCGTCCACTTTCGTGCAATAGGTCGTATAGATAGGGGTCGTGTACGAACGCCCTAAAACTTCACTACATTAGACACTGCACATTTCAATCAAAAATTATCATTATAGGCAGAAAAGTTGAACTAAATAAATGGTCTAGGACTAAGGCTTGTTTATACTTAAAACTAATTTTTGTGCAGTGATCTGGTTAATTAATCACCAGTCGGAATCACTTGCCTAATACTACTTCCTTTGCCTTGACTTAACAAACTGCAAAAACCAGAATCCACAGATCCTAGATCTGGATTCAGTGTTCGTTTTTGACTTTACATTGCCTATTTTGTAATTCTCTTCAAACATATGAAAGGCTATGTAGACTTAGATTGTGTTAACTTTCTAATTTAGGTGACTCACAAGCTCAACAACTCCAGCATGCATAAGAAGAAAATATGAAGTCAATTAAACTGATTTAATGGTCATAAAAGAAGACATATTAGTCACAGAATTGTAACATCACAAAATAAGTCAAAAGAATTTGGAATATTGTACCAACGAACTTAAAAGCAAAAATAAAAATCATAACGAAAGCCATAGTGATTAAAGAAATGGGTCTATGTCAAGATCCCCATACTGCCTCTAATATCTTTTTGAAGCACTTCGCTATTTCAACTAATGACAATTGCAATACAGACACAAGTTGTAAGTCACGTAAGTAACAATAAAGATTAGAAGGAATAAGAGCACGAAGTGAATTGTCTGGGACAAATTGTGAATAAATCGACCATCGTAGAACACGCCTTACAAAAACGTCGACCATATGTATGTAAATAAAAGGGTGGTGTTACACTGCGACCTAAAATATCTATTGTGTCCCTATTCTTGTTGCTTTACAGCTGGCCTTCCAATCTATTCCTTTTAGAAAGTGTAGGATGTCAGAGGGCCCCAGTCTAGGTAAGTCTCCCTCTTCGATTTCACATGCTCCCAGGTGCAATGCCCTCGAGTCTGCCAGCAGTGCTACGCAGTTTGAGAGGAGGTGGATGGGTGTTTCATCCTGTTCCCACAGAATCTGCATTCAGGATCTTTTTCCAATCCAAGCTTACTCAGTGCCTTTCAGTCTACAATGGCCTGAAAGTATTCCTGTAATATGCGAACATGTTCTTACTCAGGTTGATGCATTATGTAAACCTCTTTCTGGTTATAAGTTCCCAGAAGAATTTTACTTTGCCTCACTCCCTGGAGATTTTCCCAGCAACTGGATTTTCTCTGCTCCATTTCTATTTTTAGTTTCTTCAGCATTGTACTGCTACTTAACCCGCAAAAGGATTCAGGCCCTACAAAAGGCATTCCAGTCTCTTTTTTTTGCGAGGTTATCCGTTATTTCGTTTCCTTCCACTCCTGTGTGACCCGGAACCCACAGGAGGGTTACTTTATTTCTTTTGCCTAGCTCATTTAGTTTCCCTAGGCATTCCCAGACCATCTTGGAGCTGATTTCATATGAGCTCAGAGCCTTGATGGCTGCTTGACTATCAGACATGATGATAATCTCCTGCTTCCGATAGTTCCTATTCATATTGAACTGAAAACGTCGACCATAACACCCGGTTTGATGACACAAAAGTACTATCCACTATTTTGCACTACCACACAAGGCTATTTCGAGAATCCATAGATATTTACAAACATGGATACAATTTCAACCGGAAAGAAGAAGCACATGCTCCAAAAAGATCTGGTACCCGGTGTTGCATGCTCGTATCACCAACAGAACGCACTCTGACCAAGACCAATCGGAATCGTCCGTTACACACATCACTTAGGACATCGGATCATTCAACTACGCGCCATCACGAAGAAAACTTTGGCCTCGCCGCTGAGGATGTTCACCTCAGCTATCAACGAAATGGACGGAAGTAATTCCACACGACCACGGCTCAACAGCTCAGAAAAAAAACCTTTCACCAACAATAAAAGTACTTCATATTTAATACCACCACTGTCGACGAGATAAGCAAAATTATGAATAAATTTTTTATTTGGTTAGGACAACTTCCCCGCGAACCTTGTCAAGAAATGTCGCATTTTTGTTGCAAAACCTCTTGACGACATTGCAAATTCAATGCTGCAATAATGTGTATTTCCCAGTGCCTCAAAGCATACAAAGATTATTCCGGTACATAAGAAGGATACTAAAGATAATTTGAATAAGTGCAGGCCTATTTCGATATTATCCACGTTTTCAAAAGTATTCGAAAAAATATACTATAACCGACTCCTTGATTTTTTTTGCAACTAATAATCTGTTAAGCGTCGCTCAATATGTTTTCTTATCTAACAACTCATGTGAGAATGCTATTTTCATCTGTACTAAATCACTTTTATCGGCATTAGATAACAGATTGAAAGTATGTGGATTGTATTTTGACTTTAGCAAAGCTTACGTTATTAACCATGTGATATCGTAGAGTAGACTAGAGCGGTATGGTGTTCGTGGGGGTGCCTTGGGGCTGCTGAGATTATACTTGGCAAATAGGACCCAGCGTGTTAGTCTCTATGCCGAAGAAAATAACACTTACATAGATCCACGTTTATTCAACCGTGTAGAGTATTTTACAGGGGATACTCAAGGTTCGATTTTGGGTCCTTTGATGTTTCTAATATATGTCCTAAATAAATTTATAAACAACGAGCGATGTTGTGCTCAAATAGCGCAGATGCGCAGGATATAACCATAATTAAAAGGGAAGGTCGAGTAGCAATGTGCGCAATGTAATTTTTAAGGGCATGTGTGATTGGTGCGAAATTAATAAATTACATTTAATTCTGAGCACGAAATAGTAGTGAAGGCTAATGACCACAAAATTGAGCAAGTAAAAGATGTCAAATTTCTTAGGGTAACACTAGATTGTAGATTGCAGTAGGACAGTCACGTGGACAGCTATTTGTATTCGTATAATTTAAATAAAATTTAAACTGAATTTCTATAATATCAAATTTATCCACAAATTATGATATGCAACGTGCCAACATACTCAGCATCTAACCGATCATTCCCTGTCTGGTACTCTACTCATGCTATTAAATTAATTAAGTTGAAAGAACATTAGCACAGCAGGTGGAAATCTACTGGACGATCATTCTACAGAGATGAGTTTGTTAGAATGCGGAGGCTGGTTAAATCTGAACTACGCAGGGCTCACGAAGCGTACACAGCTAGCATACAAATTAAAATTGCTGACGACCCCAAGGTGTTCTGGAAATATGTCGGCCAAAAATCTGGGAATTCTAGAATCCCTGGTTGCCTGCGCTTTGGAGACGCTGAGTTAACGGATGCTAAAGCTGTAGTCGAGGCCTTTGCTGAATCTTTCGCTGATGTTTATCAACCATGTATACCATCTTCTATATCCACATCTTTAGTCGCTGATGCACTGAGTATAGACTTGTTCTCGACTTCCGAAGCGCCTTAAAGCTGATGTTACATCTGGTAATGATGAACTTCCAAATTTTTTAATCAAGGATTGTGCGACGATACTTTGCCATCCGCTACATACTATATTTAATTTAGCAATTCGCACGTCGAAGTTCCCTGATTGCTGGAAGATCAGTAAGAAAATACCAATATTTAAAAAAGGTGCTAAATGTGATATCTCCAACTATCGGCCGATTGCAATTTTGTGTAGTTGCTCTAAGGTATTCGAACACTTGCTCTACAATAAGATCTACAATCGTGTTCAGCATCTGATATCAACACAACAGCATGGCTTTATGACTGGTAGATCGACTGTGACAAATTTGGCAGAAATTACACAATTCATTAGCACCAGTTCAGATGCTCGAGGTCAAGTAGACGTTATTTATACCGACTTCACCAAAGCATTCGACACCCTAGATCACTCGATTCTAATATCCAAGTTCAGCTCAATGGGATTGATAACAGGTCATGCTACGTCTGCTACAACGGTTACCAGTCCGATATCTATACTGCAACTTCGGGCGTCCCTCAAGGGTCAAACCTTGGCCCACTACTGTTTAATATTTAATATTTATTATTATTATTAACGACCGGCTGTTAGCACTTGAAGGCCGCGTTCTTGCTTATGCGGATGACTTAAAAATCTTTGGCAAAGTCTCTTCAATCTCTGACTGTGAAGATCTACACGAGATCTATGTGTTATTAATAACTGCTGTCAGAAAAACAAGATCAAGATCAGCACTCATAAGTGTGCGGTAGTAACTTATACGACGACCAAGAAACCGCTGATTTTTGAATTACTCTATTGAGCAGTTTCTCTATACCAAGAACTTACGCAGGTAAAAGATCTAGGGGTTATATTCGACCAACGACTTCAGTTTGCTGATCACATTTTACACGTTTGTTCATCTGCGTCACGTTCACTGAGTTTTATTATTAGAACTTGCAAAAACTTTAACAATTTGGAAACACTGAAGAAGCTTTTTTATTCATTAGTTCGTACAAAGCTCGAATATTTCTCGATTATATGGTACCCGTACTATACCTATCAAATTTTGCAAGTAGAAAAAGTACAAAGACGTTTTCTAAATTATTTATCATTTAAAAAAACGGGTATATATCCTGTTCGTGGTACAGAATATCAAGAACTGCTTGAGGAGCATGACTTTCAAAGTCTCTCTGCTCGACGCGAGTCAGCCAGCGCTAGATTCATGCTGAAACTAATAAATAATAATATAGATGCACCCATATTTTAGCCGAAGTCAAATTCATAGTTCCTACGCATGATATTCGTTCAACGGACACTTTCTTCACACCCACAGCCAGAACAAATGTTCTAATGAAGGCTCCTTTGACTCACATTGCCAGGAATGCAAATAATATGTATACCGATCCCTTCACCGTCCCTCTTAGTCCCATTAAATTTCTATATATATCTTTTTCCTAGTTTTTGTTAGTTTGTTATTATTTCGCACTACAAATCGTATGTATTTTGCTTAGTTTATTAACCTTTAATAATTAGTTTTACGCACTCTCTGTTTTATATTGTCCTATTAGTGGTTAATTCTGTTGGACAATAAAGATTATTATTATAATTTTGTTTTTTATCATTTCATGTTTTCTTTTCTGTGGAGTAAATTTAGAAAGGTTGGGATGTTTCTTGAACCAAATGACCCACAATTCAATGGTGATTCATTAAAAAGTGTTTAATTATGTCGATAATACTCACTGATTGTATTTAATAGCCCATTAATACATTAATTACTGCTTTCGTGTGATTTTTTGTGTGTCTGTGAGTCTATTGCATCGAATTTGTTTCACTATACTTATATCTTGTTCACTGTGTAATTTTAGTATATAATGTTAGTATGAACTGTAACCGATTGTAAAATATGCCTAACAATTTTTAAACAAGGGAATCGCTGTAGGGAATAACCGAATAAGGCAATAAAAATAATGTATCCGCCTAAAAACCACACGTTTGTCGATATTTGCAAATCCCAGGCATTTGCTTTAGGAATACAATAGGAGTAAATATTTTGCCTTTACAGCTATCTCTTAAATTTCATTTCTCAGCTGGAAATACATGGATACAGGAAAACAGAGATTGACGTAACTCACATTAAACGCATTTAGTAGAACCCGAAAATGCTTACTTTTAAGAATTGCTTTTCTCGTTACCATAAGCTACTTTGCAAATATTGTTGTTCTAATTATGGAAGTAACAATAATTTCCTGATTTCAAAGACATAATATTTTTTTTTTCGTCTGCTATAAATATTTAAATCGTACCAGCCCGTAAGTCAATAATACAGTTCACTGCTAAAAAATGTTTTAAAAAAACTTATTGTTAAAAGTTATTCTGTCCTTGAATTAATATGTTAACCCGAAACATATAATTTGATTACATACACTAGAAGACTGGTTTGTTTAGGTCAGCAAAAAAAAATTTGCACAAAATTTTAACATAAGAAATTTAGGTAATTTAACAAAATATTTCGTTATTTCAAATAAATAAAGGGTTAAATGAAAAATAATTTGATTCAGTTAATCAAAAAATTTGTTTGCCCGTATTTAACTCTACTTTTAAACAAAATTTGGTACTATCAAACAAATCGGTTTTTCAGTGTAGAAGATACATACCACAAAACCGGCATTTTTCTACATGTTGGAGACTTTCGAAAAACAAAACAATCGAAAGGAATAAAGTGCACTTTAGGCAATTAACGTAAGTTCATTGCAATGAAGGTCGATAAAAAATGCAATAATGAATAACAGCAGTTGCGCACATACAGGCAGGTATCTTAATGAGACTTTCGCAGGAAATATTTTAATTATTTGGCATTCTTTGTCAACAAAATTTTAAAAAGAGTATTTCGTTGAGCGGCGGTGTATTTCTTTGCTTATTAGGGACCAGTATACAGGCTATTTTAAAAAAAAAAAATGTTGTTTATTTTAGAGATGTACAGTATGTTAATAAAGATAGGTTCGGAAACCAATAGTTTTAGTGATACGTGATAAGACATTAAAGATGTGATTTTAATTAACCTTTCTTTTAGTACTATAAGAGAAAGGTGGGGTTTTAGATCCACCAAAAGTAGTGCAAACAAAAGACTCTTAACGAATTCTTTCCGAAATCACGCCGACTTTGTATTGAAGTAAACTTAATAGCGTCCGGCTGATTTCAAATAATACATCTTAAGAATAAATATTTGCATATGTAAATGCTTATACAAATCCAAAATGTAATTTGGTAATTAGTAGAGAGGAAATGAAAGTATAATGTCCTTCTTTATTCAATTTATTGTTATACTATCTATATCTAGACTACCTAGTGAGCTATCTGTCTATTGAGGTCTATGTGTCGGAAGAAATTGGTAATTTTGAAATTTTAATTAGATAATACATTTATTTATCGGAAGAGGAGTACGAGAATATATTACTTGTGTGTATGAGAGTGTATACAGGCTGATTCAAATTAAGTGACACCATTGCTATCTCTGTTATTATTGATTCTAGAAAGTAGGTTAAATTAGCATAGGTCACTTGAATGTCAGATCCCTTCCGGCTAACTTCCAAGCAGTTCAGAATTTGTTACTGGAAAGGAGTTCTTAGTGAGACATGGCTCGCTGAAGATCTAGCGACGAAATTATTCAAAATTCAGGGGTACACGCTATTCCGCTGTGACAGGGCTGGCAGGGGTGGAGGTGTGAGATTTTACTGCAGGAATCAAATGCAAATTACTATTGAAACCTCGCTGTCGGATAGTCACCTGGAATGTATGTGGATAAAATTTGGCCTTGTTTCTGTCGAGGTAGTTTATATGCCGCCTAATAGCAATTACTACACTTTCATAGGTTCATTAGAAGAAATTATGTCGGATATGTTATTAGCGGACAGAATGTTTGTATGTATGGGAGTTTTCAATGTTAATTTATTAAATACAAATGACAAGAAGACTGCTGATCTGGTGGATTTGTTTGGCCTCTATGGTTTGTCCCAAATAATCGATGTGCCAATGCGTGTTACCCCCACAACAGCTACCTTACTGGATATAATTGCTGTAAGTGATAATGTTTCAGCTTCCAAAGTCGGCACATTCGACAGCAAGTTTTCTGACCACCTGGGAACGTTTTGTATGATTAAGCATAAACACGTCTCTGCGTCTTGCCGGGAATTTTTTACACGAAGCTTTAAAAATTTCGAAATCAATGCATTCATTGCTGATCTCTACGCAGAACCTTGGTATTTGATATACGATCTTCCCGACGTGAATTTAAAACTTGGATTCCTAACTAATAATATTAAAAGGATATTAGATAAACACGCACCGACCCATTAACTAGTAAAACTTCTAAACACCTCGCCCCCTGGTTAACGATATAACATTAAAACTTCATGATGCGTGCGCGGGACAATGCCTCTCGTCGCTATCGTGGGGTCAGGGAATAAACCCATTTGCTATTCTAATAAGGGGCTCAGGAATAAGTTAGTCGAGCCATCAAGAGGGAAAGCAGGCGTATTTTGAACACCAATGTTTGGGCTACGGGAGAATACATGTCACTTATGGCGAGAAATTAAGAACTAGGTATGTTGAAAACTAAGATTCCAGACCTTTGCCTGAGAAATTTTGTGATCTGGATGCTCTAAATAGCTTCTTTGTTGGTCCTTCGACTAAACAAACTGTAGATATGAACCATATTTCGGCGCATATACTGAAGAATTCCTCCAACATTTGCTTTTAATATAATACGAAAGTGATATACTTAACTCCTTGAAGTCTTGTAGGAGCGAGTGCGGGTTGATGGTTGGGGCCTGAGGTGGCGACTGTGGAAGTCCATTGGGTGACTCTACGACCGCCATTAGCATTTTACCAACCTTGGGAAATTTTTTTGAAAGATATTTCGGGAGCCCAATTGCGCAGATATATAGAGGGCTCAAATTATTCTGCCAGCGAGTCGGACTTCCGTAAAAACATAGTTGCGCTGCCGCGCTATCTAGCATCGTGGAATGGATATCCTCATTAGCGTCTGACAAATGGGAAATTGAACTGCGCTGGTGCTACTTGACTTTAGTTAGGGCCTTTGATACTATCGCCGATTGGAGGTGCGTCTCGCGATCTTAGCTTCAAAAGGTCTCGTGCTCGTCGGCCTTGGGATCTTATTGCGGCGTACCTATCTAAATCGGTCACAAGGGTTATATATGATGGCAAATCTTCGGGGTATTGAATGTACCTTCTGGAGCTCCTCAGGGTGCTGTACTTGCCCATTAACGTATTTTCATATATAACGTCAGCCTATCCGAAGGTGTTACAACACAGTAATTACCATTTAATCGCGGATGACACAGACACCGATATATAAATCTTCTTACATCTGAATGGAGACAGCTGAGCAGGATGTAAAGCGCAGATCTTGAAAATATTCGAAAATTTTAAGCCCTTCATTGTCTACGGATGAGCCCTGCTAAAACACAGGTTATCCTCTTTAGTCCTAAACAAGCACGAGAGACTACTAAGTCCTTGATTAACGTACGAGTTAGTGGCGAACAAGTAGCTCCTTCTACAGTTGTGAAGGACTTGGTATGTACCTGAATGAAGATCTCCGGTTTGCTTTAAACACTACATTACTGATAAGAAAATCATTTATTGCGTTAAAATCGATTTATATAAACCGTAATATGTTTATTATGAACACCAAATCCATGCTGTGTGAGTCACTTGTAATGTCCAATTTCAACTATGGCGATGTCGTTTATTTGAATTGTCTCACTCAATATGATATCAGGAGGATATAGAGAGTTCAAAACTCATGCTTAAGATTCGTTTACTCCATACCGAGGAGAGTTGGAACCTCCCTCTGTATTCGAAACCATGAGATCCTTGATATGGAAAAGAGACGCCTTTTGCACTTCACACTCTTTTGCTGAGGAATTGCGAAATATAAGCAACCAGTGTACTTGTTTGATAGGTACCGATTTATATATCAGGAACATAATATTCCTGTACGCCACAGTCAATTACTGACCGTTCCAGAGCATCGCCATGAGTTTTTAAACGGAGCTTTTCATTACAGCGCCGCTGTTTACACTTAATAAATAATATATTTCAAGGGATATCAACTGCGTGCTCGGTTTCTTTACTTAAAAGAAAGTTAAAACTGTTGCTATTGCATCTATAACTATGAGATTACTAACTTAACACTTCTACGTGCACATATTCTTATACTGTAAGGCTGTATTTAATTACTTTTATTTTTATTTCTTTTCTTTTATCTTTGTATTATTATTATTTTTTCTATTTTTCATTATTTAACGAGGCTGTAGGTAGAACACCACATGGTGATACGGTCTCTTTAGCACCACAAAATGTCATCTTTATACCTATATATAATATCATATGTATATGATTTGGTTCACGTGTTGCTAATAAATTTCTTTATTATTATTATTATTATTATTATTAGCGTCTTTGACGCTGATTAATATGCAATATAAGAAAAAACAATTGCATGACGCTTTTACGAGAAATTTTGAAATCAATATTTTTTTTTTAAATTTAACACCCTGTATATTGTTAAAAAATGGAAGATATTTTAATTTATAAGATATGAAAGAAAGAAGAATGCCAAAGATATGTAAAATTTATAGTAAGCTTCTTTCACTTTAAGTCAAAACAATGAATTAGTATGTTGTTTGAAACTGTCAAAAACGAACTGAGCTTAAATCCTTTACACGATTAATTTTTAAAAAAAAGTTGGTTACTTCATTTTTGTGTTGTGTTCTTTACTTTACTAATTGTTATTACTACATTATTATCCTTAATAGCTTGAACAGTTTTCGTTATATTTAGTTCTATGTAATTAGATAATATCTCACCATGGTAGTTTCTTATTTGGGGAAATGCGATATGCTGGAAGCATACATTGTATGCGGCAAAAAATCAATAAGGACTGTCGAATATTATGCAGAACGGTATCCTTTACGATAATAACTAGATCGATGTTACTTTCGAAAAGTTTACAGACAATTTAGGCAACACCATTGCTTATTTAAGAAGAAAAGAACAAAGAAAAATATTGTTATAAACGAGGAGGTAAAAATCATAGTGTTAGCATATTTTGAAGCCCATCGCGAATTTTTCATTAGAGGTGCTACTAAGGAATTGGGTTTAAGTTACGCCTCAGTTCAGAGAATTTTAAAAAAGCATAAGTATATCCCATTTAGTACCGAACTTCACAAACATTACAACCAGGATATTCAGATAGGAGGTTGGCTTTCTGTGAATGGTTTATTAATTTTTGAGCTGATGAAAATTTGAATGGAGCACTACAGCACACAACTGCTGCATAGTTCATAACTATCTGGACATCTTCATTACCGATAAGTGGATTGGTACAAATTTGATGGCCAGCATGCTCTCCTGACCTTTCACCTTTTTTCTTTGGGGATATTTAAAAGATATACAGAACCCAACAACGTGAACGAATTGCAAAATAAGGTTAGGGAGGTTTTCCGCCAATTGGATGGAAGAACAATCTTAAGAGCTACCCAGAATGTACTTAAGCGGGCAAGAAAATGTGTTGAGAAGGTGATACGTTTGAGCAGTATTTATAAATGATGCATTTACTTTTTCCTTTTCAATTATATTTCAACGATATTATTTTAAGATATAATATGTTTAAAATAAACATCAACATAAAGAGATTGTTTGTTAAAGTTTGATTCTTCATACTGCTCTACATTTTCACAAAATAAAACCATCATAACTTCTTTATTACTCGTTTTAAGACAATATTGTATTGATACTTTTGCATCATAAATTCAAATATCTTTCATTTAACAATATACAGGGTGTTCAATTTAGAAAAAAAGATATGTAAATGTCAAAATTTCTTGGAAATGCGTCATTCAATTGTTGTTTCGTATACTGCATGTAAATTAGCGTTAAAAGCCCTAATACTTTGCTAATTAATACTTTTGCTAATTTAACCTACGTTCTAGAATCAATTTGAATCAGTCGTATTAGTTGTGTATAGTAACCCTTCTCCATATTGTAGTAGAGGGCAACTAACAACAGAACCACACTCAGAATAGTCAAGGGAGGAATGATTAGGCATAGGCCTCAATCTCCTGACGGTGATCAAAGCTGGGATATGCCCCTGGATGATATGTTAAAAAAAAAATCAGCTTTGTGAAGGAATTCATCACAAAGCTCAGTAACAGGAGCGAGAGGGATCATAACACCATCTTGAACTTGAATAGAAATGCCATCAAATGGTATACTGATGGCTCCAAAACGGCAGAGGTAATAGGAATATATGGGCCTAGGACCACATATTTCGAAAGCTTGGGAAAAATATCCAAGTATATTTCAGGCGGAAATACATGCTATTGAAAGATGTGTTCGGTTCAATATGGATAGAAATTATCGAAAGCAGGAGATTATCATCATGTCTGATAGTCAAGCAGCCATCAAGGCACCGAGCTCATATGAAATCAGTTCCAAGATGGTCTGGAAATGCCTAGGGAAATTAAATGAGCTAGGCAAAAGGAATAAAGTAACCCTCCTGTGGGTTCCGGGTCACACAGGAGTGGAAGGAAACGAAATAACGGATAATCTCGCAAAAAAGGGGCTGAAATGCCTGTTGTAGGGCCTGGACCCTTTTGCGGGCTAAGTAGCAGTACAACACTGAAGAAACTAAAAATAGAAATGGAGCAGAGAAAATCCAGCTACTGGGAAAATCTCCAGGGAATGAGGCAAAGTAAAATTCTTCTGGGAACTTATAACCAGAAGAGGTTTACAGAATACATCAACCTGAGTAAGAACAATATTCGCATATTAACAGGAATACTTTCAGGCCATTGTAGACTGAAAGGACACCTGAGTAAGCTTGGATTGGAAAGAGATCTTGAATGCAGAGTTTGTGGGGAACAGGATGAAACACCCATCCACCTCCTCTCAAACTGCGTAGCACTGTGCAGCTCGAGGGCGTCGCACCTGGGAGCATGTGAAATCAAAGAGGGAGACTTACCTAGACTGGAGCCCTCTGACATCCTACACTTTCTGAAAGCAATAGGATTGGAAGGCCAGCTGTAAAGTAGGAAGAATAGGAGACACAACAGATCTTTTGGTCGCAGTGTAACATCACCCTTCTATTTATATACATACATACATAGTAGTAGTAGGCTGAAACATGTAGTCTAGATAATTGTATAGCAATAAATTGAATTTGATAATTAATATTGATACTTCATTAATTGGGACAATATGGATATATATTTTTTTCTTTCCTTCTCGTTAAACGAATTTCATAATGTTGTATTTTGGAATATGCCAACAAAAAAATATTTTTGTTGTGCCTCCGTTCAGAAACACTTATTTTGTAGCATGTCACTAAAGGTTGGCCACACTAGATTTCACATAACAGACGTGTAATAAATTTCCATTAAGCTACTGTTCAACCGCGCTAAGATGAACTGGTGTCTCCATTACCCTTATTATTGATAAATAGATATTAAACTAGAAAGAAAATTACAGAAAATGGTTTATTCTCGGAAATATATGTAACATGTGTGCCAACTTGTACTTTCAACTCCCTAGTGTCAAAATTTCTTTTCTATTTTCAATTCAAAATTAAGATTTGTTGGCTCAAGTAGTGTATCACACGCCCAGAAACCCTTTTGCGAGTATTCGTACTTGTGGTATTACATGTTCTTGTTATCACTTTATTGCATTCTCCGTAAATAATAAACAAATTTAAATAATCTTCGTACGTATAATATAAATGTGCCGGCATTGTTTGTAATTGAAAACTAAGTGACATTTCATCAATGCTGGATTGTTTGCCGAATGATCATGAGTAACTTAGATATACCATAGTTGTATTTAAAAAAAAAGTTTTGACACTATTTCAATTCGAAAGTTTAATTGTAATTTTCGGACACGCTGTATAATATTTTCGAAAAATTCATTCGCTTTCGAATGCTACCCTAGGCAATTAACAATTCTAAAAAAATTCAATTTTTCACATGAAATACCTTTACAGTTATAGAAATTCAGATGCACTCGTTCCATCTGTTATAAATTTAAGAAAAATGCAAATATCTGAAACATGATTGAAAATAACACCGTAGTTGTTTTAACAAACTTAATTAAAAATATTTTAGTTCAATAGCGTACGTCGGCTTTAGTATACTGCGAAATTTTCAGAATTTGAATAACTGGGCAAGTCGTAGGAGTATTGTGTAGACTTCTTTGATACGTGAAATCTATAGTCATCTATCCTCATTACTGTTTAACCCAAATATATGTAATTGGCTATTAAATTATGTGATTCAACCATTGCTAGACACCAAAAGCTTAGAAAGTTTCTAGATGCATCCGTTCATTAAGGTTCACATTAGATTCAAGTGTTTTTCTGATTTTTCTGCTTATTGTGGTTATTATTTTTTTTTTTTTCTGGGAAGTAATGTTTGAAAATGCGAAAATGTATTAAAAACTTGTATAGAGTGTCGCAGTTAAAGTACCGCTCACTAGACTGTATTACGAAACGCTAAAATGAAACTGTAAACTACTTTCTCCCGCGTCGCAGTCGAGCATTACTTGCTTACACCTCCGAGAAAATGACCCGTTGAAGTATTTGGATAGTAGAAATCGGTGTAGCACTTTTCGTTTAGGCTGTGCCCCCTACTGTGCCACTACTAGGCAGGTTAGGGAAAGGGAGAAAATGAAGCGCGAGTTCTTTTTTGTAATTGACATTAGTTCATAGAAACACCTCTTAATCAGTAGTTGTGCACTGAGGTAGTTATAAAGACGATCTCCTATTGGGTGAAATTGGTTAAACCTAATTTAATTTTAACTTTTTTTTATACTGGTGAGTACAGTGTTTATACTTATCAATGTTTTACTTGTGAATTATGGGAAGAATGTTTAAGAAGTTAATAACTTCTTTCAAATAACAAAAAAAAAACAAGTAATCAGAATTCAAAAAATATATTTACCCAAAAAGTTGAAAAACATCAACTCCTAATTTTTGTAACAAAATTTGCATTGCTTGAGGTACATTAGATTTTGATGTATTATCTAGTGATAAATTTTAAATTTATCTTTTATTTTTCGAATTTTGAAAAGGATCTTTTTTATTGTTGCAATCGCGGTGCTCCAAAGCATCCAGAGAAACCCTTAAGTTTTACATCCATAGGTACTGTTTGATATCTATAGAAATTTTGCTAATGTGGATAGTAAGTGAAAGTAGTTAATCAAGCAGATTAATTTTCTACAGTTATCTTTTTTCGAATAAGGAAAATAATTATTCGAATGAGATCCACTGATTTGACGATTTATAAGACTTTGACTGAAAGAATATGTCTGCCTGAGTCCAAAATAAGCATTCATTTTTTTAGTATACAAAAAGAGGATACTAAATTTTCTTTTTAAAAGGTGTTACTTGGAGGTTATGTGTCAGTTGTTATTTAACGGATTTAACGTGCTGCGCTGTTGATGTCTGCAACTAACATAGGCGCGAACTGCAAACTAGGTTAACTTATAAATTACTTTCTTTAAGTTAATATCAGTAAAAGTAAATTAGTTTCAACTTATAATTATGCAGCCAATTGATATGTCGTGAAATCGTAGTTTATATCTTGGAATTCTGCACAGAAAAAAAAATGTTGTAAAGACTCTGCCTCCGATAAGCCATTGAAAACTGTCCCTAATGCTATCGAGTTGAAATTAAAGCGAATGAGTACTACTGTCACACATACTGTAAGTACCAAAAAATAGCTCAATCGATGCCACCCCATTCGAGATATTAGCATAAGGGTGTAAAAATTCAATATTTTTTTCTAAGGTATTACGTTCAAAAAAAATATGTAAATAAACATAGATTATGGCATTCTATAAAAAAATCAAGAACTAATTCCATTCACTCAGTTCAAAGTTATCACTATTTTCCCCGTTTTAGGGGTGATTTTTTTGAGTTTGGTTCAAGGTGCCAACTTTGTTTTTTGTTATATTAGACTATATACATTTTGGTTTATTATATATTGTTTTCAGTTTTTTTTTGCTGTGTGGTAGAACATGTAAATAAAAAATAAAATCTCTTTGAATAATCTTAATAGGAGCAATTTTTTATTGTTTATTTTAGGGGTAAAGTAATTGTTCATCCCCCAATTTTAGGATTATTTGTATGTACGTTTCAGCCCTAGTAGAATTAAAATATTAAGATTCGATACTTTTATAAAGAAGTATCGAATCATAAAAAAAATAATATTTATTTCCGTACACGCAGTTGAAAGTTATTGTTATTTTTTCCTTTTTGAGGGGTGTTTTTTTTTTTAGTTAAGTTTAATGTGTCAACCATTTTTTTTTTGTTATATAATAATGTACATATTTGCATTTATTATATATTTCTTTAAGTTCTTTCTGAGTGTAGAACATTCAAATAAAAAAATAAAAATAAAAAAGCAAATTCATCGATTCTGTTTCAGTATTATTTATATGTTGTAACATTTTTAGCCCTATATTATGAAAGCTATAAAAAAATAATAATTTTGTAAAGTATTAATTAATAAATATTGTCTGGGTACTATTATTATTAATGTATTTTTTAATCAATATAAAATAACTATTTCATCTCCGTACACAAAGTTCAAAGTTTCCTTTGTGGGGGTAGTTTTTTTGAATTTAAGGCGTTCCAACTTGACCTTTTGTGTATATAGTAATGCCTACATTTAGGTTTACTATATACTTTTTTCTAAATAAATTCTTTACAAATGATTTCATACAAACTGAGGAGTATGCTCTTGATTTGCAATATTCACTGATTCTTTTAGGAAGAATAAATAACTCCAAATAAGTATTTCTTTCATTTTCATCGTTTATTTACATGTTTAAGTTTTTTTTCTTCCAGATATTTTTATTAGCAAACCGCGGCGATTAATACATTTATATGAGAACATATTTTAACTTACTTTCTACAGCACTACTGTTTATCCTATATAAGAAATTACATTAAACAGAACAGTCTCCAAACTCTTCCAATCAAATAACTTGTCATATTAAACAAATTATGCACGTCTCAGAACATTGATTAAAGAAATATAGTATAATAAATGTATATATCTATTTTGGTAGTAAGAACCAAAGTAAAATACGAATAGCGGTTCTGTTCACATTAGAAAATCATAACAACTATAAATACATTAGCTTGTTGCAATAACAAATATGGACAGAATTATGTTGTTACTAGAACAATAAATATCTAACAGAGATTTTATTGATTTATATAATGTTATTTTATATTACAAATTATCTTTGTCCATTGTTTATTATGTCGATGCTTTTATGATACTAGGGCTGAAATGTACCGTATAAGTAATCCTGAATCCGATCGATAGAATTAATTATTTTATCCTTAAAATTAATCATAACCCAATTGCTGCTGCAAGATCAAAGAGCGTTTTATTTTTTATTTGTTTACTTCACTGAAAGAATCTGACGAAATATATAATAAACCCAAATATAATTACACACTCATGTATAATAAAAAGTCAAATTGGCACCTTAAACCTAACTCAATAAAATCACCTCTCAAAAAGCGAAAATAATAATAACTTTGAACTGCGTGTACGGAATTAAATATTTTTTTATTGTTACAATATGCTTTTTGTATATTTCGGTGCCTTTTATAACTAAGGGCTGAAATTATTTATACAAAGATCCTGAAATTAATCGATGAATAATTATTTTAAACCCTAAAATAACTCAATAACAAATTGCTTCTTACTAAATCATTGAAAGAGATTTTGTTTTATTCACATGTTCTACCACACATAAAAAACTGAAAAAAATATATAGTAAACCTATATGTATACAGTTTAACATAACAAAAAGCCAAGTTGGCACCTTAAACCAAACTCAAAAAAACCACCCCTCAAAACGGGAAAATAGTGTGAACTTTAAACTGAGTGGATGGAAATTAGTTTTGATTTTTATAGAAATGTCATAAATCAGTGTTTACTTACATGAATTTTTTTGAACGTGATAGCTGAGTAGTTCCTGAGAAAAAAAATATTGAGTTTTTCCACCTTTATGCTAAATATCTCGAATGGGGTGGCAATCGATTGAGCTAATTTTTTGTATTTACAGTACAGTAGTACTTATTTGCTTTAATTTCAGCCCGATAGCTTTAGGGGCACTTTCAATGGCTTATCGGAGCAGAGCCTTTAGTTATTAAACATACACGAGTAGACACGAGCACAACATGTATTAAAATTTTCCACAAAATTGTTGACGAAAGTTATCGCATATTTTGCAACAGAATGCACACTTTTGTTATACAATTCATGTTGACAGAACCTATATGGGATGTTGGGTGTTGATGGATATAATTATTACTGCTATGTCGACAGGCCGATGCCCGTCTTTTGATTAGCTTTTTGCTTTTTTTCTTTCAGAAACAGCAAATTGGTGTGCGATGTCCTTGTTGACGTTCTGCTTAACATAGGGGGAAATCACCATATTGCAATTATAGTTAATTAATTATCGATCGCGAACTAATGTTCGAGTAGTATAAAGTTTCCCAGTAAAAATTTACTTGTTGTAAAATATTATAAAACATTTCACAATATTTTCTAGAAGATGTGCTACAATATTTTCTAACAATTTTATTGCATTTTTTGTAACTGTGGTATACAATACTGCAGCAACGTTGTTTGCAAATTTCGCACAATAGTAAAAATTCTTACTACAATTTTTGTCCAACCGTGAAGTGTAAATATTACGGTATGCTATTTGGATTTTTCTCTGTGTATGTATTTTGAAAGCATTTCTCTATTATCAATAGTACAATTGTAAGAATTATTGGTTTTCATGCTTCTATCTGATTTTTATAATTTCATTGATTTCTTTTTGATGTAGGGGATACAAGAAATTCCAGACGAACAAATATAAACTATAATTACAACTTAGTGTAAAATTGAAAGACGATTATGATTGTGGGAATAGAATTAATTATTTTATATAAAAGCTTATTTCATTATTTCGTAAATAAAACAATAGTAATTGGAATTAATGTGATGATTAGGTTATACCGAAGAAGGATAAAAACGAGACAAAATTAACATCTTTTACTTTTTCACTACATTGTCCAACAAATTCTTGCATCCTGTATTGACTTCCAGTTGAATATTTTACTCCTCCTTCCTTTTGTAGGCATTATTTTGCAGTAAAATGAAAAATTAGAAACATAATGAAAATTTATCATGTCTCGTTTCTACCATGCATGATGGGTAAAGACTACACACTTGCTGCCAAAACAAGACACTGCTAAACTACATGCCAAAAAAAATTGCAACACTTCGAAGGAGGTCAGTCACAAAGGTGAAATCTAAACAAAACAACTAGATACATGTAAAAATTCGTTGATAATCATCTGTGCAAACTTCATACACGAAGACCAGCAAACCTGGGATGAGATGCCATTGAACATCTCATTCAGAATATGTCTCGCAGAGTTAGACAGTGTAAAAACAATCGTGGGAATGTGACATTTTATTGATAAAAATATTTTGCTGATTGTTGGTATTTTTTTTTTAAATTGTATTGATTTATTACTGAAAACTAGTAGTTACGATTTACTGCTTGAAATTTGCCAAAATTTTAGCTTTGTGGCTCGGCTCTTTCAAAGTGTTTGCTTTTTTTTGGCACCCAGTTTACATGACATACTTTTCTGAATTTACTTGCCTAAGGCTTTATACATATAAGACACTGTATGTTCAAAGTAAAATAAATGCTACCAATAGTACATGTCAATTATACTATCATCCATTTACAAGTAGAAAACAGCGATATTAATACTACCAATATTTTGCTAGTATTTGCTGAACTTTATTTTATTCTCTAATAAAACTTCAAGTGTTGCCACCCTTTTATTGTTAGAAAAAAAATGATCTTTAGTTTGGGCAAGGATCACTCTTTTGATTAAAGCACCGACTACAAATTAACAATCATTTACTACAAACTAAAACAACAATAAATGATTGGAAAATATAAGAGAGATATCAGAAAAAGAAATTAGAAAAGAATTTCTAATAAAATACTTACATGCTAAAGCACACCACTCATTCCCGCGCATCTTAGATTAATTAATAACTAAGTTATTTTACCCTGCAATTTTTCCTTGCAAAGTTTCTGCACACCATCAGAGCTTTTTGGGCCTTGTTGGTTACTTCAAGTTCGTGTTTGTTCTAGAGAAGTATCCTGTTTAGGGCAAGGCCTAGTTATTTAACTTCCGTTCCGCAATCCATGTTTTGTTCATCTATTTTTATGGCTTAGAGATTGGATTTGCTTTTCCTACTACGAGAAGATTAGATTTAAAGAGCATTTATATCATATTAAGAATCACAATGCCGATAAATCCGCTTTGGCGTATCATTTTATTAATACAGGACATACTTTTTCAATTGATGATTTAGAATTAATTAAGTCTTTAAATTGTAAGAATCTTAATATGTGGGAGCTATTTATATGAAAAAACATATTAATAGTTTGCTCAATACTGATTTAAAACGCTCTCAATTACAAATATTTAGAATTTATTGGAATATAGTAGTCCTGAATGATTAATTTTTGTAGCCTAGGGATATTACTTTCTTATATTTACGGCATTTAGTATTTGACACATACACTTGTATGTACACCTGAAGATGTTAGCTTAGCTAACGAAATGTACATTGTGTTTTCCAAGATTAAAGAATTTGTGAGACCGAAGTTTATTGGTACTTCCTGTTAGTTTTCCTACTATGGTTGTAGGTTAGGATTGAGTCCCACCGATTGACGCCATCTTCTCGTAAAGTTGAATTCTGTTTTTGAACTATGTCACAGGAGGGTATTCCCAAATTTGCCTCTTGCGTATATGAAAATATCATCAGCATACCTTTAACAAGGTATGCTTAGATTAGTTAGCCCGCATAAGAGTTCACCTACTATTAGGCTCCACATAAGTGGGGATGTAGCTCCCCTGTGGGCATCCTCTGGTCGTGCTAACCGGAGATGGTCTTATGTCCCACCTCCGCTTCCACCGACCGAGAATAGTTGAAGAATCACTATCTAGAAGTCACGTCCCTCTACCCCTTGTTAATTAACGATTTTTTAACAAATTCGTGTGGAGTGTTGTCGAAAGCGCCATGTATGTCTAGAAAGGCGCACACTACGGTTTCTTTATTCGTCAGGGCATCTTGGATTTGGTCCGTCAGCTCCACTAATGCAGTCTCAGTGGATTTGCCTGTTTGATACGGCGTGCTGACAGGGGTGCAATGGCACCCGCTCCAGATGTCTGTTCTGATGTAGTTATCTAGCAAGCCTTTTCACCGTTTTCAAAAACGAAATGATGTAAGGCTGATAGGTCTATGGGATTTAGGGTGCGTGATGTCCCTTTTTTCCCTGCTTTTGGTATCTCTTGTGACTTTGATCCTTCGTAAAACTTCTGGATTACAGCCCAGCTCCAAACTACTCCAGCTTATCCGGATCATGTATGGAAGGATTTCTTTCTGCTCTTTCTGAAGTAAGACTGAAAGAATCCCGTATACTCCCGGTGTTTTAAAGGGCTGAAAGGTACTTTTACCCCATTTTAACCATTCGCTGCTACATATGTGTCTAGCCATGGTAGTAGCTTCTTTGGTTGGTCCTCTATACTGCTCGGAAAGGTATTCACTTTGCTTTCAGGGAAGTGGGTCTCTAGAAGGAGGGAGCTCTTTCTTCTTCATTTTCAGTGAAACTTACGTCTGGCTTTCTTAGTGCTATTCTTGTATCGATTCTGCCTGTCGCTATTACTTTGTGGAAGTGCGAACGGTAGGGGTGATTGATTTCTCGCAGACTTTCTGAATCGCTTTTGTAAGAAGGTAAGGTTCTCGGTGTAGGTCTGCCTGTCTCCGTTACGCTTGGCTTTGTTAAAGAGCTTCCGCGTATCAGATCTTAATTTTGACAGATGACTATTCCATCAAGGTGCGCCCCTACATTTTTTACTCTGCTGAATAGAAGAACTAGATTCATATGCAACGAGTATATAACAATTTCCACTTACAAGTTTTCATTGGCCTGCAGATGGTTGCGCATTGTAGTTTCATTTAGCAGTGATTGATAGTAGCTGTGTTCCCAGAGGAACCACAAACTAGTCAGAGCCAATCATATACTGTGAAATCAGTCAGAAAAATGTTTCGGATTTCTTTGAGCCAATCGAATCGCGTCTGATTGTAATTCCTCTGCAAACACAGCTAGTGTCAGTGGCTCTATTGGTACCTGTTCTTCACGTTTCAGTTCTGGCGTTTAATCGGTGCCACTTTGCGAGGTACCTGCCAGAAGGTAGGTGCCACTAAAAACCAAAGCAGTGAGGACAGTCCACAAACTCGACGAAAGTAAGATATCATGGCCCAGAATACGATATAGTGAATAACAGTCCAGACACAAGCCCTAAAACATCCTTAGTTAGTGAAGAGATAATATATTCGTGTACCTGTAGTCTTGTTTGACTAGAGAGGCCACAAAATATTGTACAGTCGTAAAACTTCTATCGATCACATTCTTAGTTATCCTGCTGGAATTTGTTTTTTTCTTATATAACTTCGATGCGCCACTGAAATGGCGGTAATGTTAATTGCGGTTAATTATAATCTGCTAACGTTTTAGTTAATCCCATTAATAGCGATATAGTAACTTTTGTTTTATCTGAAATCAAGCTAGAATTATTGTCTTATAAGTATATGTTTTATTTTAAATGCTTAACTAATTTGTCCTTAAATCTAACTGTTAATTAAAAAAGACATTCAAAAATAATAGAAAAGGCTTCTTAATAAAACACTTACATGCCAAAACTGTCGCCCAAACACACACCACTTATTCCCACCCGTCTTAGATTTATACTTACAATTAGTAATGATTTTTAACTATACCACCCGCACTAATATGTTGACCCACTTATTATGTTTACCTTAGTATTTTAACAGTAAGGTGACAACATAAGTGCGGTCTCTACAAATATAATACATAGGGGAAAAGTCATAGGTGTTACAAAGACGAAGTATTTGAATTATTACTCGCTATGTAATAATTCAAGTATTTCACTGTTTTTAGGCCTCAAAAATGTCTATGGTACTTAAATTAAAATTAAAGGTAAGTATACTCTAGAATACAACACAGTAGGAATTGCTAATTTTGAATGCGTATCTCCACTTTACAGAAAACCGTTAGTTTCTTCTTCTGGCCTTTATTCCATGACTTTATAAATTTTCTCTTTATCCACTATTGTTTGTAATATTAAAAATCAATAAAATAGTTGTAAATTCCGAAAAATATTTACGAAAAAATAATTCTTCCGTTAAAGTTATCATCTTCATAGTTCTAAAGAGCTGCATCTAATTCTTGATCCATCTCCAACCTCTAATTCAGGTCCGTGTTAATTCGTTTCTTTCAGTTTCTTCTCCCTCTTTTGGTTTGTGCTTTCTTTTTCGGCTTTTTAGTCGCTGCTTGCTTTTGATCATTCTTCCGTCCTTGTATTTTCTCTAAAAAAATTTGCACTAGCAACTATGCAACTGTTGCCATCTATCCTTCTACATTTTGCAAAAGCTGGCGTTTATTTTACAGAAAAGTGGTTTACCAACAAATCTTCGGATGATGATTTCCTATTGCACACCTGCACGGTGAAGACTGCTCCCTGATGTTTACGGCTATAGCGCTGGTAAATGCTTGGCTACTCTTGCTGCTAGGTACCCCAACCATGTTATAGCCAGGGTCTTGTTCAAAGCTGTCTTCTGGTCTATTCGGAACATCAAGAATTAATGAGTCCCCTGAGAGATTGTTGAACTGTTGATCGTTAACATTGAACTGAAATTTATGTTTTATTACGTTGGTAACGTGCAAGTTTTCTTGAGAGCTGTTTACCCGATTATGCAAAATCGGTGATGATTTTCTTACAAAGACTTCCCAATTTTTTTTTTAGATGATGCATATTTCCTTGTTTGCTTTTTCTTTTTTGGTTTATACAGTTTGCCCATGTTAATCTATAGCAACGCTTTAAATCTGGATTTATTACTCATTTATGATGTATTTTGTTGTCAAGTAGTGATTTTCGCAGTTTTATGTGGTCGCCCACGTGAAAACAGCAAAAATACAAGGGATGTTTATTCTATATATCTCATATGAAACCCAAATTAAAAATCTTGTTACTTGCTGTAATTTTCACTAGGACAACTTTCATCCATAGATATCCTATTGTTCTTGTTGGTGATTTAAATTTAAATTTTGATGTTGATTCAAATCAAATATGTTGTACACGCGATTTTATATCGACTATTAATTTGATTGACTATGTCAACGTACCTCAATATACAGGTACTCGTAACTACGATTGAACAAAGATTCACAAATTTATCGAATTATGCAAAATGCCGTTTATATCTAATCACAGAATTCTTTTTTTTCTTTACCAGTATAACATTCCAAATGTAACTCTAGTTGGAATATTTTAAGAAGAGTTTCAGCGATAAAAACATTTTGAATTTCATGAATAGATTTAGTGCTGTGTCTTGGGGAAAAACTTTTGATTACAAAAATATAGATTATGCTTTCGATTACTCTTATTATGTCTTTAGGGAATGTTTTGATAGATCTTTTGCATTAATAAAAAAAGTTGTCAATGAGAAAAATTCTAAATCTAAATGGGTTACAGGGTACAGCGTTCTAATGAATTTTAGATTAGGGATTTGCATGTACTCAAAAGAGTTACTTCCTCTCAGAGTATACGTTAGAGAGAAGCATGATCAAGTTAAATTGTTGAAAGAGGCAAAACGCGTAATTATTTTACAAGTAAAATTCATGAATCTCCCGAATTCCGTAATGCCTGATTATAAGTACTTGAACTCTCAGGCACGTCTCAAACCTAGAAATATAGTACTAAAAGAAGCACGACAATACAATAAATGATACTGAAAGAA
Organism: Protaetia brevitarsis; assembly: GCA_004143645.1. Lineage (NCBI taxonomy): Eukaryota > Metazoa > Arthropoda > Insecta > Coleoptera > Scarabaeidae > Protaetia > Protaetia brevitarsis. The sequence goes on along the minus strand of RXPK01000247.1, from coordinate 1,024,630 downwards.
ATTGCTGANTATCACGCAAAAAATTTATACTATCAGCACTAAAACAACATCCTTGGTATTGTAAAAAAAAATTGTGATAAGATGAGAGAGAGACTTCGTTTTTACATAAATACAATCGTTAAATGACACTGTTATGAATGAATAAAAGAAGATCTCCACAATAGAAGGAGGAAAATTGCCAATTAGTAAAGGTTTGATTACATTGTTCGTGCGTACTAATTTCCTGAGTAAACATAATTTTAATCGTTATCTGATTATTGTCAATGATACTATTTGTGTTATGCCTCCTACGCAAAATATATGGGGAATCAGATAAGTTATGGATTTCCACACAAATTAACTTCAATAATACGTTTCTATTTATTATATGTATTAATAAAAATTAAAATAAAAAAAAACTTATTGCCCCCGTATTAAATATAGAAAAATATAGTAAAAACGTTGAAGATATACAGAGCGTACTTTAAAAAAGAAGGTTCATCATGATTCGTCAAAGCTGAAATGTTATATTGTAAGTCTAATTGCAGAAACATACACTGTTGAAAATTTAACACTTTTTGAACTATTTAATAGTCAGGAGAGTCCACATTCTTTCGTGTTATTTTGTCGAGAACTATAGAAGTTTAAATTACGAGCAAAGATAGTCAAAGTATTGTCTATTGCTAAGGGGTTAATTTTGTCCAACTGACACGTGAATTATAAAATACTTCTAGTCACATTTTATTTGATCTAGACTAGACAAATTTACTAGCTGTTTAACTAAATGAATGCGATCTATTGGGTGTTTTAACACCATTTTCTAAACACAACGTCTTTTTAATATGCAACTCCTATTTCTTAGTGCTATAATATTACTCCTCTTTAAGACGTTTTCTCAATTATAAATATGCAAAACCACTCATTCACAAGTTTTGGTTTCAACTAAAACGTACCAATTTTAAAATGATTTTTTGAGAACCATTATAAAAATTAAGTGAATGTTTATGCTACTTGATTAAAATCTAAACTAATTGCGTAAATAGATGTTCCCAATACATCTTTAAGATGTTGAAATTTTTTATGCCCACTGAATTAACGTATTAATAACACGAGGTTACACTCTGCAAGTCAGTCACATTTGGTGGTTTGTTTTGGATATTTAATACGGAGAATCAACACGAAAACAGATACACGTGCAATGCAGGTGGTGCGTATAATGCAATACTGTATTAGAATAGGTGGGGTTTCTATACTTCTATCCGAGGGAAAAATTCTGATTGGTTGACGCTTCTAAATGTCTAGAAAATAGTCAATCCTCATATCTGAACAAAGAATTCACACGAAATTCTAGTCATTTCTGTTCTATTAAATACGCGTAGTCAACTCGTCTGGCAAAGTTTGGAAAAATTCAACACTAAAAATATTTGACTAGCGCAAAATTAACGCCAACACCGTAATATTATTCAACAGTGTATAGCAAAGTTATTTTAAAGTAAAAAATTTCAATTTTTTTGTTTTCGTATTTTTAACATTTATAATAATAATTTATAATTTGAGGATGAATAGAGTAGTCCCAGTGCTGTCAGTCTGAACTTTACTGTCTTACGGTAAAACATCCAGTATATCGGAATATATTTGTTGAAGATGCCCAATTAACACCATATTATACCTGCAAAATATAAAATTTCATACACAATTTCTAACAACTGTTTTTTAACATACTGCTGTGAACTGATTGTCCAAGCATATAAGTTTAAAGAAATTAAAAATGACAAAATTAGTTTAGCTAGCTCAGCAAATATGAATTTAAAAGGGCGCCAGAGATTCTTATATCTCAGAGTAACTTTCATGAAAAGTAAAAGTGGGCGTTTGTAAAATTTACCTTTCTTTAAAAACCCCAAAAATTGAAATGGCTGATTCAAAAATAAAAGAAACTGTAATTTTAAAATGATATTTACAATCATTAAATTTATTATTTAAAAAGAAAAAAGAAAAAAAAAACAACATTTGATACAAATTACAGGAAAAAGGACAATGCAAATCCTTTAGCAAACAAAATGGTGAATTCGTTCTAGAAGGAATTTCTTATACCACAAAAAATTCACGTGGTTTCAAAAATCCAAAGCAAACTAAAATTTAATTAAACCAACGTGGAGAACCAAGTAAAATCAAAATGAAATTAAAATACAAGCCAGAGCTTCTCTTCACCTACCCCGAGTGATTAAAATAAATTAATTTGAAAACAAAAAAAACGGAAAATTTAAGCTCTAAACGCGATCACTTCTAAAACGAAAATTATTAAAGAGCCTTACATATAATATGTGCACAACGATACAACACTTATTAATAACTAGTGAGTTGCTAGATGGACGATTTTAAACTTTCAAAAGAACGAACTACATCTTAAAATAAAAATGAATTACCAAATACGGTAACCAAGAAAACTAAACAAAACTCGCGCTCGTCAATCTGGTAACTGCCCGGGGCCTCAAGGTAACACTCACATATATATGAATTTACATCTGCGTGCGATGAAGGCGCAACGCATCGCAAGAAAAATACAAGCAAATAAAACATATATACAATACTGGTACACGCAAAATGTACACATAAATGGAATTAACTATACACAACTGAACAATAAAATACTCAAACAAAACTATTAAATTCTTTCTTACAATTAAATCTAAGTGAGAATTTGCGCGCGGCAAAGCCAAAACTTGACCTTGGAAAATTAACAGCATAGAGTTCAAACAACCGGGGAGCCATACCATAGCAATACGTCTCTACGTCATACGTAAGAGCGGACTCAAACTGTATACTGACGGCTCTAAAACGGACTACGGACGTTACAGCGGGAATATACGCTAAGAAGCCTAAAAAGGTTCTTCCGGTAAGCTTCAGCAAAGACACGACTGTGTTTCAAGCTGAAGTTGCTGCAATCCATCACTGTGTCCGAGAGATAGAAAGATGTACCGAGCCAGGTAAAAGCGTCGCTATCTTCTCTGACAGTCAGTCCACACTTAAAGCGATTAGCTCCACAAGCGTGGACTCTAAGCTGATTTGAGACCGTGTTAAGCGCCCTGAATGAGGTGCCTTAGCCTGGGTCCCTAGCCACTCGGGCGTGAGAGGAAATGAGGCGGCGACGAGCTGTCCAGGCTAAGTTCGTCAAGGTCATTCGTTGGAGCTGGCTCTCTTTTCGGCACTACCAAATCGCAAATTAAAAAATCCATCAATGAATGGATACATAATCAGTCCAGAGAGTGGTGACAAAAATCACCGGGACAAAGACAGGCAATAGAGTTCCTAAAGGAGTAGAGACCTGAATTCACGAGAGATCTAGTACTGAATAAAGACAGGAAGACTGTCAAAATGATTGTAGGTCTGCTGACTGGTCACTGTAGACTGAATAGGCACATGTACAACATAGGCCTGGCAGATGATGCAACCTGCAGATACTGCCAAGAGAAGGAAGAAACACCAGTTCATTTGCTGTGCAAATGAAGCCTGGCGAGACAACGCCTTCTAATAATGGGGGAGGAGAACCCACAGCTAGTTAGCTACATAAAGAAGCCGCTCTCAAAGATTAGGCCTAATTAGAGGGCGCAGAATTAGAGAGCGTCCTCTAGGAAAAAGGGATCACAATAGATCTGAAAGGTCGCAGTGAAACAGGTCCATAGGCCACCCCAATCCTAATCTAATCTAACATACGTCTCTAGTAAAAGACTATCTTTCTCAAATTAAATTGCGAATTTAAACCCAATAAATTCTTAATTATTATGTAACGAAAATACAGTAGGGTCTTGAGGGATAATTATGACACACTCAAAACTCGGGTAAAATCAGACAGCCGACAATTTTTTACCTCCATTATTTTTAAAGTGCCTATTAAAAGAATTTTTAATTTCTTCTTTTCTTGGTTTTTAGGTCATAAATATTGAAAACATTAATGACTACTACAACGTTCGCTTTATTTCAAAGCTTTTTCAAGTATATAAATTTATATTATTTATAAGAAAAGGAGAAATTAAAAGTTAATATATGGTCAAAAAATGAAGCTTGTAAATTAAAGAATATTGTTGTCCTGCCTTAGCTCCTGACCACCCAAATAATAAGTAAAATTGGCAATATAAAAGATATATTTTGCTGTTAATATACCCTCTAAAACATTTTAAAGATCTCTGTCAAACTTTTGCTATATCGTTGCTTGTTCACTACGTAGGACAGGTAAACTTAGTTCCCTCTAAAGACGTTTGTATTTCGGAATATAGAAGATAACGCAGATGTTTTAGTAGGTATTTCAATGATATTACTTTGGAGCTGCTCCCTCTTACTTACACCTTACACTGGTACGTAAAGAACTAATCGACTCTACACATTTCCCATTGATTTTTATACGTATGAAGTATGTTAATTAATAATAGTAATAATAATAATAAAATTTGCCATTTGACCGTAAAGGTATAAGCTTCGTCAATGAAATAGCAGGTACATCAATAAAAAAAGAAATATCAGTAAAAATACAATTAGTGTAAGACACATACACAAATACAAAACTCAGCATAGCAATCTCAAGATACCAAGCAAATACACAATTCTACTCGAGGTACTCAGAGATGCTATGAGACAATTCTCGATAAAATAAGCTTTCACAGCTCCTTTAAAACTCAAACATTCGCAATGACCTCAAGTCTGACGGTAATTTATTAAATACTTTAATGCAAATATATCTTGGACTTCCGTCCTATAAAGCGGTTCTATGAGGTGGAATGAATAATTCTTTTATTTTTAGTGTCCATAGCTTGGTAATTATGTCTTCATTTAAAGTAAGTAAGAATGGCGCTTTTTTCAAATATAGCACATTCATATAAGAAAAACGAAGGCAATGACATTAAACCATTGGCCTTAAATACATGTAGGCAGGAGGTAGTCCTATCTAGATGAAACATAGTGCGAACAATTCGTTTCTGAATAGTAAAACAACGCAAAAAGGGACATGACTTACCCCAGAATATAATACCATACCTCAGCCTGGATAAAATGTGCGCATGGTAAAACATCAATAGGTTATCAATATTAACACAACATCTGAGTTTAAATAAAGCATAATTCAGCGAACACAGCTTAGAACAAAGCTCTTTCTACGATAAAACAGTATCTACGTGACAACCCAAAAACTTAGTATCTGTCACTACAAGAATTGATTCACCATGCAAACTAATGGTGATCTATCAATTTGGCGGTTCTTAGTTGTAAAAGGCAACAAAATAGTTTTAGATTTATTAATAATTAGACACACATCACATCCCGAAGACATATTACTAGTGTAAATAGAATCATTATGGCCCGATACTATAACTGTAGTGTCATCGACAAATTGATACAAATCTTTGTTCGAAAATGAATCATGTTGGTCATTCACGAACAATGAGAATAAAAAAAGGGCTCAAGACAGAACCCTGCGGCACACCTTGTAAAACTCCTACAGCAGACGAGTAAGCAATAATGTCATAACATCTAACTGACACAATTTGGCTACGACCTTTCAAGTACGATCCACTGTAAACAACGTTCTCTTATGCCATAAGCCATAAAGTGATAATTTATGGAGCAGGAGCTCATGAACTACAGAGTCAAATAAAAAAAAAAAAAAGACCGCCAACCAGAGGCCGGCTGTCAAGAAGACCGTAATGTGATCTAAGCTTTAAAAAAGCGTCTTGATTAGATTTAAAGTTAATAAACCCAAATGTTAAAACTGAATTTTTACAGATCGTTTATTTATTTGAACAGTTAGGTTTTCTTATGTAAGTAAAGAATATAAGTGTCTCGTATTTTACCAAACGTACCCATCGTTTGGGGTGAATGTGAGACACAGTTTTTATTTTCTTTCTCCCTTAAGTTAGATTTAGAGACTCGTCAACCAATCTTGTGCAGGAATTCATTTTTTGAACTGTTTAATAACTTTATTTTGTCAGTATCATCATGAAAGTTTTAAAAATGTCTCATAATTACCTTACAAGACTCTACACTTAAATTATACGAGTGAAAAGAATAAAAAACCCGTTCTTTTGTTCAGAAATATGTATTGAGATTTGATTACTAGTTTTGACTTACAAGAGCCATCTTCAGATCACTAAAAAATGCGATACAAGTTAATGATTTAGTTACAAATAAATATGGATTAAATTATGTTAAAATTTAGTGTAAAGCAAATGATTAAACTATAACTGATAATATAATGTATTCTAAAAAGAACACAGGAAACCAAACAAGTTAAATTTTTACCAACCTTCTGTAGAAAATCGGCATAAAAGCATTGATGATGATAACATTACTTCACTTCATAACTGTGATAAGGGTCAAAGACTTAAGTTGTTGGAAGCATACGAAATAGAAGAACATAAGAGAATACCAAACACATATCTTCTAAACGAACAAATAGATTATAACATAAAACCGACACACATCTAATATTTACACTTTTCATATATTAAATTAGTTAAATTAGTGTCATTGCCGATTTCCTATAGTTTTTATTATAAAAAAAAAATCTCATCTATACAATATGCAGATCATTTGATGTTTTCATTAATTGACAATAATCCTATTGAGGTACCTATAAGTAAAGCATTTTATAGCATAATAATTAAGATTTTCACGTATTATTGTATTAACTTAGAATACATTATATTATGAGTTATAGTTTTAATCATTTGTATTACACTAAATTTTAACATAATTTAATCCATATTTATTTCTAACTAAATCATTAATTTGTATCGCATTTTTTAGTGATCCGAAGATGGCTGTTACAAGCCGAAACTAATAATCAAATTATAATATACAGGGTGATTCTCAATATATGCGACAAACTTTAAGAGCTGATTCCTGAGGTTATTTTGAACATAAAAGTTCATATGAGTATATGTCCAAAACGGTTTGGTTTTAAAGTTATTGAATGTTTAATAATAAATTATGAACTATAGCTAACACGATATAATATCACAGTTGGTTCTTCAAAAACTATTGTGTTGAGAGGGAATTGTTTATCTATCATTTCAATATTTGTCAATAGTTGTCAGAGTATTCATTCAGTTTATTGCCAGTTTCTGTTTTCTAAAATGACTTACACAAATGCTGAGATGTGTGATATGCATTTCGTTTACGGTCTTGCCAATGGAAATTCGCGTGCTGCTAGACGTCTTTATGAAGAACGATACCCGAACCGTATCATCCCGCATCATTCAATATTTGCCCGTCTTCACCAACGTCTTAGTGAAACGGGAAATTTTAAAAAACGGACGACTGATAACGGGCACCCATCTACAGTGAGAACTCCACAAGTTGAAGAACTGGTACTAAATGAAATGGAGGAATATTCTACTACAAGGAAAGAGGATTGGAACCTAGCGCGTAAAATAATTCAGGTTTCTAGGATACGATGGGCAATTGAATCCTTCAAACCTTTTAAATCGGCTGGTTTGGACGGCATCTTCCCGGCGCTGCTTCAACAGGGCCTCGAGGTGCTATCCCCAGTATTATGTATCCCTCCTAAGGGCAACCTTGCGATGGGCTACACACCAAATAGTGGAAGAGGCCCGGGTGGTATTCATTCCTAAGCAGGGCAAATCGTCCTATATGGAAGCGAAGTCGTTACCGGCCCATCAGCCTTACCTCATTCTTTCTCCAAACTCTTGAGAGATAATTGACAAGCACCGAGGACTCGGCCCTGGCAAGGATGCCCCTTCACGAGTACCCAATTTGCTTATCAAACTGGTAAATCCTGCGAGCAGGCCATCCATGACCTGGCTCGTCGAGTGGAAACTGCCTATGGCAACAAAGAAATCGCACTAGCGACCTTCCCTCGACATTGAGGGCGCTTTGATAAGGCGTCGTTTGTGTCGATGGAAAGGGCGCTGCGTAAACGTGGAGTCGAGCCAACGATTACGAGGTGGATCGGCAACATGATAAGAAACAGAAAGGTTCACGTGTCGCAGAACCTATGCACGATCAGGGCGCGTGGCAGCTGGCTGCCCGCAGGGCGGCGTACTGTCACCGCTGCTATGGAGTCTTGTGGTGGACAGCCTGCTCTCTGAAACTGCGGGGGCGGGCTTCCATGCGCAGGCTACGCCGATGACATCACCATTCTTGTCTGCTGGGAAATTTGGGCCGTGGTATCCGAGAGGATGCAGGTCGCACTCAGGCTTGTTAGAGAGGTGTTATAAGAGAGGCTCTCAATGTCAACTCCAGTAAAACGACTATGGTTCCGTTCACTTGGAGGAGGAAACTCTCTCAATCTCCAGTGTCCACTATATTCGGCTCCAAAATACTCGTATCAACGAGGGTTAAATACCTGGTTGTTATCTTGGACGCTAAACTGCTGTACAAAATCACACCTAGAACATGTGACGAACAAAGCCATAAGGAACTTCTGGCCTGCAGAGGTATGTTCGGTAAAGCGTGGGGCTAAAGCCTTTCAATGGTACACTGGTTGTACACGAGGTCATAGTAACTCCTCTATAACTTACGCTCTCTCTGTTTTGTGCATAAAGCAAATCTGGGCTATGCTGTAAAGTGCGCTTGGCAAGTCCAGAGAATTGCCTGTTTGGGGATCACGGGAGCCATTCCTCAGCGCCGGACTGCTGCTATGGAGACCATCTTGGCTTCCCCCGCTGCAGTTGTGCTGTGTCTGAGGCATCCTAGGCCTACAGAGCAAAATGTAGTGGATGCAAGGGCTTCTCCGGCAAAAGTCGGAGATCATACCAGCATCTTCAACTACATCGAAAAACCAGTACCACTGTCCGTAAAGCAGATAAGATCTCGCCCGTTTTCAGCTTCTCTGGGGGATACAGGGTAGATATCTCCAGCAGAGAGAACTGCAATTGCACACATCCGCAAACCAAATCGAGGTTATCCGTTGTTCGTCGATGCCTCGAAACGTGTAGTGTGCACGGGTATTGGAATCTGGAGGACGGTGAGCGGGACGGGGAAGCTTTCAGCCTAGGAACCTCTCCCCCCGTCTTCCAAGCCGAATCTGCCATTCAGACTTGTGCTGAGGGCATCTTAAACTGCCCACGCAAAAATGGAAGGATTGAAATCATCTCCGACAGCCAAGCTGCCCTCAAAGCTTTGCGGCTGTCAGATTTGACTCTGATGTGGTACTGGGTGCCACAGAATACTGAAACAGCTGGCGGAACATCTTAACGTTACATTGAGATGGGTGCCAGGTCACTCGGGTCAGAGGCAATGAAACGCTGACACGTTAGCTGGGGGCGCGCGGGGTGCCGTTCGTGGGTCCGAGAACCGACGTGTGGCAGCTCGTATGGGGCGATCAAAACGTTTTGTCAGGTCCCCAACTTGCTGCTAGGCACTGTTCCCTCTGGAATAGACTTGCCGGCGCTAGAACACTGTAAATCCCTAGGAACTCCAACCTTATCAGGAAAGACTCCGCTAAAGCAGTCTTTATGAGCAGGACAGATTGAGATTACTCACAGGAATCTTAACTGGGCACTGCGCACTAAATAAACACAGGCACCGCATGGGCTAGTGGACTCTCCCCTGTGCAGGAGGTGTGGGGGCGGAGGAAACTCCTGCTCACCTTCTTCTCGACTGCTCGGCAGTGGATGGAGAGAGGCAGAGGCACTTTGGGGTCGATCGGTTGGACGAACCCAGAGTTGACAAATTAACTCTCAGCCAGATTGCGAACTTCTTTGATAGGGTGCAACCTGAGCGAGAGGCTAAATATGGACATGGTGGCACAATAGGTCTCTCTGCGCGCGCTGCCTTCTCGGGTCTTCACACGCCCATGGGAAAAAAAAAAAAAAAAAAACTGAAATTGGAGTTAACATCCTACTACACGCACCAGAAATTGCGTTTGGCTATAAACATTAGTCAGGCACAGTTGGAGAATATTAAAAGATCAACTGTTGTATCCATATCACATTCAACGGGTGCAGGTACTTTTGCCGACAGGTTTTCCGCAAAGAGTGGCTTTTTGTCAATGGATGCAACACAAAATCACACAAAATCCTGACTTTTGGCTCAAATATTCTTCACCGACGAGGCTTACTTTCCTAGAAACGCGATTATTTAATTTTCATAATAATCATATATGAGCCGAAGAAAATCCTCATGAACTAGTGAATGCCGGCTCATCAACATCAATCCGTCTGTCAAGTGTGGTGTCGGAATTGTTGGAATCACTTAATGGTCCACTTTTTTACCTATGCGGTTAAACGGCGAGGTATACCGCAATTTTCTGGAAGAGGAGCTACCACTACTGCTGGAAGAAGTTCCGTTGCAATTAAGATTACAAATGTATTTTATGCGTGACAGTGCTCCAGCGCATTTAGTTTAGTTGCTCGCGAGTTTTTGGACAATACGTATCCAGATCGGTGGATAGGACGGGGAGGTCCACAACCGTGGCCTCCTTGGTCTCCAGACTTAAATTCTTTGGATTATTTTCTCTGAGGTCACCTTAAATCATTAGTTTATACGACTCCCATTGAAAATGTCGATGAACTGAGAAATCGTATTATCGCAGCTTTTCAAACAATTCGAAATACCCCTGGTATTTTAAAACGGACTCGCCAGTGAATACGACGGAGGATAAAAGCTTGTATTGCAGTTGGGGGCGGTCATTTTCAACAGTCAGTATAAGTTAACTTTGTTTTACTAATTATTTTGTTACTTTATAATAAAAAAAAAAACATTAATTATGTTAACTTACTATTAAACATTGTACAACTTTAGAACTAAGCGATTTTGGACATATGAACTTTTATGGTCATAGTAACCCCAGGAATCAGCGCTTAAAGTTTGTCGCATATATTGAGAATCACCCTGTATATTTTTGAACGAAAAAACGAGTTTTTTTACTCTTTTCGCCCATACAATATTTATCGTTCATTGGATACTTGGAACACTACTACTTAAATGTTAATTAAAAGTGATTGGGGAACAATTCTGAATTACATATCGCTAGGTGTAAAGTACTTGTAGTTTCGGTTGCATAAGCAATCAAAGATTTGTAGAGCTTTGATTCGCATTTAATTTGAAAAAGATGTTACTACCGCTACATTAGTGTGATAAATAAATAAATTAATAACTTATAATCTCTTATACTTACTGAGAGTTCTTTATTTATTATTTTAGAATGGAGAAAGCGGCGCGTCCTCCATGGAGTGTCCCCTTTGTTTGGTCGTCCTGGCATCGGACGAGTTTTTCGAGATAGCTGGCTGCGGCCACCGTGCTTGTCGTGCATGCCTCCAGCAGTACCTGCGGGTGCAGATAACCGAGTCGAGGGTGTCGATCACGTGCCCAGAATGCTCGGAGAGCGTGCACCCGAATGGTGAGTATTTCCTTCAGTTTGTTGTTTTATATGGCGTATTTTTATCATTTGCGCACCTTCGTCTTACTTCACATTGCAAGCATTTCCAAATCTGCGTACAGTATATAAACCGACGGATTAAAATAGAAGTTAGATTGATAATGCTAATATATAACGCTGATAATATTTTATAGGATCTTAGTTCTATTGGCAAACATTTATTGGCTACGTCCATATTCGTCATTATAGAAAGGCACATATAGGTCTCGAGTTTTAACTGATTGTGTTATACATATGTTCAATTTCAGGAAATTCTTCCAATTCTAAGTAGTTTTCAGTTTATAATCGATAAATACGTAATTATTTAATTGAGCGATTTTTTTCCTCTGTAATCCAATGCTTTCGAGTGGGTTGATTGAGATTATAATATTAGTATAGTATTGATTCCACCAAAGAAAAATAAATTAGATAGGTACACAGTACTTAAAAGAAGAAATGTTAAGCGCAGATTTGGTGGGGATTAATGGAGAACCCTTGCAGTACTTCTGTAAAATAGCCACAGATGGCGAGACGTTATTTTTTTAGAGTCCATTATAGTTTTACATTCCTAATAAATCCATAATATCGTGGCGGTAATCCGTGTGCCTGCACAGAAGGAACGATTTGGTTGCGTTAACCAAATTTTACCTTGTTGGCAAACAAATTTTTATTTCAGAACACAAAATAATTTTGTTGAAATGATTTAGTTTTCATAATCAAAATATTATTCAAAATAACCAAATCATTTGAGTTAATTCATATATACAGTGTGTTAAAAAAAGGTTGTCGGATATTTTACCCAATTGTAGTACCTCAAAGAAATTCTGATCGCAATGTAAATTAAACAAATGTTTATTTAAAGTAAAACTAAAGAAATTGTTCTACATGTCCACCGTTCATTTCTAAGCACGCTTCACACCTTCTTATGAAAGATCGACGAAATCTTTCGAAAATTCCTGGAGTCCTCCGAATTTCCTCGCAACAATTTACGATACGTTGCCTGAGTTCTTCTAAATTGTTTACAGATCGTGCGTACACTAATTGTTTTAGATGCCCCCAAACATAGAAGTCTAGAGGTGTCAGGTCAGGGGACCTAGGAGGCCATGCAGTTGGTCCACCCGGTCCTATCCATCTCTCGTTGTAATCTTGATTTAAGAAATTTCTAACTACGATGGAAAAATACGCAGGAGCTCCATCGTGCATAAACCACATATTTAATCTGTTAAAAAGTGACACGTCTTCCAACAAAACGGGTAATTCATTTCTTAAAAAATCCAAGTATACTTGTCCCGTTAAACGATTAGGGAGAAATACTGACCAATTAAACAGTCTCCAAAAATAGCAAGCCAAACATTTAGCGAAAAACGGTTTTGGTGATGCAGTTCAACAACAGGCATGGGGATTTTTCATCTGCCCAGACGTGATTGTTATGAAAATTGAATATTCCGTCTCTTGTAAACCCAGCCTCGTCACTAAATAAAATCTGAGTCGCAAAATTAGGAGTTTCTGCCAGCTTTCGTAAAACCAATTACAAAAACCCTACGTGCATCATAATCGTGGGGAGCAAGAACTTGCCGCGTTGAATGTGGTAGGGATAGAACTGCTGTTCTCCCCAGAATTCTCCAAATCAGAGGAGACTGACGTTCAGTTCTGCGGCAAGTCTCGGGTGCTAATATTGGGTTGTCTTTCTACCCGTCTCAAAATATCTAATTCTACTGCGGGAGAAGAAACTGATTCTAGGTTTACCAGAACCACCATTAATTTAAATGAACCAGTTTCGGACAGCCGGTTATGAAGTTCTTGAGAAAATCTTATCACTCCGGTAACAACCGATTTGGAAATTCTTCGTCTCATACATACGCCGTGCTTCAGTGGCATACCATTCGCACGACCGTACATTAAATGCATATCGGCCATTTCTGCATTTGTGTACTTATGCATAATTTGAGAACAAAAAAAAATTGACCAAATGATAAATAAATCTGATGACAGATGTCTGACAGAACTAATTTTAAGTCACAATCAGTTGCTGACAGAAGGTGAACTATTCTCAAAACCGAAAATGTTGTTTTTTTTTATTTTAAAATATGCAATGCGACTATATGTTCAAAAACATGTTGATTGCGAGATCCATGTTGACTAAGACGTTTTTGTTTATTTCCATCAGTACTATAATTGGGTAATATTTAACGAATCCTTTTTTGTTTTAACAAGGCATTTGTTTGAGCAAATGGCTGAAAGTATTTTGTTTTAAATAAAAAAGGTATATTAATTAAAGGGAGAGTCGTCCTTTCAATGGTCACCGCTCCTATTAGATGTTTATCTAGTCAACATACTAGATTAATATGTTAGCAATAACAGTATTTGTTACCCTATTTGTGCTAAATATGTTCTGTTATTGGAATGAAATAAGAGAGGCGCTATCTATTCGTCTATTTCAGTACTACATATACTACAACTAGTTAACGTATATGCTATTCCATATGGGGGGAAAACCGTTATATGAAAATAAAATGCGATATTTGTTTTTATTTCAATGGAAATACTTAGTTTAATTAATAATATGTTAATTGTTTCAAATAAACCTAATAACCAAATTATTTTAATATTATTTAAATCAACAAATAATTTTATATTTTAATTTTTATATGTTAACAAATAACATTATCATATTAGATTGGTATCAAAAACCGACATCTTCTGGTAGATTTATTACCTTTTATTCTAATCATCCTATAAATCAGAAATATAATACTGTGATCGCTATGAAAAACAGAAATTACACAAATTAGCGACACAAATTTCTTACGATAATTAAAAAAGTTATTTAAATTTTTTCCAATAACGGCTACCCTTAAAATATTCTTTCCAAATTAATATTTCTCCAAATCCTTGCATGAACATATAAAAACTAATACAACTACCACTTTTAAATATTACAAATTACCTTTCGTAGAAGGTTTAACTAATAAGATAATTAAACATTTTAAAGATTTTAAAAATATCAAAATTGCGAAATAAAATGTAGCAACCATAAAAACAATCTTTACAAAACTAAAGACAAGATACCAATTTTGTACCAAAGTGATTTGGTATATAATATTCCTTGTTGTGATTGACAAGGTTGTTATATTGGTCAAACTTCTCAAATGTTAAAAAATAGAATAAACCAACATAAAGTGATAGTCGTATAGGTAAACGTTCATGTGCTTTGTCTTTGCATTTTCAAAATTTAGACCACAATTTTAATTATAATAATACTAAAATTCTTGATGTTGAAAATAATTACAAAAAGCGGTTACTTCTAGAAATGGTTCATACTTTTTAAAAAATTCTAAATTCAAAATATGTGTAATTTTATTATTATATTTGCATTTGTAAGCATTATTTTTACATCTTTCATTACTATTGGTTCATATCCTTTGTAATATTGTAGATTTCCTCCTGATGAAGTCATAAAATATATGACGAAATATTGAGGTGATTAGGTAGCTTTATTAAATAGACCGTATTATCCATACAGTTTAGTTTATTCCTTAACGAAGTCCGGTTGGTACTCCTTTTCAAAGAAAATTAAGAAATGTATTTGGTTGAAAGCAACAAAATCGTTGTTTTCTGTGTGGGTTCAAATTTGACAGCGGAATGTTTTTTTTATGCTTTATTCTTTTCAAAGTAAATATTACAAGGCACAAAAGAAGTTTTAATTTACACAAACTGTTGGTAATATATTTTAATTAGGTATTTGCCAGAACTATCAGTAATTAATAACATTTAATTTAATTTTGGTTAAATGATACTGGTTAATAATCGGATTATCGTTAATTCATTCTGTTGGAATAAACAATAAGGGATTTTACAAATATTTCTTTTAAGAACGGGGTGTAATTCAAGACGAGGATAGTTATCTGTGATCTTTCGTAGAAAGAACCTATATTTGAGTAGTGCGTATTGTGGGGAATTTTCAACTTTCATATGGTGTGAGAATGATAAATATCATCCATGCAGTATTGAAATTAATTAATTATAATCTACTATGATTTAAGGGAAATACATTTAAATGTTATAAATTAACCTACTTACTTTAAGAGAATTATTTGTATAATCTAAGGCAATCAACGAAAATCATCAACAGATTAAGTGGTTCTATTTACGGACAACAGTGTATAAATTAAACTGCTTCATCATTACCATTGTAATTTAATGGAAAGAATAAAGCGAAACAAATCATTCCGCTGCAGATTTGAACCCAGCCACACGGATTACATGCCAAACGCTTACACCAACCTTACGGACTAACTAACTGCATTAGTACTTATGCGAGAGAAAACTTATTGGCTCTAAAAAATAACGTCTAATCATAATAGCTAATATTGCAAAGGACTATCAATGACAAAGATGTGAACAAATCTGAGCTACATTGATCAATTATATATGTTGTTTAGTTACTAATCTTACGGCCCTCAACAAAAAATATAATATTCATAAGTAAATCAACGACCCATTGCATTTTGTCGTACAAGCGTACCATTACAGTTTGGCGCCCAACGTGGGGCACAGAAAGTGTACCATTACATATTTGAAGCCATTTCATTCCAATCGTGTTTTATGACGCAGGTTGCAATTTTTTTTTCTTACTGATGGTAAAAATGATTTCTTGATACATGTTGCCGTAAAGAGAATTAAAGAATATTTTAACTGAGCGACCACAAGGGCTATCTTCCCTATTAAAATTATAAGGGCGAGAGCTGCTACGCCCCCAGGAATGATTTTTAATCGTCAGGCTCGTCATTAAAAGTTGTTCCTCTTGATATGACAATTGACAGGTTTCGAATTTATATAATGCAGTACTAAGGTTACTTGAGTGTGCCACAATTAAATGCCCTAAAACTTTTTTCAATTATAACAGAAGTTATTACTTGCCTTCACATTTTGTTACTCTGCAATTGTTCATAATGGATTATCTAAATCAAAGGACTATAAGGGTATCCACGTAACTGGTTTCTTAAAATTTTGATGTCATTTTTACTTATATTTGAGATTTGGCACCAGTATCTGCGATTGAACTATAAATGTAAAATACCTTAACCAAAATATCACTTTCGGTTGACCGAAATGGATGTCAACTTTCTTATTTTACATAACATGATAAATTTTTTATTCATTTTTGATTCTACAACTATAAATACATCCGTTATAGCTATTCTATACTACATTTGCCGTTTTTGAGTTATATATTTTCTTTTTTTTTACATAATCATTGCATCATGATAAATTAATATCTCGGTAATACTGCAAGTGAGACTCTAAATTTGCTATTTATGAATGTAATATCATTCAGGAACGTAAGCACACTTTACATTCTAAATACAGGTGTTCAAATCTGAGGAACAAATGGCATATTTTCAAATGCAGAAAATTTTTTTTTAATAACACCCTGTATTTAATTCGAATAGAATAAATATCATCCCCTATCGCTATATGAGCATTCCCTATACCATCTTTAATAGATTTTGAAATTGACGACTTTTGTTAACAACTAGGTATTTTTTTTTTTTTAATAGAACACCTGTATTTAATCGGAATAGGAGTAATATCATCGCCTATCGCTTTATATGGCATTCCATACCTATCTTTAATAGATTTTAAATATGAGCGACTTTTTGTTAAACAGACTAGGTATTCTTTTTTTTTAATAGAACACCCTGTATTTCATCGGAATTAAAAGTAATATCATCCCTATACTTATATCAGCATTCCCTATAGCTATCTTTATAATTTTGAGATATGAACGCTTTTTTGTTTAAACAACTTATTTTTGCGTGTTTAGCTGGCTCTGAATTGGATAATGTCAAATTCATGACTAACCTAAGTGTTTATGTATATCATTGAATTACATTTCGTACAACGCAATATTAAAGAAATGACTATTCAAAGACATTCTTGTATGGTTTTCAAAAACAATACTGAATTTGACGTGAATCCTTTCAGAGCCAGCTACAAACATTAAAGATAGGGTACTTAGTCGTTTAACAAAAAGTCGTTCATTCTCAAATCTATTAAAGAGTATAGGGAATGGCTTATATAAAGTGAAGGGGATGATTTACTTCTAATTCCGAATTAAATACAGATGTCTATTTAAAAAAATGATTTTCGCATTTGAAAATATGTCAGTTGTCCTCAGTTTTGAACAGCCGTGTGTTAGAATGTAAAGTGTGCTTACCGTTTTTAGAGTATATCTACATTCATAACATAGAATTGGAGTCTCACTGCAGTATTAACCGATGAATTTAATACTTATGAGCAATGTTATGACTAAAAAAAAAAAGATAGAAGAGAAGAATAAAAACTCAAAAAGCAACATGAGCTATAGGAATAGCTAATTGAAACTGACTATTTCTAGTTGTAGAATCCAAAAATGAATAAAAATATACATTCTATTTAAATAACAAGTGACATCCTTTCCGGTCAACCGAGGACTATTTTTGGTTAAGGTTATTTTGCATTTATTTTCCAATCACGAAAACAGATACTGTCCAATCTCAAGCATAGGTAAATAATAGGAATTCATAAACTTTAAAAGAACCGTTCGGTGG